>VXBA01002838.1:581186-596292 GCA_013399895.1 Serilophus lunatus | reverse complement strand
TTCCTTTATTGTTGGGAGACAGAGCTGCTTGGCAGAAATGATACACCAGTGAACTTGTCCAGGTTGCTCACGTTGTTCGCTGTAAACGTGAGCTCTGGAAAACTTGTGAGTTTTGTGTGTTGCATTGTGCCTTCGCTATTTCTGCTCTAATCTGGGTCACAGTTTGCAGAACCTTCCATCTATTCAATAATTTTATTTGTGAATTCTGTGTTTGAATATGTAGAGCTCCAGTTGCTAGTCTGTGTGATTTGGATGGGAAAATAAATAATCTCTGATAACCTGACTCTGACAAGAGACGTAGAAAACTGCAATTGGAACTTGGCTGAGCTTTTTGACATTCAGCTCTGGAGGTGATCATCTGCATTTCTCTTCCAGATCTATAGAACACATAACGTGTGAAAATTTATTAAATGATCATTAGCAGCTGTGTCACGCTCAAGTGCAATTGCTTTTTACTTTTAAGTATAATCATGAAATTTCCCCTTCCGCTGAAAGCAGCACCATATATGAACTATTTCAAGAAACTTTTGTTCTTATAATTTTAGATGAAGTGAGTTCTGGTTGGTTATGCTACTTAACAAGTGAGTGTAGGTAAGCAAGGCAAGAAACAAATACGTCTGATCAACCAGTACAGCTCATAAGTCTTAGCTGACACCATATATACTCTCATTTCCACATAAAAACTTTCTAAACATGGCTATGTTATTATTTAGTTTAGTTAATTCTGTCTGCATGAGGTTTTCTGAAGTACTTGAAGTTGGAGAGTCTTCGCAGTCTAGTTAAATGTCAGACAAAAAATGAGCTGTTGTTGCTGAACTAAGAGTGCTGAATGCTCTGAATCCAGCAGCTGCTAACTTGAGAGCAGTTGATGCATTTTCTCTGAATCCAGTGTTTTCTAAATTGAAAAAATAAACCGTGAATGAGCTCCTCATGCATCTCTAGTCACAGGGGAAAGATTTATTGATTGGGCAACTTACAACATTTTGCAAGTCTCTTCTGTTTCTTCAGAATTGTCCTGTCAGAGACATTTAATCAACTGGCAGAGAGCGTAAGAAAAAAGGATAAAGAATCTGTTGCCAGGTTTTTGGTTCTTCTTACACATGTGTTCGACATATAAAATGCTCCTGTGCTCTTCGTGGGGATGATGACCATTTTAAAGAATGCTGCTGTTTGCTGGAATTAAAACTGTGGTTTAAAAATAACGGTGAAGGAAGATGAATTAGTGGATATCTTAAAAATAAGCCTCTGCGTTGGAGCAGAGGTGGAGCACACCGTTAAAATGTCTGAGGACTCCACCGAAGCGTTTTTCAGTGGTGCTGTGCGACTCTGGTGTCTTTTGGTTTGTTTTCTGAGACAGAAGGCTCTCCTATGCTGCGCTCTTGTTGGCTTTCCTTCTCAGCATGAGGTGTAGGTGTGTTACTGTAACTAAAGCTTGTTCATCTTCGCAGGTGTGTGTAGCAAAGCCATCTCAGTCATGTAATTGGTTGTGCCAGCTCTCCGCATCAGTTCTGTGTCCTGTAAAGAGCAAAGCACCTCCTCTGCTGTGGAGCTCCAAAGGCTGGAGTTCTGGGCTGTGGTGTCTCTCTGGAGAGCCAATTTCATCGTGTTTCTGTAGGTCGTACGCTGCATGTAGGAGAATCCTGGGTCAGGAGAAGTGCCTTCAGCCAGCAGCTGGCCTTGTGTCACTGCCCTGCCTTGGAGGGGATTCAAATGGTTGTCTCGTTTTGTTGTTCGTTTGTTCTGGGTTTTTTATTTGTTTGTAACGAGAAGTCTCAGGCTGCTTTTGAATGATGGACTAGTGTGCACCTGGGTTGTGCAGAAATGTCTGTCTGTTTTTTTTTTTTTTTGGAAGGTGGTCAATCATGCCTTTTTCATGTTCCTCACTCTAATTCCCACATTTTTGTGTCTGTGTTTTTTCCTTCCTTAAAATCAACGCAGAACTGATTTTTTTCCTTGCACAGAAAGGCAGGATTTCTGGAAACTTAACTTTCACCGATCCTTAGCCAGGAAAGGACTTGCTGGCAAATTAATTTAGGTGGGAATTTTTTTTAAAGCACTTAATGGATTGAAGCCTGAATTCCTGTTGAATGTTAATGGGAGTGGAGGCTTAGCACTTTAGATCTTTGAGATTGCTCAAGTCCAGGGTGTTTGCTTGGAGCAAAGTAAGTGGAATATAGAGGTATACATGCTCATATGATACCAGAAGGAGCTGATGAAAATGGGGTGTGGCCCTAATTTTACAGATAAATTCGGATTTCCATACTTTGCCAAAAGACAGAGGGAGCGTGTGCCGGAGTTATAATATGAGTGTGTTTCTGTGTCTTTTAAGGATCTGCGTCCGCGTTAGGGTAAAACCCTGAAGAATGGCAAAATTAAAATGCTCTTTCAGTGTGTGCTTTCCTGAGGGGCTGTGCAGCTGCAGTTTTGGCTTTCCTGTGGATTGGGTGAGAACAGATGTAATGGAATTCAAAGAGACTTTGCAAACAGGTGATTGGTGAAAAATCCCGTTGTATTCTTGGCGCACATGAAAAGCTGTGACAGCCTGATATAGCAAGGTGCAGAGCTGAGGCTAAGGTAGGATTCACCTTGGCTCGCTAACACATGAGCTTAAGACTTTTGAAATGGGAAGTTACAGTAAACAGTAGTTTTGGAATTTCTTCACGGCATGTAGATCTAAGGCAACACCGTCTTTGCTAAATCAAAGTCTTGCACAAAGACTTGTGATACGCTCAAGTCAGACTTTCTGCTGGCAGTGCTGCAGACAGACTTTTTCCAGATAAGGGCTTGTCTTCATTAGCAAATTAGGTCACTAACTTAGCTCTTCCTTCCAAACTAACAACATTGCAGACAAGGACAGGTCGCGTTTAATGCTGTGTCAGCTGATTGTAGCTAAACCCCAACTGGCATACTGTAATTTGTTTTTTCAGTAAAGTTCTTAGAACTTTTGAGCATGGACTTAGTATGCTGTTTAGGCTGTGTGGCAGTTCACAGTGTCTAACAGCAGATAACAAGAGAGGGTGGCTTTACATTCAGTTTTTGTAGTTCACATTCTTTCTCAAGGCTAGTCCTGAGGCCTGGTGTTTGCGCTACTACTGACTTCTCTGGAGGCTGAATCGGAGCGATATAACTCCTCGAAAGGCTACTCGCAGAGCTACAGGACCTGGATTAAGCCTTGTCCTATATGTGGGATTTTGTTGGGGTTTTTTTGGCTTGGTTTAACCCCACGATACACCACTGATTTTAAGTTTGGCTTGCTTTACTCTGTCTTTCTGATTGGGAACAAATTCTATTTGATCTCCTGCTGCCTACATAAAAATAGACTTTTAGGCTTTAATGGTACACCTCCGTTTACATGTACAGCAAAAGATGCATGAATTCATTCCTTTTTCACCACTTCCTTCCGTTAGCAGAGCGTATCAGGAGCTGCAGGCTCTACTGCTGCAAGTCCAGTGGCTCACCTGAAAACAAGCTCTTGCCTTGCTCATCTGTGTGGGTAGAAGCTGTTATTTGATGTGCTCAGGGCATGCTATAAATGCTGCTTTCAGGCCCAGCATTCGATGCCCCGAGTGCTTGAAATTGTCTTCTTTCTTGAATACTTTCTGTGTTATCAATAGGAGCTTGGCAGACAGCTCTACAAATGGAGGGACTGTCCATGATTTGCCTCAAGTTTGCTGCTGGAATTCCTTCTCAGACGTTTGTCAAATGACAGCCTTTTTCTCAGGGTAGGGTCATATAGTGTTTCCTCAGTGTAGTTATTCTTTATTTTTGGTTCCTGTTCTTTCTCTCATAATGGAAAATCTGTAACAGGTGGCCACAGGCACACCAGACTTTCGTGCTTGGGAGCATAAAGGACCATATGCTGTACGATCGCACGTACGGAGATAATACGTTGTAAGAATAGGCAACCAGCTTATAGGAAAAATAAGAGCTGGCCTTAATTTTTGATTTAAACTTGGCTGAAGTAAAACTTTGTCTGTTCTTAAGTGTGGTTGTTTTTGGTTTTTGGAGTTTTGTTTTTGCCTTCCCCCCCCCGGTTTTGCTGCCTACTAGCTAGTTTCAGCTGGAAGAGGACTTACTTCAATTTGCGAAGAGGAATGTTCTGACATTTTTACCAGACACCCTGGGTGAGATCCGGGACCCTTGAAGTCAGTTGGACTTTTGCCATTAGCTTTAATGTGGCCAACGCCTCACTGCGTGAGAACCGTTCTCTTTGGTTCTGGGTACAGCATGTCAGAAAATAACAAGAATCTTCAAGACAGGGATTTTGTGTGAGATTTTGGACCACAATCTTTAAAAAGTGGTCAGTGTTCTTCAGGAAGACAGGATGATGCTTATTTGGCACTAACCTACTCTTCAATATTCCCCTGTCAGTGGTGATGTACTCTTGACCTTTAGTTTCCCTTTGTTATACGACTTGCAGTTAAAGATTTAAATTTTCTTTGAAAAAGCCTGCTTGTGAATATATGAAATTAAGGAAAAAAAAAAAAAAAAAAAGTTGTTTGAAGCTGAATTCAGCCCATGCTGCAACTGGGTTTTATTATCTAAGCTGGCATCAAGTGCTATAGATGCTGAATTTCCCTATTTCTTAGAACACTAAGCTGACTTTAAATTCGGTATTCTGGATCTTGGCCAAAATAAGACTTTATGTATTTGTTTTTTAGAGACTCCCTGATACCAGGCTCTAGTTTGTCAGGAAGGGAGAGGCGAATTTCATGAATATATTAAAGTATTGGACATTGACAGAGATAACACTGTGATCTACAGACCCTGTTGGCTGATTGAATATATGCCAGAACTGTTTGTATGAAAAAGTGCAAGTGAAACTGGACTAGCTCAGATTAATTACCAGAAACCTAACCTAAAAAGTGGGTTTTTGGTTTTGTTGCCTCACACCCCATGATGGTGGGACAAATTCATTTAGCAGCTGATGATCTTGCATACTTTTCCACTCACACAAGTGAAGTCAGAAATGCTATGAGAAGATAAGGTCAGAACAAAAATTATGAAATTTATGTGCAAACAGGCGATTTTAAGGGACCTGAGGAAAAAGCCTCCACATGATTAGAGGATGTATTCAATGGAAAGGATGTGAGTACGTTGCATGCAAGGAAAACTTGTCGAGTCACTTCATCTCACTGTAGTCTCTTATTTAAAGAGTTTTGCAATTACAGGATGATAATTTCTTCCTGAAATACAAATTAATTATATCTGTCTGATCAGAGGCTTGATGCTGTTATGAAAAGTCTTTTAATTTAGATCTCTCATCCTTTGAAAAAAAACTCACCACAGAAACCAAACTTTTCACTGTCAATAACTTCAGTCCATTCACAAGGCCTTCTGCTTGTTCTGCCACCTTTTTAACATTAAAAAAAAAAGTCAAAATTTGGTGTTTTCAAAAGGAGCAAGTGCTCAGAGCATCTTGTAGTGACTGGCCATGGTCTGGAGGGGAGGGAAGGGACTTGAAATGGAAAATGAATTAGATTCTTAGGCTATGGAAGGGCGAACATTCCTCTGCAGAGAAGCAACTCTGGAGATGAGTTTTAATTTCCTGAGCTCCAGTTCCTGCATAGGAACATTGAAAGACTTCCTTCCTGATAACCAAGTCAAGCCAGGGGCTATATTAAATGGTGTGTTTCTGTATATAATTGCGTGCTTGTGTATGTATTTGCACAACTGCAGTATAAAAATACCAGAAGTGTACCTGTAATGATAGAAGTCAACTTTTAAAATGTTTGTGTATTCAAAGTCTGGCACATACGCCGTGCCTGAGATGTTATAGCAGATCAATGTCTGTTTAGACTTCTGTAAAGGATCTCCTTGGTACTTTGTTTCAATGTAAAAAACCAAAGCCCAACTGAAACCAAAATGAGGAAACCACCTCCCCCAGCCACTTGTCTTGCCTTTTGAGGAGGCTCTGCATTGTGGTGCACCTTTAAGAATGATCCAGTCACTGAGATAGATCCATTACTGATTCATGATGTGTGTGTCTGCTGTATATGCAATATTGTTGTAACCATTTCCATCTTATTGAAGTCTCATCGTTCTGTGTTTACTTAAGCAAAACTGTGAAGCTCACTGTGAGCGTTATTAAGCATATTCCTATTAAGTATTTCAGGAACAAATATTAGGGGACTTTTTTGGAGACTGTTTGTTTACAGGAGGCACAAAACGATTGCAAAGAAAAGTACAGGTTACCCCAAATTCTGCATTTGCAAAAATGTGTTTCAGAGCTTCAGACTGTTTCATTTTAGAAATTTTAGTAAATATTAATGTTTCTAGTAAAGCTTTTAATTTGCTGTTTCCTGTTGTTTGGTTTTTTTTGGAGATTTTCTTTATGTATTATTGGATCTTAGAATGAAACCAAAAGTTCAAATAAGTAATACTGTGTGCTAAGCTGAGCCACAGTATGACTTGCTTTGTGAAGTGCAATTTACTTGAATGCTGGATCATTGTCTGACTGTCCCAAACTGAAATAAAATGATGTAGGTCCTCATTGCAGTTTGTGCAACACCACCTGAATTTGTGATATTATTGAGCTATTTTATCAGTTACTGGAATTTCAGATACGTCCTTTAGTTGTTATGAGCTTTTAGTATTATAGGTTGTAATTCCATTTATCAGTAGCTCTTTCTTATATTTTTAAATGACTTCATAATTAAGACTTAGCCTGACAGTATTTGTTTTGTATTACAATGAGAGAATTTGTATCACCTTATATGATTTTAGAAAGAACTGAATGTAAATGTGTTGGTGGTGTACAAGATGAGAAAATTACTTTCAATTATTTTTAAATCAGACATATGTTTTTATTGTATTAATGAAATTTTATAGGCTGTGTAGTTGCTTAATTTTTCTATGGAACTACTTTGGAAAAAGGGTAAAAAAGCCATAAACTTAAAGAGATTCTGATGGCACTAGTGAGTTGCCCAGCAAACCATTGAAGATAAGTCAAACTGTAAATCTGCAGAAATGCTATGAAATACTTCTGCATATGTGCTGTAGTTGTTTTTGGGTTCCTGAAAGTGCTTGAGTGCAATGTCAGCTGTGGAAATGGCTGGCTAGCTAAAAGCTGACTCCTGCAGCTTGACTGTTGTGGGGAGGTTTTTTTTCTGTGAAAACAGTTGTAAAGTGGAACATCTGAAAAATATGTTCCATGCAAAATGGATCTTCACACACATTTATTTTGACATTTAGGTTTGATTTGAGAGATAGAAGATTCTGAAATAGCCATTCACAGATGGCTTGTGCGGGTTTTATTTTTTTTTTTATATGCTTCTCTGTGGTTTTGGTTTGGGGTGGATTTTCTTGCATATGTTTGCAGACTTATCAATCCCTCTCTTCCCCCAGATCACATGTTTAAATTTTTTATTATTTGAATTTTTTTCCATTTTGCCAGTGGCTGGTGTTTAAAAAATAAAAAGAAAAAAGGAAAAGGGGGAAAAAAAATCCCAACCCTCCTATTCCAGCCTCAAAACAACAAAAAACCATCCCAAACCAACTCACCAACAAAAAAATAAAGATCTTAACTCCCCAACCAAACCCCAACCACTATCCTGAAGTATAGCTTCCCTAGAAATTTTTTTTTTTCTCATCAGTGCTTAAGAATTAATGCATTTTTGAGGAAGCACAAAATTCTCCCATCTCTACTGCTTCATCAGTGAATAAATGTGGGAAGTCCAGAAGGCCATGTGCTCTCAGCTGGGGGAACGTGGCTGGCAAAACCTGGTGCATGTTCAGCTGGATGGGTGAAATGCAGATGTGTGTGTATGTGACCAACCTTCCAGAGGGCTGGACTTGACCTCTGTGGCCATTATTAGTGGGAATGCCCTCTCCGGGTGGGAGTCAAGAGGGAATTGTTGGAGCTTGTCTGTTTTCTTTTGAAAGTATTGAATGAAAGCTGTTGTGGATAAATTGTGGTTGTGAAACATGCCTGAGAAGCAGGCCCATCTGTGTGAGATGGACAGAGACTTTTAAGTGGGCACTGGTATTCTCTTCTTTGTGAAATGCCAGTGTGAAATATCCCAGTAGTCCCACTTTAATGATGAAATGAATATTCAGTTATTTTTCGTTAAGGAAACCGTATGTTGAGCTTCCACTGAATGCCATTCCTGATACATCTCTTGTTTTGTTTTTTTAATGCCAGAAGAAGTTGACTGTGTACAACAAGATGCAGGAATCTCTGGAAGTGGCCCTTCCCAGCAAGCAAGAGGAGGATGAGAAAGACCAGCCTGCCGAGATGGAGTACCTTAACTCTCGCTGTGTCCTGTTCACGTACTTCCAGGGAGACATTGGTTCAGTAGTGGATGAACACTTCTCAAGAGCTTTGAGCCAAGCCAGTAGCTTCAATTCAGAAACTGCCCTGACCAAGAGCAAGACAGGGCTAAGTCCTCTGTGGAGAGGTAAGAGGAGCAGTAACTTGCTCTCTGTGGTGTAGCTTACTCAGTCTGTGTTGCGGTAACAAATATTGCATTGCAGCTGGAATTTTACTCCTCCGTGGAGGTGGAAAATACTCCCTCAAATTCGAAAGAACCGAGGAGCTTCTTGGGTTGAGTGATCTGAAGTGTTGAAGTGGGAGAGAGGTGCCAAAGGCATGGAAGAAGCAGGCGTCTTCTGCTCTTGCCATAGCCCCTGTCTCTGCCAAGGCCTGGACGGGATGGGGAAGAGCTCTCGCGGCTTCACGAACGTCTGCTGCGAGGTTGGAGGCTTTTTTTTAAGTTCCAAGTGTGAAACTTGGCCTGTGAGGCAAGAGCAAAGCTGTTTGTGATTCTGGCTTGGAGGTGAGGAAACCTATGCAGCCTTCTCGGGTGACTTTGCCAGGTGATTAGGATTCGTCCACAGCTGCTTTTCAAGCAGGGAGGAGCCAGCACCGGCTGGAAGGGGCTGCGGGGCAAGCCCTGGACCCTGTGGCTGCAGCCATGTGGTGTGGTGCATTGCAGCCTGCTCATGGAAGAGATATGGGTGATGTTACAGCTTTCCTGCTTGTAAAATGAGGATGACATTATTCTGCTTCCAAGCAGGGAATCGAAATGTCGTAGGTTCTGCGAGGCATTTGCATAACGCTTATGTCTTGTTATGCTTATAAATGCCTGTATGCATCGGTGTAACAAAGAGCAGATCTTGCCAGGTACACTAGGTAGACCTTACAGATTAAGATTTCAAAACTGGTGAGTGGAGAAAGCTTGCCAGTAAGATGCCATTTCCATTTTGTTGACTGTGGCAGCCTGGGTAGTTCTTCAGATCCACAGCTGCATTATTTCTGATCACATTCTTGCGTGGACTGACAGAGGGATGCAAACTAAGGAATGTGAGGAATAGCCTTGCATTGGTTGAGTGAGGTACCGGTGGGATCTGTGCAGGAGCAGTGGTGTTCGTAGTCAGCGACGTTGAGGTGAGACTGTATTGATGAAAGTCACAGATATTAAAGAGGGACGAGATTTTTGGAAACCACTGTGAAGAGAAAATAGCGCAGAAGGACTTGCTTTGCAGAAGGATGATGACAAATCCGAGGAAGTTTAAGCAAAGGTCAGTACAAGTGGCTAGGGAGCTAGAGGAATTTATGGCCTGAGCTGGGACCATTAATGTTAATGGGAAATTTTCCATTGACTCGACTGAGAGCAGGATTGAACCTATGCTTTCTAAAAAGGAGAGTGGAGCATTTATAAATGGCCCAGACAGGCTATAAATGTTTTAGAGATGGGATCAAGGCTGTCCCTAGAGACCCCGTGCCCACAGCAAGCCCTCTTCACTGAGCTTGGAGACGTACCGAGGGTGGAGTCGTGCATCTTCTCTTCGGCCTCAGGCAGACTCTGCTGTTTTTCTCTTGTCTCCCCCCGTGGTTGCACAACCGTCCCCAGAGGGTTCCGTAGGGGACAGGGTGGCCTGGTATAAGGGTTCTTCAGCCATGCTGCTTCCTAACCCTGTGTGCCCCATGCCCTCAGTGGGGAATGGAGGCTTGTGTGTCCTGAAAGTCTTCCGGGAATAAAGTAAGGAGATACGCTCTTTGCTGTTGCTGCACCTGTTGAAGTGATATGGAAATCCCTGGGGAGGCTACTGGGCAGGGCAGATTGGTTCTGTGCTGTGAGAACTGAAAGAGCTGGGGGTATTTGCTACTTCAGACAAGAACTTTATCAGGCCCAAAGGAGTTTCGGAAATATGCCTGCTTGAAAACAGTGAGGAAGGACTTATGCTAATACCCTGGTCTTCTGTAGTTTATAGTTTATATAGTATTCAAAGTATTCAAATCCATGGAGCTCTGATCAACCTGGTCTAGTTGATGCTGCTGCTCACAGCAGGAAGAGTTGGAACTAGATAATCTTCTAAGTCTCTTTCCAACCTCGAGCATTTTATTATTCTGTGAATGTGAATTTGTTTCCCATTACCTAAAGAATTTTAAATGTCATTAGCTTGAAGTTTTTATAACTCACATAGATAGTCAGAATTTTTGTCAATTTATTACTCAAAGATAAATTAAAAAGGAAAAAGTTTTTGCAAGAGCTGTTCTGGAAGGTTCAGATTTAAACGGAATGTCTCTGAGCATAAACTGGCTCCCTAGTTCACTATGTTTTCTCCTTTGCCTAAAAGGAGGGATTAGTAATGTTTTATGCTTTTTTCCCCATCTTTTTGTGTTTGTTTAGTTTTTTTGGGTTGTTTTAGTTTTTTTTTTTTTTGAGGAGGGATTTTTCTGACATATAAAAAGTAGAACCTATTATCCTAAAATAAAAGGCAAGTTTTCATCAATTGTATGTTGAAAATACTGGCTAAAATTAACTCAAAAACTGATTTATTTATTTTTTTAATAAATACAGTTCCCTACAGTAGGCTCCTGGACACAGACTTTGAAAATTCAATTTTAGGTGTAGCTCACCGAAGTCTTTTGCAGACGCTAACGTAACTAACGATGCCTTGAAACTAATGGTACCTTTCTGTTTTGTTTTTTTATCAACGTGCTTTTCCTAACTGAAAGCTTTGGGTTGTTTTTCTTTCCTCTTGCCTTGACTGAGAGGTGATGTTGTACTGCAGAAAGTTCCATACGTTGTCTTTGCAGCATGTGCACTTTGGCGCGTTTTCAGTGCGCGTTGGCCGGCCACCCTGAACATTTGCATGAGTTACCGCTTTGCGGTATCCGGGATGTTGCCATCTCCCTGTACTTTGGGTAGGGAATTGTGGTAACTGTAGTATCTTTCTTGGCAGGCAGTTTTTGTTAAACACCTTCTTCCTGCTTCCCGAAAGCCCGTGGAAGTTACAGAGATTTTGGTGGGGTTTTTTTTCTTTCTCAAGGACAGTACGGAAATGGGTGTTTCTTCATTGCCATGTTCTGTAGAGCCTGGGTGGCTGTGAGCACTCAGGATGGATGGAATTTTCTTGCGTGTTTGTGTCACCTGGATGACCCTGTATCTTTAGTGGCATGACTTGGCCTTGACCAGTGGGGTTTGCCTCTGCAGCTGAGCTCGGTGATGTCTCAGCGGGGCTGGTCCATGACAGTGTCTGACAGTGGTTCTGGCTTTGTGAAATGTGCGCAGATTTGAAAAATGGAGATGGCCAAACACATCTTCTGTGTCCTAGACCTCCTGCATGACTGGTGAAGCCAATCTATTATGCAATCTGGGATGAATTCATATTGGCAGGTACAGTGATTTGAAGTGTTCTCTCCTGGTGTTAAAGCTGTCCTGCAGATACTTTGTGGGGTTTTATGCTTTTTTTTTGACGTGCAGTGCTTTGGATTTAGGGCTTTTCCATGCAGATAACAGCCAGATAGTTTTCAAAAACTCTCGATTGCAGAGGTTAGTTTTCCAGAATACTGGCACAGCATTGTCAAGACTAGACATGAAGAACTTTGGTTTTGCTTTTTTTGTGTCAGCACTGCTGACATCACCATAAGCCATGTGTGCTCTCCATCTCGGTGTAATTCCTTTTAACAAGGAATGATTTAGAAACAAGGAACAATACCAACTTCGAAGGGGTATTGGGGCTTCTGTAATGTGCTCCAAGCTCTCTCCACTCTTCAAGCATGAATTGCAATAGAAATACATTGCTAAACACAACCCAACCTTTTGAATAAAACCATATTGGAATACAGTTTGCCAGATAAGCTTGCAGCCTCTGAAGCGTTTTGGCACAAAATCTTCTTTATATTTGTCTGTGATGTGTTGGCAAAGTTTGATTCCAATATCAGAAGCTAATCAGACTCAATAAACTGCCTAAATCAAAGCCAATCGATGTGTGGAAAAGTTTCTGTGAATTTAATGGATTTTAAAACAGAGACATGAATGTCCTAGCGATGCGGTCAGAAAACGCTTTTAATTTTTGGTTTCCAAATTATTTTGGTGTAAGCAAAGTTCAGAGGCAGGAGCATTTAAAGAATCTGCTCATTCTCATTGGTGTCTTCACCCAAGTCTCATTCCAGTTGCTTATTAAACAAAGCAAAACGAGGTCAGGTTTTTTTTTTTAAAAAAAGTATTTTTATGAAAGTTACATGAGGAACAGAGGGTTCCTCACCTCATCAAATGTTAAACTTCCCTGGCTTTATTTCTCCGTAGGCTACTTTTATGACTGTTCTTTTATCGGAGGTGAAGTCGTGTACTTTTATGTTTCCATCTTTGACCAAAAAAAACCCCCTACTTGAGCTGAGACATATTGCATGAAACAGTACTTTCTAGCACGAGCTGGCAAGAGGATTGTGAGAGTGGAGGTGCCAATACTTTCCTACGCATCGAAAACACTAACCACTCCTTCAAGAGAGGAATTTTTAGAATGTGATTTCATAATATAGAGATATTGGAATCCATTAAAATATATGCTGAGCCCTAGCTGTAAGAAGCAGCGAGTCTTTTTCTGACCAAAACCTCTTTGAGCTGCATAGAGTTTTCTACCTGTATGATCCTGTTGGGTACAGAGCAACATGACATACTCTATAAAGGACTAACATGTGTTAGATATGATTTTATCCCATCAAAGTAGACAAAATTAGTTTGCAAAATTATTCCTTTAGCCAAATGTCTCCTATTCTATAGTTCTCTGATTTTCTGTCCCTGGATGCATTTACAGCTGCCTTTCTACATGATGTGTTCAGGGCTGGTCAGGAGTTAGCCTGTCCTCTTCATTCTTGCAACAAGGTCCTGAGGGGGCTGTGACTCTTCAGTTTGATAAAGGAAGGTCTTCTGAGGGAGTATCTTATCAGTATGTGTAAAAACCTGGTGGGAAAGAATGAAGATGGGGAAGCTAGGCTTTCCTCAGCAATCTTGTTGACAGGACAAAAGGCAATAGGCATGGATTAGAAAACAGGAAATTCCATCTGAACGCAAAACTCTTTTCATTCTCCTTTGTTTTGTTGGCTTTGGAGTTTTTTTGTTATTGCTGAGAGTGGATGAAACCTGGAACAGGTTGCCCAGAGAGCCCGTGTAGTTCGGATCATATTTAAAGTCTGACTGGACAACCTGCTCCAGGTGACCCCACTGGAGCAGGGGAATTGGACTAGACAGTCTCAAGGGGTCCCCTCTTACCTCAGCTGTACAGTATAATTCTCTTATTAATGAGGATGCTTGAGTTCAGTGTTAAGAAACTTCAGAGAGTAGCAAATCATTGTGGTTGGTTTTGTCATTAAATGTTCAGCTTCAATGATACTTTGTTTCTCTCCTCTCTACCAGAAAGCTCAACAATTTCAAGCCAAAGGAGCAGTTTCCCAACTTCATTTTGGACCAGCTCTTATCAGCCTCCTCCTCCACCATGCTTAAGTGGAGTACACCCTGATTTCCCCGTTACTGCACCAGGCACCTTCCCAGCACCAGATCCCAGCAGCTGGCCAGGACATGGCCTTCATCAGACTGCCCCACCTCCTCCCCCTGCTGCATCCGAATCCTGGCATTACCCTTTAGCATCTCAGGTGAGCCCTTCGTATGCACACATGCATGATGTGTACATGCATCGCCATCACCCTCATCCCCACGTGCACCATCACCATCCCAGCTCACACCGCGACCCCCGGTACGGGTCCCTGCTGGTGCCGTCGGTCCGCGCAGCCAGGATTCCTGCTCCCCAGTGTGACGTGACAAAGACAGATCCCGCTGCTGTCACCAGCGCTACCTCAGCATGGGCTGGAGCCTTTCATGGAACGGTGGACATTGTGCCAAGTTTTGGGTTTGACGCAGGTAAGACGGTTTGATTGTGTCTGTGGCTTGATGTAGCAGGGAAGATTTCACTTTCCTGCTCAACTCCCTGCAGCTCAAGCAGGGCCGGTTCTTAGCTATGTTCAAATATATTTCCCTGTGGAAATCCCTCCTGTGATTGCTGTCAGGGCAGATGAGCTGCGGAACATGTAACTCTTGCTGCATTTTTGCTGAGAGACCTTTGTCTGCCTTGATCCCATTCACACCTAATGAATTGTGACATGATATGTGGGGGTTTTTTGTTTTTGTTTAAGTGTTACGGGAAGTAGTTAATTATACTTCCACGTGGAAACTCCCAACTTGTTCAGGTAGTTCATATGTGCATTCAGTAAAATACAGCTCCAACGAACTAATAACTTGCAGTATATGAGGACTGCCTCTTACCTAAATTGTAAGACCCCAACATTTCCTTCCTGTGTAGCATCCAGGTGTTACAAGCCGAGTGGAGATGCTGGTTGAGCTGTGGTCACCAACAAACTAAACGTCTTTCTCTAGGATGTAGGCAGAGATCTGTGAATTAGGTTGATTTTATTGCAGGTCTGTAGCCACAGGACAGCTTCCATGAACTGCAGCTTCATCTGTGAGCTTTGACTGGCAGGCTCTTTTCTCAGTATTGGGAGCAGTCTGGCAGCCCTCACTGTTTGCAGCTAACTTGCAGTCAGGTGGTGGGTGACTAACAGCTTCCAGTGCACCCACCCTGGAGCTCATCTGTGCTATTGAGGGCTCCTTTTTATATTTGGTATTTACCTCACTGGCAGCATTCCTTGCAGATTAGTACTTAAAGTATGTTACTTGATTAAGAAAGGACTAGGTTTGCTGTATTAGCTTTTCCTTAAAGTATTTATTTTGTGTCTCCTTTTGATAGCTCCTGCTGACCGATTCATTGTGTGAGAAGCACTGCCTTCCCTTGATTAGTGTGCAGGGGAACAAAGAATTGGGGGGGG
>VXBA01002838.1:538321-581144 GCA_013399895.1 Serilophus lunatus | reverse complement strand
AAGGCTGTTTCTCAAAGATGAAGTTCTAGAAACCTAATAGAAATTTGTCTCCCTTTTAAAGCAGCTGGGAACCAATAATCTCTTTTAAATACAATGCCACTTGCTATCTTGGGAAAGTTAAGAAAAAGCTTATTAGGATTCTTAACACTGGAGAATTTTATGTCTATTAATAACGTTTCCAGTGATACAAGAGAAATTATATTTCACGCTTTTGGGTGTAGACCAGACTGGGATCTCAAGTTTTGCCTTGTGACAAATTCCCTAAGGGGAATGAGCTGCCTTCCCTGAAGCACAAGCAAACTGGCACTGCCATTGGTGGAGGGGAATGGTCTCCCAGGCACACACCAGCCCCAGCAGTCCAGCTGTAGAGCTCTGATGCTTGGCTTAACCTTTGGAGATGAAGCTGAGAGCTCTGTAGGGAATTGTTAGTTGGAAGAAGCCACTACCTGGCTTAGGTGTTAAGTCCAGCCTAGACTGTGAGTAGTTTCAGTGCTGGTAATTAAGCTGGTTTGCTTACTGCTGCTTTGTTGGTAATAGTGTGCCAAATAAATGAGGGGCTTTTTCTCTTTAAGAGCTCAGTACCTCAGAAAGGACTATGGGTTCTAGCATTGCCTTAGAGGATTAATGCAGCTTTTTCTTGATGCTGCCTGCTCCTTGTGAAAATCCCTATGGAGGGGTACAGTTGGGTGCTAATTTTATCAGGATCTTGTTTTGGCCGTAGCTTACATGCCATGTAGTTGCTCAGCATGGAAGGCAATGGGAAAAGTCTGAACTGTTCATTTCTGGCCCATGCTTGATGTGTGGGTTTTAGTCCGTGAGTTCCTGTGGGGAGAAAGAAAAAGGGGAAATGTGTGATGGGTTTGCAGGAACAGAGGGTCTAAACAGACCAGTGTGTCATGACTATAAAGAATGGCCGTGCCCTGAAACACTACAGCAAAATCCTATTAGGCAGCCTCAGTGTTAGCAACAAGAGTGCAAGCAGTGAAGCACAGCAGGTAGTGGAAGCCTGTGACATTGCAATTACTTGCTCTCTTTCCATGCACACTCATCTCTACTGTACTTTCCAAGTAGAGGCTTGCTGGGAAGGGCAGGAAGGCTGAGCTCCCTTTTCAGCCTTGCCTGCAGCTTGTGCATTGAGACAAGTGCTTTGGTTCCAGGCACTCAAGGCTGTGATCGTGGGGAAAAGAGGGAGTTTAATTGTCTCGGTGCTTTGTGTGCATGTGAAACAGTATCAACCCAGGGAAAGGGCGTTGTGCTGTGGGGAGCGAAGGAGGCTGAGAGTTACATGGAGCACCAGTGAACCTTTTCGTGCTTCATGTGCCACTTCAGGGGAAGGTTACACTGCATAAATCTCTGCATCACACAGAATTTCATTTAATGCTGGTGTGATACAGCTATCTCAACAGAGAGGCTAGAAACTGAAGGGCCTGGAAGAGTGTGCTGGCTTTTAGCAACACAGAGGTGGTACCTCTAGAGTAGGGCAAGGCCACAGTGGCAAGAAGACGTCACTTCTGGAGGTCTTTGCTCATATGTCCCTGGGGAGTATAACCTGTGGAGCTTCAGGTGATTTACATTGAGAAAGTTCATGTGGTATATACCAAGACATTGCTTTTCAGGGCCCTTCAGCTAAAAATTTATTTCCTTCCCTTACCATAGGTCACATTTCTTGTGCTACTGTCACATGCAATTATAGAAACATTTGCAGAATTCCTCATGCTGAATTATATGGGAGGGTAGTGTTGGGCTGGCTGTAATCTTACCCTTGTCAAGCTACGTTGTTGTATTTCTGCCATACTAAGCAAAATAATTGGTCTCATGATTGGATGATGCTGAGTCACTCCAGAGGTTAAGAGGAGGTTCCCCTTGCATGCATGGTGGAGTTTAGGGATTTGTGTCAGAACAGGTTGTGTGGGACATCAGTGTAGCACTGTTCATAGAGCTAACAAAGTATTGATCTGTCTTGCACATCTGTTTGAATTTACATGGTCTTGTTTTAGAGGATGAAGAGGGATTTAGCTACCTGATTCCCATTAAATGTGGCCTAATCCTCACACTGTATGCCGCAAACTGACCCTTCTAGAAACTTCTTTATTGGTACAGGTAGGATTAAAGAAAATGTTGGTCTACATGAAGATCTATTAAAACCTGCTACATTTACATCTGCTGGTATGTGGTATTTTTCCAAAGCTGTAGTGCCCAAGCTATAATGATCAATACAAAAGTACAGTTTGTATCAAGCATCGATATAAACACATTGGGGTAAGCACAGCATGCTTGTACTTTAGGCCATAACTCCCTGCCCTGCTATTCTCAAGCTAAGCAAGATCTGCCTCCAACAGCTCTGACTGTGGTTCGTGGCATGTGTGCAGAGTGCTCTGCTGCAGCCCTTGTCTCACAGTGCCAGGGCCAAATCCTCCTGTGTACGCTGAGAGTGCACAAGCAGGGTACAGCACTTAAGACCAGGGGTTGGGGAGAGGTGTTGGCTGTCTTGCACAGGAGCTGATGTTTATAGCCCTCAGTGTTTCCCTCAGGGCAGGGTTGGTGATGTCCTGCAAACCAGGACTTCATGTCATCAGCTGGATCTGCCTGTGCTGGCAGCTGCCTGATCTGCAGGCAGCCCTGTGGGGAGGAGAGCAGAGCAACCTGCCTTGCTACTGCAGAGCCCAGGAGGATATCCTGTCCTGCTGTTGGACAGATGTGCTGGAGGAGACTTCCTGTAGCCCCAGTGTACTGAAAGCAAAGTAGGATTTTGGCCTATCTGACAGCTGTAAGTCTAAATTAAAATTGAAATTCGCATTCTTTATCATGCAAAGTTATGAACATTGGGGTGAATACTTAAGTGAATTAATTGATATCCTCTAGTCCTGGCTTACTATGGAGAGTTGACTTTTGGAAATGCCTGTATGTCAGTTTGACACATTGAATATGGAATTTGAGGGGTGAGTCTCCTGGCTTCCATGCACTTGTCTCTGTTCATACACATCCCGTGAATTTTTCTCAACTCCTTGCATTCGTTTAGATGTTCCCACAGAAGCTGCATAATGTTCATGTGGCAATTAGCTATAACATTGATGTCCCAAAGACAGGGAGTCCTGTTGCTTGGCAATACTGACTCATGCAGTGGAAGAGTCCTTGCTTAGGACAGGCTCCAAGTGAAAGCTCTCAGTTAGTAGCAGGGTCACACTTGGATTCTGTGTTAGGACTGCAGATGGCCTTGCCATGAAAGAGGTGGGAATATAATGAGGAAAAGGCATGGAAAGTGTTCCACATTCCATTCTGTAACTAGGGCAACTTTGGTTGGTTTTTTTATTGTTTTCTCTGACTGTTTAGACTTAATAGCTATACCTTAAAACTCCTTGTTACAGTTATGTGTGTCTTGCAAAGATACCTGTCTAGGAAGGTGTCTGTTCAGGTGGTTATTCCTCTTCACCAGCTGCTAGTAGCAAGTGGATGACCTTTTAAACAAGTGCATGTGTCATCTTTTTTTCATGTGAGGAGCCATATAACCTATTTCTCTTCTTAGAGACTTCCATTGCCTCAGGTAGTCGTTAGTGCTCCACTGGTGAACTTCAGTGACTTCTTTTTCCTCTGAAAGGTTTCTGCTGTTTGACTCTTTTTTCTTGTTTTTTTTTTTTTTTTCTTGTTTGTTTTTTTTTCCCCACATCTTTGTTTAAAAGATTTGTAAACAGCAAAGGAAAAATAACCCCAAATTGTCATCACTAACTTTGAGGGAGCCTTGAAGGCAGCAAGCAGCACTTGTAATGTATGACTCTATCTGTGTACGATGTTGCCAGGAAAGCAAGTAGTTCTTAAGCAACAAAGAGACATCTTCGTTGAATAAAGAGCCTGTGAACATGTTTTTGTAGACATGCTGTAGATGAGAGATATCCCACTTTTTCCAGTCTGAAGAAACAGATGCAAGTGCATGTGAAATGGAGCAGAAAACAATTGAACAAGGTAGTAGACCATACCTGTGTGCTTGGCTTTCCCTGTCTTTTCACTTCTGGATACAGAAGTGTTTGTACATTTGCTTAGGAATCCTCATATGGATAGAGACATATGCTGTTTATCTTTTATGTGAGTGTTAATTGCTTTGTAGCTCCACTCTGAAATGTTGAGCATCATTAAATATTTAACTGTTTGTTCTCTTAAAACAAGAAGGTAGTTGTCAGATCTGAACCCTTCATGCTCATTAGGCTTTCTGGAAACATGGGACTTCCTATGTGTTTCACTATACGATCAGTTGTGGAAATAAGATCCGTGCTTAGCACATGGATCTGCCAGTTTTGACAGGTTAAAGATCAGATGAACAGGGAGCTTTAGGGGTTACAACATCATTGAAGTCTGCCATTGCACCTTCTTAGAGTAGTGCTGAAATTGGCCCTGAATTCTTAGTTGGAGCAATGGTGTTGGGACGCTTGTAGGGCAATCAATATGCAGTGTGGCACAGTGGAGCTTTGCTGTTTGTACAGTAATGGTGGTTTAATGTGATTTACTTAGCTCAAAACATTAAGGGACAGGTTTTATAACGTTGAGTCTTAAGTGCCTTACTCCCTCTAAAAGTACGTGCCTCCACCTCTCTCGTTTTTGCTTTCCCTATAAATGTACAGGAATGTATCTTCTTCGGGAAGTTTAATCTGCACCTCCACTTCTGTTATTTGAGTTTTAGGTTTATGCCCTGTTAGGTGTAAAGCTTGAGAAGATTAAATCCCTCTGGAGCAGAGAAATCACAGACTCTAATACAGGTTCCAAGTCTATAATGCTGGAGCCACAAGATAGCACCACATTTACTAGATAGTCCTCACTTTTTACAAAGGAAAATGTCAGAGGAACTCATAACAAATGCAAGCTGAAAATCATTAATTTTTCCCATGTGGAAGCACTAGCCATCTTGGCTGAAAATCTAACACTCTGTAGGTAAAATTGTTTGGGTTTTTTACATGCTGCAGGAACGTTTTTCCTCTCTCCTCTGTAAGGTGAAATGCCCCAGAAACTGTGAAATCCTAACGTGTCCAGATTATCAATACAAGTCTTGCTGGGGGGGTTTTTCACACCATGCCATGCTCCACATTAGGTCAAAACAAGGATTTTTTCATCATTCCTGATCCACTTGAGCCAGTCTCAAACTTAGGTGTGGTTTAAGCTTACTGTGCCTCATAAACTGAAAAACTGGGAGCTGTACCAATATTGCCAACAAATCCACTAAGCCGGTAAATTGGGGTTGGTCTGGGGGTTTTTCCTTCTTTGTTTCTTTTGTATCAAAACTTGTTTATCTTTATTTCAGTTGCTTGGGGAGGGAGAGGAAAAACTATATAAAATTTCAACTCTTTTTCTTTTGCCAAATGCAGGTCTACAACATCAAGACAAGAGCAAGGAAACTGCTTGGTTCTGAAGTGCAGAGAAATTAAGACCAGCTAGAGCTGGAGTCAGCACACCTGGGCGGGTGAAACAACAGTTGTTGACTCCTTCTACATGGAGCAAAGGACACATATGAAGATGAAGAGCCAACTGTTCTGGTTTTGCTATTGAGCCTTTTGTTTTTAAGGCCATTTATGGGTCCCACAGAGTTGGAAAAAACCAGAAACCTAACTTCTCTTTCTTTCCTCATCTGAGCCTGCTGCAGCTGGGCAACCTAACTCCTTTCTGCTCCTTTAACAGTGTATTGTTTTGTTCAGCTTGATATTTTTATGAACAGTCTCAATTGTCAGGAAAAAGACTCTCCCTTGACTACAGTGCGCCTCCTTTCAGGAATACAGTATTTTGTAGCTCTTTGTGCATCTATTTTTGTAGAAATACAGAAAGTTTGGGTAAGGATTGATGGGCTATTTTAGGATGACATATTTTTTTAAAAAAAAATTGTAAAATTGTTAAGTTCTGTTTAAAGAACTTGCTCTCAGAGAAGCACTGGCAAAAATGTATAAAATGCTATTTTTAGATGTTTGTGATGTGTATGTGCATTTTGGTTTTTTTTGTTTGTTACCTCAAATGTCTATCTTTTCTTTTTAAAGAGCTAAACCTCCTTTGTTTCCACATTACTAGATTTTGATGGTTTTGTCCTTCTGTTGTAGCTTGAGCAAGTGTAATTCGCACCTAAAGTTTCAGCCAAATATTTTTTCCTGATGTTAGATTGTAGTAAGGGTGTTTTTATTTTTCTTGCTTCTAAAGGTGGCTATGTGCTGTGCTGTTTATCAGAAACTCACAAACACCTTTAGCATAGAACAAAGGTTGAGGTTACAGGAACTGCATTTCCAACCCATCTGTTCTTTCATAATGGACCAAATTCTCTTAGAGATTTCAACCAGACGTAAATTTGGGCCTCTTGTGTTGATCCATTGAAGTTGTTGGACACAGCCTCTTGTGGGTTATGTTACAGGCCCTCAAACTGCTCATAATTATCGGTACAATCTTACAGGCAGGACTTTTGAATAAGCCATTTCAAGGGCGGTATCTTATAACATCTATATTCGGGTTAAAAAAGAAAAAGGCCAGGTTCGTAAAATGTGTGACTTAAGAAAACATTTTCAACTGGCCCGATCTGTGCACTGAGCACCTCAAGAAAAGCGCAGAAATTTTCATCTCCTGTTGACTTCACAGTCTGTTTGTCCAGCCCGAGCTGTGCCGAGGGCCTTGCGAGACCCCAGCTGCAGCTCTTGAATTTCGTAACCAGTTGCACGTGCTCGCGGTGCACACATTGAGGCTTGGCTGCTCTCAGGGTAAGGATCTGCAAACTTGGAAACAACACGGCCACGTCTAACCACCGTCCTCTGCAGTGTTTGGGAGACCCCCTCTCTGGCCTGGGCCTTGGGTCTGACTTGCATAACAGGGACTTTAGTTGAAGCCAAGGCAAGCATGCTCCGAGCCTGAAAAAGGGCTGCGAGGTCACCTCCATGCCCAGCCCTTGGCAACTCCGGCAAGTATCAGTATGTGTTTAGGTGGGACTGAGCTGAGCCCAGGATCAGGACCTGGGTTGCCAGAAACTGGCTATTGCTTGGAGATGTTCCCTTTCTGTTCTGTGCACCCAGGGCATCCCTCTAATATTTCCTGAGGCTCTTACAACTTACTGTATTTCTATCACTACTGTTTTCAGATATCCCTTTTTGAAAGATGCACCAGCTGAATGGAAACCAAGACACAAACACATGAAACACATGGCTGAGATAAGAAAAAGTTTAAGGCACTGAGCATCATAAATGTAGTTTTGTCAGGTGGAGACCACATGGATCTGTGTGTGAAAGAGGAGTGGAGGGGGAGCGTTGGGATGTGCATGGTACTCTGAGGTTCAGGGTGCCTTCCCCACAGTGCTGCTTCCCTCCAGGCCTTTTGAACTTGATCCCATGAGGTACCAAGCATTCTTTCTAGTCATGTGAGAGGACTTGACATGCTGGCACTGGAGGCATTAGAATCATGTCACAATTTGGCAATATCCTTACGTGTGTAACTTGCTGATTTGAAATTTGGGGCAACATGTAAGTGCTGAATGGACTATGCTTAAATATTGCTTTAAAATAATAGAGTCATAGTTTCTGTGTTGGGATGATGAATTAAATGCGGTGGGGTTTTTTTCCCTCGCCTTTATAGTCCATCAGTATTTCTTTTAATAAATTTCACTCTCAGAAATTTCTATATATTACTGCTGCTCTGGTTGAGCTAGCTCCTCAATTTGTCAATAAATTGTTAATGCAATCAAAAAACTATGGGAAGGAATGTAGTAATAGCTGCCACAGTTCACTTTCTTATCAGAACAGCATAGTTCAGGAAATACCTTAAGAAAAAGAGTTCTGACTTAGGAATTCTGGCAGTATTAGAAATACTGGGAGGAAAAAAAAAACCTTCAAGCTTTTTTTTCTTCCTTTGGACTTGTCAAAGCTAGAAGGCAAAGAGAAAATGTGTCCTCATTGAACTTAGGGAATGGAGAGTTTGGGTGGCAGGGAGAGCAAAAAAAAAAGCTTAATTTCTTTTTGAGATGTAGTGTGTTTGAAATAGTTCCTGAAATAGTTTAAAGTCTAGCAAGAGCAGTCTGTTGCCTTCCTCTTCACAAGTTCATACTGTGAGAAACCTCCTCCAGTTCCCTGTAGATGTCAAAGCAGAAGAGGATAAAAAAAAAAAACCAGACCCACAGTTTGCACTGGAATCTCTTTGTGGATTGTATTATTCAGTTGTTTGCTAGTGGAGATGAATATGTAGTGAAGCTATTGCATCAGGGACTACTGTTCTGTGCCCAGTTTCCACTGCTCAACCTGTGAGTGAGCTGAAGGAATGAATTCTCTGCAGGCTCTGAGAGACAAGTGCTCATAAAAACCTGCTATCATCTGCAGCCATTACTACACCGGTCAGTTTACTCTGTAAGTTAAATAAATTAACTTTTTTCCTCTCAGTCACTAATTATCCCTTGTACTAACAAATGACTTGAAAGTAAAAGCGCGAGTGCGTAACAGTAGCCCTACTTCTATCTTTTACAATTCAAAGGATGGAAAAGGAAAAAAAAATCCTTCCCTGTGACAAACTTTTCAAATTCAGCAGATTTACTTCTCTCTCTCATACACGCACACTTAGACACACGCACAAATGTGCTTATGAGAAGCAGATGCTGTGATGGTTTAGTTCTTGACAGAGGAGGGGAGCACTCGCTCGCAGTGTTGGTGTTATGGAGAATTGATGGCAGTGAGAAACAGAAGTGTTAAGACTGCTCATGTTTCTGCAGATAGGAAAAAAAGGCCCTTAAAATCAGGTCACAGATAAGTTACGTGTCTTAGTGCATTACTAAAGGAGTTGTTTCATTATTTTTGTGTGTGGTGAGTTCTGACGCTGTCCCAAAAAAAAGTGGATGATTCATTTTGAGAGGACTGCTAAAACATATTGTACTCTGTTGCTATTTCTGGGAGAACATAGGGAAATTATTGTTTAATTTCAAGAAAAATCAACATACTAAACTCCTTTCAGTTGTCCAGGATTTTATTTTATTCCTATTAATGTTGAGAAATCTGCAATTTTTATGTCTTTCTTTGAAGACTGGGAGAGTTCAAGCTGTCCACCAGTTTTTGAAAAATGTGCATCAGTTTGTTTCAACTGCCCGTTTCCATCCACACAAGATGATCGAATAGTGCAGCTACTGACTACCCAGGAGATTTGAATTCTAGAGAGCTGAATAAGCTGCACTTGGCAGTAGTAAAATGCACTGTGTTCCGATTCCTTTCCTCACCAGATGCAAAAGTTCAATTATCAGTTTATCTGATACCTTTTTTATAGTGTGGTGGTCTCCCGTGAATGGCAGTTCTTTCTCAATCATCTCCTCCTGCATTAGAACACGCTTTCAAGGATGGATCTCTCATCACAGCTGTCAGAGAGCAGAGGTTGTGGGAGGGGGAGTGTCACATTTCCCCCCACAAGCCTGTAGGATTGCCTTGCTTGCACCCAGCCTTTTTGTTTCCAGGCTGTTACGTATGTCTTGCTCCCACAATTTTTCATGTGTATGTATGTATTTCTATACAAATATATATACACACATACACGTGTAGCTATACCTGGTTCCCTCCGTTCCACCGTCATGCCATGAAAGCACATCCTTTGGAAATGAAGTGAATGACATCACCAAACCTCATCTGAGATAGAAAATGTAAGCTTTTTTGCATTCTCTTATGACTCAGGAGTGAATATAATTTTTCCATACTTGTAAAAACAAAATAAAAGCCTAACAAATACCCAACAACCCCTTTCAAAACACCTGATTAGTTGTTTCTGTAAAGATGACCATGGAGTCAGCAATTATGTAGAGAGGTGCAATATACTGCCTTTCAGTAGACAAGCATACCTTTGAATATGCTTCTTTCAATTAATTTCAGGTACAAGCTTTTCCTCCATATCAATGGACCAGCAATATATATTTCTTATAAACAATTCAGAAATAGATAATAATTTTTAAGTTGACTTCTTGATTTTAGTATGTTAGCCTTTGAGCTTTTAAAGGGTGTTTGGATGATAAGTATTGTTTGCGTGTGGATTTTTAAAAAACATTGGTGCATGTTACTTGGAATTGAAATCTCATGTAAAGCGGGAAGGTATTTAAAAATAAATACTGCTTTTACTTATTAGCCCTATGGGCACAATCTGACAGTTGTGATGCAGGATAATGTCCCTTTAAAAACTAAGGGACTCTTTCCTGAGTAAGTGCAAAATCCAGTCCTTGGAAAGGTTGAGCTGGTAGAGCTGAGAGCAGAGATGATCCTTTCCTGCATTATATGTAGATGGTTGGGCAGTCCCTGCTCAACATGTTAAATGTAGCCTGTGTCAGCAGTTTATATTTATGGGGTGAACTGGTTGCCAAGGGGAATTGTAAATGTCCCTGGAAGCCTGTATTTCAGCTGCCCTTGGTCCATACAGTGCCTGTGACCCTCTCTCTGTTCTTGCTCTGCAGTGTTCACGACACCACAGTGAGACCTACAAAAGCTGGGCTGGGGTTCCTTGTGAAGTACAAGGTGTTTTTAGGTCCCAATAAAGAAAGTTTAGGGATGGAGGTCATTAAAACATCACAATTATCTCATGAACCTGCTCAAGCTTTCAAGATAAATCAGCTGTGCATCATTGATGATGGCCATTTACCTACAAGAGCCTGAATACTGATCCCTCCACTCAGTGTCTCTGGAAGTTTTCAGTGGCATTGAGATCCTTGGGACTAGCCTTGGATGCCTAAATTGCAGTCTGGTGTTGACTGTCACAGTGTAGTGGCCTGGGGTCTGCTCAAACATTGTCAGATGCCAGTTGGAATCAGAGTTGATGCTGGTGAGGTTGGGCTCAGGTATTTAGTGCCTGCAGACAACTGATATTTATAGCAGTTGAGGTTTACAGTCACCTACTAAGGTATCTGCAGAATATGCTGCACTTTCCCTGCTAGCTTTTTGTAGCTGTTGTTTAAAACAATCAGTCAAATCAGGGTCCTTTCTTCCTCACACCTGTTTTCCAACATTGCTTTCCTCAAAATATCATTGAACTTTTTTGCCTCTCATCAAAACTTTATTACTGAATAAATAATTTAATGTGAATTCTGTTGTTATTTTTTTAATGTAGCATTTTTAGTTTGATCTGAATAATTAGCTAATTCTTTTTATTCTTATGCAACTGAAGAACTCATAAATCTCTTCATAAATTACAGCATCCTGAGTTTCGTTTCTTTGCATGAGATTTTTTTTTTTTACTGTTGAAAACATTGTAAAACAATCATTCTAAACTGGTTCTGTAGTAAAGTTAAACAGTGAAAGCCTAGCATCAAAAGGGATTGCAGACAGGGATCTCATGGAGGCACAAGCTTGCCTTTTCAGATACTGTCACTTGCTTCTGCTACAATGCCCTCTTTTTTTTTTAAAATTTAATACCTTTTTAAAATTGTATTAACACTAGAGGCTATTTTACAGTCAGATCTAGTAGAGTCACAACCTGAGACTTCTTAGTGTAAGATTCTTTTTAATTTTATCATTTCCTGGGAGTTTTGGCAGTCATCAGGCAGCGACTTTTCATGTGAGTTATTTTTCTCAAAATGATTTTTTAATTTCTTTTTTTTTTTCAAAGTTCAATAATTCCCACTAAGGAGGTAACTGCCCTTGATAAAGTTACTTTAATTAAGAAATGTTTGCATGTCTGTATTCTGGCTCAGAGGTTGAAGGTTTGGTGTTTTGGTCACAGATACATCATTTACTGTTCCAAAAGTGGGGGAAAAAAAAACCTCCAAACTTTGGCCAAGCACTCAGCTTTTGAAAAATTGCCACTTGCACGCAATCAGCAGGGAGCTGTTAAGTATTTAGTTGCAAAATCCTCTGAAAATCCTGACCATATGTGATGTACTCTGTTTCAGAGGCTCAGGAGATGAGCAGGATTTTCCCCCATGCATCCTGCTCCAGGCCCTGTTTTCAGGACCAGACAGCAAGCAGGGCACTTTGTGCAGAGTCACTGTGCTCTTCCTTTGGCTGTTAGAACTGGGGAGAGCTGGCAGCCAAAAACTCACGGAGGAGAAGGCTAGGAAAGGAGGAGACAAGGTTCAAAAGCTTTCTGTAGGAGAGAATGGGACTGGGAGCTCTTGGGGCAGAAAGAATCTCCAGAGACCATGGAGGTGGAGATGAAGACGGGATGTGGCCCGCTGAAAAATAAGCAAGTAATACCTCGAGATCACTTGGCTAATACATGAAAGATTTAGAGTGGGATGTGTCAGCTATCAAAAAAGACCAGAATAATGCGAGGGCTTAGAAATTTGCTATAAACTTAAGTGTCAATGAAAACTTGGGATAAACATTGCAGAAAATTTCTTTGAAGTGAGCTGTGTGCTCTGTGGTTTAGTCTGTGAGAAGAGTTGTGGGACCCCTTTGCTTAAAGACAATCACAATTATCCTCAGCAAAGAAATGTACTTTTGGAAGCAAGAGCGTGTTGAACTGGGGGATGAGCTAGATGAAGTGTTTTTTTTTTTCTCCCTCCTCTTGCCAGAGCAGGTCTCCAGCTGCACTGCCCCACACTTGGGTTTTCAGAAACTCATGGGGGTTGTTTTCTACATGTTGTCATTGCATCGAGAAATTAAGGCAGGGGAGTGATGCATTATTTTGTAACTGGTTTTAATCACAATGAGCCATGTCCTCCATTAATGTAAATCATTGTCAGTCCCTTAGCTTTAGTGAACTTAACACCCATGGAGAATCTTATTGGTTACATCCGGATAAGTCTCGTTTCGGGTGTTATCAGCTGGAAACTGGGTCCCAGATGAGTGCGTGGGAGAGGTACTTTCTTCAGAGCCACGATTGAGCTGGGTGACCTCAGTGGTGCTCAACCCACCTGGCACAGGGGAATGTCACAAAGGAGGAGGGGAGCGGTGCTGGCATCCTCTGTGCTGGCAGGGGGCATAAGCGTGGTCAGGGGCCAGCTTCTAGGTCTGGGGCTGCCCAACCCTGGCGGGACAGGGCTGCCATCGGCCCATCCTAGAGATTCTGGATGTGCTGGGGCTGGTCGTCCCCGCAGGACCTCGGGCTCTGAGGGGTTATGCTGCCTGCGTGATGTGGGAGGCCGGGTGGGGACCAAGACATCTGGTGAGAATTCCTCATGGCTGAGCTGTGCGTTGGGCTGGGATGCCAATAATTTAGATGGTTTCTTTTTTGGGGTTGCTGGGAGGAGGAGGAGGAGGAGGGGGGGGGCTAGATGCCGCAGCCTTCCAGTAACTCCTTCAAAATATCACTTTTGCTTTCTTTGAAGACAAGTAGGAAATTATATTAAAAAACACAGCAAAACAACAAGCCAACACCAGGAACTACACCGATGTTTTGCCTTGACAGTAACTCTACATCTGCAACAGTTTATCACTATGGGAAAACGAGTAGGTAGTAAAGTTCTGATGTTGGCTGTTGCATGTACAGAGGTATCACGGGCTTTGAAAATGATTTGTTATGTGAGTGCCCATAGTAGCACCATGGTTCAAAGGGAGGTGGTTTGTTTTTCATGCCCATTTAGTTATGAATAACACCAGCTCTAATTTCCTCCTCCCACCAGCAAGCAGAAAGTCCTGGCATTGGAAGCCAAATATAGCAACAAAGATTTCTATCTCTGGCCAAAACCAAAAAATCTGTTCCCTTTTAAGAATAGCATTCTATTCTTTTCTGATGGAGATGGATAAAGAGAAAATTGAAATTTAAGGGACCCAGTTTCTCAGTGGGAAATTCCGTGATCTCTCTCTTAAATGGCCAGCATAAAAGGTATGAACTTATTTTTTGGTGTCTATGTAGAAGCCAATGAGGAGGCTTCTGTAGAACCCCATCAGTAAAGTAATATTGGAGTGGCAGTCTGGATAAATCTCTTACTTGCTGGTGTGTTTTTTCTGCCCTGCCTTGTCTGTCTTTTGGATAACAGAGCCGGTGCTGAATGGGAATTCCATGAATTGCAAAATTGCTCCTGCTTGCTCTGTACCCTTTTCTTTCTCATTTGCTTTTGGGGAGAACTTGATTCCTTGAAGACTGCTGTTCCACCTGACAAGTAAGCTCAACAAGATAGCATGGAGCAGCAGCACTGCCCCATACTCCCTACCTTGGCTTTCTGATCAGGGAAGTATGTGGGAAGCCAGCCCATGGCCAGGCTTTCAAGTTGTGTTATGCCTCAGAGAGTGACTGTGGACAGTGGGGCTATCCAGTTCCCTGCCTGCCTGGATGGGCTGGAAAAGAAAGGATATCTTACAAAGAAGAAGCAGAAATCTTCATAGTAAAGTGCTTCCTCAGATGATGATTTGACCTTTTATGGATGGGAGCTAATATTCCTCGAAGATGAGCATGTACATTGGTGTCACTACTTGTTTTTAAGCTAAAATATGCTTTTAGGAAAAGGCACACACCTACACCCACAGTCCCTTTCTGATCTCGAGCAGGGTTTTTTTTAACTTCCCTACACCATGCGAGGAAGGCTATTCAGCCTTTCCTTCGAAGGATTTATTCCCATTCCAGCCCACCCCCACCACCCACCCTTAAACAATTGGCATCTGTGATGTGTGAGCAAAAAAATGCCTTTCTCTAATGTACCAGCTGTCCTTGTTTTAGAAGTGTTGCTTCATTCATTTGCAGACTGTTTAGCTGAAGGTCTTTGCTGAAAGGTGAACACTTCAGGATTATAGAGTTAGCTCTTCCTCACTTGGAAAACTGATTTTTTTTTCTTTTTTTGTTGACTTCAGTAGAAGTAGCCTTGGATCCCTAATGTGTTTTAAAACCAATGCAGGGAAGTGTCATCCAGTAAATATATTTGCACTGGATCTGTTTTGCCAGACATGTTTCTGATGGAGTTTTAAATAAACACAGGGATGTTTGGAAATATCTTGTGTATGTAAATATGTAAAATATGCAAAACCAAGCTAACAGCTGTGGGGTGTACTCGTTGCTCACGTGAGGAGGCTTTGTGTAATGTTTGTTTCCACCATCCTGTCTTTTTTTTTAAGCATCTGTGTCTGTTCCAAGACAGTCGCTTCACTGTGATTCCCACTGGACAGTGAGGGAGGAGGCTGGATGTGCCTATGTGAGACCCTAAAGGCTGCCTAAACTTCTGTGAAGAATCTGTTACTTGATGGTGAAACCTGCTTTCCACAGGGCAGCACACGGCAATCCCTTTTCTTTAGGGGGGATAGTGCCTGGATCTGGTTGAACTTGGCCCTTCAGGAGCAGTAATGCAAGACACAACACAGCACACAGTGTTCACGGCCATCCTTGGGTGCTTCATAACTAGCGTGACAACAGCATTAGTCACCAGCATGTGAATCTTCATTTCCTGAGCTGAATCTGTTTCTTAGGAAAGGACGACAGTTTTCCAGCCTCAATTTAGCCTTTATTTAGCCAGAGAGAGTTGAAGCCTACATACTTATGTCAGCCTGCTGAAGACTAGGGAGCACTTCAGAGAGAAGAAAAGAAAGTCACCCAAACTCAGCCTGTAGCACTACTAGGCTCTTACCTTGTTTTTTTAATTAAGCAGTATGCTGCTTCTTAGACAGCTTTTCAGAGGGTAATTCATCCTCCGTGTGCAGTAACTGTTCCACTTTCAAATACTACAGGATATTTTGTGTGACTTAACCACCTGTTGTTTTTGCTGTTTTTTTTTCCACCTCTACCTTCCTCTTGTGTTCCAGTTTCACTGCTTTAAGGGCAGTGTTCCAAACTCCTGGCTGTCTGGCAATGTGGATATCCAGGGACATGGCACAACAGCTTCATGTTGCACAGTTGGCTTCAGTGTGCACGCTGTATTTGAGCTGTCCATGAGCCATCACGACTGGACTTGCAGACATCAGAAGGTGCAGGACAAATCCGAGCTCCTTTTGTTTGTTCGGTGGTTTCAGTCACAACAAATGGAAGTGCTTGGCAAGAACAGCCCTGGGTAAAGGACAAAGTGGAAGTAGCACATCTGGCTCCCTCAGAAAAAAGTCCCATTTACTCTGTCCAGGGCAATAGCTTCAGTGCATCCTGCAGAGATTTGCTGCTGCTTATTCTCCTTGCTCCCAGTTAGATTAGCTGGTGTAGTCAGTTGTGTTGGGATCCCTTATAAGTGGAATCGTAACACAGCCTGATGTTCTGCCACAAGCTGGCCTCTTTGCCTTGCTATCAATGACATTTGTCTGTGAATAGGCTCGAGGAGATCTTTATTAGATGTAGTACAGAACTTCATCAGCACCCTACCTGTGTTATCATGCAAAAAGCCCTTCACCATGAGGATAGGAAACTCTAGCAACCTATAGCAATTTGCAATTCCTTCATGCTACATTCTCCTAGTTTAAAGAGTGACAGGTTCCTTAACTTGTGTTTCCTCAGCTCTTACCTTGCATGACATTTTACAGTGATTGCATATATTCTACCACCGGTTTCACCTTTAAATGACTGGAAATTGCTACCAGCCTGGATGATGCAGTAAAGCATTTGAGGCCACCATTAAAGCTCATGACTCAAAAAAGTGTTACTGTTTTGTGGATCATGTATGACCTGATTTTCATTTCTTTTCTGTGATGGAGAAATAGTGTCTTTTTGTATGGAAGTAAATACCAAAAAAACAGAATACCCTACTTGTACAGAAGGCCCCAGACTTGGGTGAGCCAGAAAGTCAGAGGCAGAAACAACTCAAGAATGGGATACTGAACTTCTTGCTTTCCTCTTCCTACAGTGCCTGTGGGTTAGTTACTATTACTTCGTTCTTTGCTCCCAGATCTCTGGGCAGAAAGTAATTTATTTTAGTTGCTCTGTGTTTATGTTATTACTTTGCAGTATGTGCGGGTCCTATCAAACATGCACTGTACCAGTTGGCCAGTGCTTTACTTGCAATAGCTCGGTGTTCTTCACGAGCAAACTCATCATTCACAGTGAGCACTTGTGAAACAAACAGGGAGTGACATCAATTTTTTATTTGGATTTGAAACCCGGAGAAGAGGAACATTGAAACTGAGCAGGATTGTCAAGCTTCAACTCTGCCCCTTCAGAAATTATTCTCTTCCAATATTTTGGACTGTATTTCAGTGATTCTTAACAAAGGTTCTTCCCAGTAAAGGAGAAGATGCAGCTGTCATCCATGACAGACATTGCTGATTATTTTTTGTGTAGTTGTTTGCTGACATGAAGAAGTCTGAGAGGAAGTGTAGAGAACCCAGATAAACTGCTAAAACCTCCAGTTCTCCCATGCAGTTTAATTCATCATTGCAGAGACTCTTACACAAATTTTAGACCTGTTATTTTCTTTATATGAATTCAGTAATCATTATAATTTCATTTCAGCTGGAACATTATTTTTTCCTTTTTTTTTTTTTTCCCTTTGCTGTTTGATGGGTCAGATTTAAACCATCTGCAGGCAGATGGAAAGGAAAAGTGGAATTATTGTTTTCACCAAAAAATTTTGCAGCTGTCAGGGTGTGTTTGACACAAGCCTGATGGCTGAAAACAAAGACAGGACACGTTGTCCCGGCTGCATATCAGAGAGCGTACGAACTCTTCATGGCCAACTCTTACTTGGAGAACTTGGGGCTAAATGAGGTAAACAAGGTCATTGTTTAGCTATACTCAAGGGCTTTTCAGACAAAATGATTCACTTCTGCTGTGCCTCGGTGAGACCCTGTTGGTTTTGGCATGAGGGGGTGACTCTCCAAGTGATAGACATGGTCTGTCACATAAAGCACTGCTTTGTGACTGTCATACCACACGGCAGAGGCTGCAGCCATTGCTTCCAATACCTGTCATGACATAAGGCTTTTATAATTCTGTTCAGTTTATGGTCCCATCATTAACAGCTGCAGCCAGTGAAAAAGGGCTTAAAGCAGAGCTTTCTAGGAGGGACACCAGAAGGACACTCGAACCCTCCCAGAGTGGACAAGATTACTGCCTTTTATCTGAACACTTGAGGATCCTTGGGGACATTTGGGGCACTACCACTGCTTTTTAGAGCAGGCCATTCCACAGAAACTCGGTCTGTGTGAAATCCGGATCCACCACTGGGAGCTCATGCATCTTGCTGTTGTTGCTTTTGTTGTTAGTCTTCATAAAAGTTAGCGTTCTTTCTGCTTTCACCAAGCTAGGCATCTTCAGGAAACATAAAGGAGTTTCCAAAAGGGTCTAAACCTCAAACCTTTCTATGCATGTCCCTGTCTTTGCATGGAGAAGCTCGATTCTTTATTGGCAGTGTGAAGTTTATGGCTGCTAGACCTTCTTCTTACCACATTTTTGCCATTAATGGAAGACTTATGCTGAGGTGTTTTATGTTGGTTTGATGTTTGAGGGTTTTTTTTAACTACCTCAATATTAACATCAGAAACATGGCCTAAAACAATTAACAATAAAGTTTTTGTCCTTTTCGTCATGAGTTTTGAGAGTGCTTAGTACTATGAAGTCATTGAGAGGTGTATTTTTCTGCTCTGAAGTGACAACCCAGTATCATTTCCATCTCCTGGGGCTGATACTGTCATGTTGATATTTATTAATGTTGTGTTTTTTCCCCTCAAATGATTTGGCTGTATATATCTGTCGACAGAATGTGTTGGAACTAAGCTAGAATTAAGAGCATAAGGGATTCATGGAGTGCGAGCTATTTTGTATCATTAAGTCATTTGAACCCTTGCAGCGCTCAATATTTGAGTTGCACTCTTGTTCTGTGGTTATTGGATGTGTTGTACAGCACATAGAAGACAAATCCTTTTTATGTCACTCTCATTAATCCAGCCAGTATACTCCTGTTAGAAAGAGTAGCAAGATTTAGGTTTAAATGCATCAAAACTAACTTTCACAAAGGGAATATTTTCTCCTATTTTTTTGTGCTTGATATACAGTGCTTGGACATAGAGTATTTACAGCCTTACAAGGATTATGTTAGGGATGTGTTGTGTTCCTCACTATGTACTTTACAGAGTTATTTACACCTTCATTAAGCATGTGTGAAATGTCCTCCCTTGGCACATTATGCTCGTTCACGCTCACTTAACACTGATGTCAAGGAGCACAAAAGTGGGCAGACAGCAGAAAACCATCCCCAGCATCCTGCTGTCCCTGGTTCAACCAGACTCCTCCGGACAAGGTATGCTGTTGCTTCCTTTTGAGGTCTGGAGAAATAGGCCAATATTCACTTGTACCTTTATTCCGTTTCTGTCCATTGCTATATTTGTAAATTATATATATATATATATATATATATACACACAAAATGCTGTCAAGGAGGCGAAGCTGACCTGGTCTCTCAGAGTCATTTGTTCTCATGTGTTTTTCTGTTGTCTATAGGTTTAAGAGATTAATTCCCATGCAGCAGATTCAGTTTGCAAGTGCCTTACTGTAATCTCTGAGCAGTCCCTGTCCCTTCTTGAGAGAAGAATAACAGGCTCGAGTAATGAGACAACCTGAAATGAAACCGAGGAAGAAAGCAGCATAAGAGAGAGTAACTTACTGAGCTCTGAAATGATCTGTGGGACATTTTAAGCAGAGAAAAAAAAATAAGACCATCCCAAAGTAGTTAGTAGAGAAAGCATTGTGGGATACATATGCAACTTTTAGCTGCTATAAACAGTGCTCTGCCTCCAAAAAAGACAGAAATTTACACAACCCCTGCAAACAACCAGCTGTAGAGGCAGGGGGTTCAGTCAGTGCAGCTCCTCAGCCACATGTTCACTTCCATATAGCTACCCTAGTCATGGGTTCTAGAAGTTCAAATGGGACCAAGAAAACAGTTTTCAGATTATGTTTTTTCCCTTCTGCCTGTAAGCTGGCTCACTAAGGGGGAGCTGTCTATAAAATCTTCTCAAAAGTTCAGCAAAAGAATTCTTCCACTTTGTTCTTTCCGTCCTATTATAGAAATCTTTCAATACCAGGGTGTTGTCCAAAACCAGTACCACCTTGTATTCTGTCTGTTTTGTGCACATCATGGCCCTGTAACAGGTGTTGCCTTCCTCAGCAAAAGCTGAATATGCTCTGACTTCTAAGCGGCCATAATTTAATGTCTGGAGGGATGGACCATCAGTTAAAAAACATGGTTTGATGGCTGCTGCTCTTTTATTGGTGTTGGCTCACTGAATGAGCATCATTAAAGGAGAGTTCAGTTCCAGGATGGAAATGAACATTTTTCTTTTTTATCAAAATATTATAGTATAAAGCAAAATAGTTTAATTGATTAATTAAAGGTCAGGGTAATTACATAGAAATTCATAGCTAAGCTGACTGCTGACCAAGCTGAAGAAAGAGATCAAAGGTTTGTTATCTTCCATCAGACTGATGCTGATGAAGATTATAACCCAAGTACATTTTTGTCTATTTTTCACTTCTTTTTTTTTTTTTTATTTTTTTTTCTGTAAAAGCTCCTGCTTCTGGTCAGGAGCGCTATGGTGATGAGTGGATCTTATATTTTCTGTGATTCTCTTCCTGAAGTCAGGGAAGTTACTTGGCTTTCAGTAACTATTCTACAGCTCTCCACTTAGTAAAACTTACAAGAGCTGCCCGGGAGTCTTAAGCAGGAAGAAGCTTAGGGGCATAGCATGATTTTTGTTTTATTTATGGAATTAATTTCTTTGCTAAGGGAATCATACAGTCTTCTAGATTAAAGGTTCTTCCCACCCACTTAATTTTTTTTGTCTGGGGAATTTTTAGAGGAGCTTGCATTTGAATTGAACCCTTTAAGGGTTACAGTGTTTTGTTATGCTGGATGTACAATAATGTAGGTGTGCTTTTGGGAATGGATGCAACAGCACAAAATCTCCTGCTGCTAGAATCCTTGAGTAAAATTGTAGCTCTGCTGAAGGTAAACTGTGTTCTGACATTGACTTTGATCTGCTTTCCCAAACTGCTCGTATATAATTGTGAGATGCATGGGCATTCTGTCCACTTCTTTAGAAAACACTACACATGACTTAATGCTTCAAGTTTGTTATGAAGATAAGTATTTAGTTTATTTTCTGTGGAAAATATATCCCAGTTGCTTCATTATATATTCAGACTATTAATATAAGAAACGACACATGCAAAAGGTGATTTAAATGTGTCAGTGGATGATATTATTAATCCTTGTTCTTACAGTATAGCCCTGCACTAAGGGCTCTAGTATGACCAGAGCCTCATTCTGCGTTAAATCCTGCATGCAAAAGCAGTTCTTTATATTGGAAAAATTGCCTTGTGTCTGTAAATGCAGCTGAGAGTTGCTGGAGAATAGGGAGGTCCCCCTGCTGTCAGGAGGCAGGTGAGCACACAGGGATGGTCTGGTGAAACAACACATCATGATGAAACAAACGTCTTGCTGACAGGCAACGATGGGTAACATTAATCATGAAGGCAGGAGGTTTAAAAAAAGTGAGCTAATTCAAATCCTGAGTAAAGATTATTTAGAATTTACCTCTGTCAATTTTTGTGTGGGTGGTTATAATTGCAACCACTGGGCATGGCCTGTGCAACAGCTTGGCTGTTACTATTTACAAGCAGTTATTAATAACATGTTATATTGCAAGCTAATTTCCTCTAAGGCAGCTTATGCTTGAAGCTTCTGTGATTTAAATGTGAAATGACCCCATTATTCCTTTATTTGATTGATACTAACTGAGAGTAATTAACACACAAAAGTTAAATCTGCTTTAATTAAAACCCCCTTATTGCCACCTCTCTAATTAGTACTGAAGGCACCGAAGTGTTAAAGTGAAAAGTAGCTGTATGATCCACAGTGAAAGCAAATGGCTTGGGACCAAATATACCTATAGAGGTTTTTGTCTTCACTTTTTAAGATATAGGGATTTAAAGTGTAAATCTACCCTTAGAGACTATGTACAGGCTCTCATATTTAAGAATTACTTTCAAGACACCCGTGTATATATTTAGCTTTCACAGTGCACTATTGCAGTAAGCTGCTTTTGTCCTTAACAGAGAAATTAAAATTGAGCTCATTTTCCTGAGTTATACAAACAAAGTCTCATTCACAGCACAGGAAATTTCTCCAGCTGTTTATGAACTGGATATGAACAGCTGATCTCATCTAAAGAATTCAAACTGGGAAACAAGGCTGGGGAAAGCTGTTGAGCAGTATCTGCTTTTACGGTACTGTTTAGTTTGCTTTTAGTTTTTATTTTTTGAACACGATAATTTCAACGCTGTAGAATAGATCTGTTTTATTACAACCAAATTGTCATGCCAGAAGAGGTACACCAATTTTTTACATTGGTCAAAAATGGAGTGCATGTGCAGGAAGGGGAATGCAACAGGAAAAAGAATGGAAGTTGTATAGCTTTCGAAGTGAGAAGACAGGTTACTGTATGGGATATCTGCTCTAAGCTAGACCTGTAGTACCAAGAAGGGTTGTGCCAATAAGCAGCCTGTGCACAACCTACCAAAAATGTCCAGCTCTGCTGTTGAGGGAAGGCTCCCACCAGAGGCAAAGCTAAAGAGAATGGTACTGATGACAGCACGGGTGCTGTGCTGTATCCTTTGTGGGGTTGTGGAAAACAATCACTGTGTTCTCTTGCTAGTCTTCATTGAGATGTCAGCCTTTCTGGTAAAATTTTCACTGAGTGTGTCCAAACCCTTTCCAAACTGTCCTTTCTGTGACTGGTGTTGCAATTGATTATTGTTTTGTGCTGGAAAGATCTTATTTGAACCCTTTTTGAATGGCTGCAGCACTATTAGAGAAAGCCAGCAGACCAGATTTACTCTCTGACATGGTTGTGGTTTGTGTTTTGTTGCTTGTTGGGTTGGTTTTTTTTGTTGTTGTTGTTTTTTTTTTTCCTTGTAAATCCATCTATATGAAAGAAATAGAAAACATGATTTAAGTTGTTGCATGGAAATCTCTAATATATCAGTCTATCTCCAGGAGGCTTAGTGGAAAGATACAATTCTACATATGTGTTTGAAAAGAGGAAAAAGTACCCTTGGCATATCTGTCTCTTTTTGTCCCTTGTGTTTTGTTCAGAGAGCAACCTCTTACACTACAGTTGTGTCTGAAGCTTAAAAAAGGTTGTATGTATACAGTATTGCTCTGGATTAGTATTTGTCAGTAAATAAGTACAGTTAAACTGATCTGCCTGGCTCAGTGGGTATGACTGGATGAAGTGCACGGCACATCTCTGGTGACAGCCAGGCAGGGGCAAGTGGCACTTGGCTAATCTGCAGGGTCTGGGTGGCAATAGGGCTGCACCCTGGGGCTCACAGTGATGTTACATAAGTTTGTCTTGCAGCTGTTTTGGGTTTCTCTCTTTGTGTTTGCACCTGGCAACTTTTAGATTGAAATGATATATATATTGTGAATATCAACTTCAAAAGCCAGCTCAGTGCATCTTCCCTTGCAGTCAGGGCCTTAATAAACCCAAGATATCTCTTGGTGAAGGAAAGGATTTTGTTCCTATGCTAACTGAACAATTTCGTGTGAATCACTCTCGCAGTGCTACATGGGAGCAGAAAAGAGACACTGAAGAGTATGGAAAAATAAAATGTTAGTTTCTGGGAGCAGTTTCAGTCTGTTTCAGTGAAGACATTAATGAAAAACTACAATAACTAATTAACTGCTTTCACAAACTAGGCTTACGAAACTAGATGGATTTTGACTTCAAATCAGGAACTGGAATGTTATAGTATAGTAATGCATCTTGATAAGCTTTAAGATTCTTGCAAAGTTTTCTGAATTCCTTTTACAACGTTTGAAATAGGAGGATGTATGTATTAGAGCAGTTTCGAGGATGCATCCTCCAAATGCTGAATACTGCAGTGCTAAGAAAATATTCTGTCTCATTAAAAATTAATACTGTGACTTCTCTCAGAAAATGTCTTCTACCACTATAGTTGCAGAAATAAATACAAAACTTTTGATGACAAAAGGTATTCCATGAAGAGAAATAGAGCAACTGAACATTTGTTTCATGCTAGTAACTGATGGGCCAATGAGACAATCTAACTGATGTAACTTTAATAGCATATTCTAAATTAGAGCAGGTATTAAAGATTGCATTCTCGTTTCTCACATACATTCTCTTTATGACTTATATTTTAAACTTGTATTGAAAGTACAGAAAACAAATCTCTATTCCTCTAAGAGGCCATTGTTTTCAATTTTCACTACAAGGCATTCAAAGATGTGTGGTTCTTATAGACAAAATGGAGGAGGAAGTTCAGTGGAAAATGGGAGCAGAATCAGCGGAAAGAAAATATTAACAGAAAAATTGAAATGCCAGTTTAGTTACTCCTATATATTTTTTCAGAAGTATTTGAATATAAACTAGAAGCTTTTTTATTATTATTATTTATTTTTAAATTTTACAGCTTTTCAGCCTTTTTCTAAACTTATATAAGTGGTCATATTTAGGCACAAGTCCTTGGCTGAATCAGGATCTTTGCTCTTAAGTAAGGTAGGGTTAAGCTACTGAACAACCAACCAACCTTCCAACTAAAAAGAGGAGCCTCCCCATCAGCACTCATATTCACTCATATTCTCCTTCCAATTGAAAGGAGATTTTTGCATAGGAAGCCAGAGTTACTTGTATGGCACATGTGAAGATAGATGGTTCTTGCTTGAGCCATCTCACATTGAAATGACAGAAAATGCCAAGAACAACCCTTCCTCCAGCTGAGGCTCCCACTGTGCAGCTGTCACTGAGCAGAGCTTCTGGATACAAATAACCTCGATGCAGGGATTTAAAAATAAAAAATTCCTCATCAAACTTGGCTTTCTTTGAACTACTTGGGCAAGTCTTGTCTGTGGAAATCATTCTGTGTAATTTCAAAACAGAAGATTGAGTTGTCAGGTATCGGGGAATAGACTCGGACAAGCGCAAGAACCGAGATAGAAAACATTTGAAAAGCTTTTTATCTAAATGAGATTTGAATTCACATGCTATTGTGCTTATGCAGTGGAAATGTAGTTCTATTTTAAAATTTCAACAAGTGAGCTGGAAAAGATAAAGTATGGGAGCTACAGTACAGTGGTGAGAGAAATGCAACAGAGGCAAAAAGCTTGTTTCTTGTCATTACCAAAAAAGTGGTTTAGGCCAAATCCAACTGCACTAGAGTGAAGGAAAAGATACCCATTTACCTCTCTGCAGCTGGATATAACTGGGATAACTGACTTCCTTAGTGGATCATATTCTACATCTCACTCTGTATGTTGTTAAGCTTTTTCAGCTGTATGTTGCTTTAAATGACATTGGTAGTGCTCAGCATTTTGTTTATTTTTTTCCCTGTTAAGCTTGGGAGATGTCACTGAGTCTGAGAAAGAAGAAATCTGTCACCAGGGGATTGAGTTTTGATCAGCACATTGAAAACCTGTTATCTGAATGCTGTGGGATTTGGATAATTTTGTGCAAATATACATAGAGCCACTGATTAAAATCCCTCAGACTGATCATGACCTTTGGAAAATCAGAATATCTTCATTCATCATCAGGAATTCACTTTTAGTTTCATGACAGGTTTTGCATGTTTATAGAAACCAAGGGATATAATTGGAAAAACAGAAGAGAAGTGTTAACTGACAAAAAGATCTTTAATTTTGTTTATATATCATGAGCATGACCTAAATTAAGTTTAGCTAAAGGAGACTAGATTTATTGTAGGAAAAAAAAAAAAAGTATTTTAATGACAAATAAGTCTATATCCCATTGCTGAGCAGTCATTAGTTTTTATAAGTTCCTTCCTTTTTCCAAGTTTTAATTGGTGGCCTGTTGGGAGCCCTGAGTGTAGAACTGTCAAAGTAACCCCCTTCTTTACTTTTTTTTTGTCACATTCCACTATAATTAGAGAGATGATTATAGTAACAAACACGGTACCAGCTGTTTGAAGCTTTATACTATTTAAGTATTACCATGCCTTTATTTTAAAGGTACCAAAACATATGGAAATCATAAGCCATTTCTCTCCCTCCTTTCTCTGTTAAACTAAACTTTTGTATTCAGATACTGAGCCTGTGTTTGAAGAAAGGGAGAAAAAAGGGAATATTTCTGAAATACCCTGTAATAAATCCAACTCGTGTTTCATTCATGCAACTCCAACTCTCCTTTCTAGTTAACCTCTTTCTTGACATTATTTCTCTAGACACAGAAGAGTGGCAATAATACAGAAATAGGTTGGTGCAGCTCTGAGAGCCTAAGAATCAATTAATAGCAATTAAAAGAGTAGTAACAGTAATAAAGATTTTTTTGAATGCCCTTTTCCTTGAAAAACTCCTTGAGGCAGCAGAAGTATCCTTTCTAGATAGGACTACATTGCTGCTTGGGCAGCTACTGGAACTAATTCCTCTCCTAGGATTCAAATTTTCTACAGTGGAAGCTGTTTTCAGATGATACTTATTTTTCTCACCTCTCTGTATGTTTTAGAAAAAAAAAAAAAAAGCTTATATGTGGACCAGAAATGAACATACAGCAGTAAGTAATTTAAAGTTATAAAAAAAAATTACAGCCAAACTTGCCCTGTGCAGTATTGCAGAAATCTGCAGAGCTATTCCAGGGATTAAACTAACCACAGAGCTTGCATTCTTACTTATACAGAGCGAGCTCTCTGCCAAAGTACTTTAAGACTTTGGCATCTTTTGCTTTCATGTAACTGGGAATTGGGTCCTGTAGCTTTATCCACTCCACTCGGAGCTCTGCTCAGTGAAATCCCTGGGCTTTGCTTTCCGTGTCTGTGATGGATGGGAGGAATGCGTGGCAGGAGGCTTGAAGGAAGAGCAAAGCCAGGGATAAGAGCTGGTTTGGTATTCCAGCATGTGATCAGGTTCCCATGGCACACCACTCACTAGGACATCTAGTGTGACAACAGGATGTGCCATTCAGGTACGAGTCCTACTGTTCCTATCTTTCCTAACAATACGTTTTTTGCTGTGTAAGAAGACAGGGTCTTGGTGATGCAAAATATCTCTGGGCTTGGAACCAAATGCCCAGGGTTGTCAGATGGAGCTTTGTGATGCGGGTTTGGCTGGACCCTTAGGAAAGCTGCCTTCCTCCCTGGCTTGGGCAGCAGCACAGGGATGCCAGTGGCTCACTCAGCTGTCCAGGGCTGCCCAGTTGGGAATGTGCAGCAGGTGAAGCCACTTCTAGCCAGCTTGAGTTGGGGATTCAAAAGGAATCATTTTAAGTTCTTAGGAACTGGGAAAGCAGGGTTGCAGGAAAAGTAGAGTGTCTGTGAAATTAGAATAGTTAGAATAGACACCACAGTAGTCAAAAGATAGCAGTTAAGCAAACATGTCCCCAAAACAGTTTTGGTTTTGCTTGAACTGGAGATTAAAATCTTATTGAATAATCACTGTGTTTTGATTAGTTTTAAAGTATTGAGAGGCTATGGCTGGTTTCCTCTTAAATATGGAATGAAAAATAAGCATAAAAGCTGCTGCCACCCTATTCATATGTAGAAAATAGCACCTGCTTGTTCTCAGAGGAACCTGAATTCATACTGTGTCATGGGGATTACTTCCTGCAAGTTCTAATTGACAAAAGTTTTATAAATATTAGTAATGGAGCTGAAAGGAAAGAGAAATTTAAGATAATGGAAAATATTTTAGTTTATTTTGAGAAAAAAAAAGGTTTTTACATGCCAGTGTTTTCAACAGAGCATTATGAATGGATGCTTGGCTGCATAAAATATGAAATAGTTTGTTGTTTGGTTTTTTTTTCACCCCTTTTTCCTGCTCTCTTCACCTCCTTACTACTTTAAGTATTGAAAATTAATCCTTACCAAGAGACTGATTTTTTTTTTTTTGATGTTGAGTCAGTAGACAACTGAGCTATTTCACACTTGGGGAGCCAAATTTTGTCATATTGCACATGTGCAAGCCTAAATTTGGGCCTCAGATGTTTCTACAGAGACAAGATTACTGCAGGCACAGGGTGTAGGAATTTACACTAAAGCTCATGTAGGTATGCTAGGGAGATAAATGATTTCCCATCCTGGAAAGTATTTACCTTCAGTGAATAGTTTTAGAGAAATAAATCTATTTTAAAAACCCCAGTAGAACCCCAGTAGAATTAGAGAACAGAAGATGTGGTTTAATTGCTTAACAGAAGGCTGAGGGGCCAACTAGAAGGCCAACTAAACCTCTGGTATAAATTGGAGAAGTTGAAAAAGTACTGGAGCTAATGTTGGGGATTGCCCCTGCCACTGTGACACTCCTTTGGGCTGGTCTGACCCTTCCTTGCCTCTAGAAGATCGTGACATGTTGATCTTAGTACCATTTCAGGATGAAAAATCCAACTCTTGCTGCACTGAGGCAGAAGTGAGGGAAGGCAGGGAACTCATTGAGGAAGAACAGACTCTCCCAAACACTAGATGTATGAGCCCTATGAGATTATATATTTATAGATAGTAAATTTATAAATATATTTATTTTATATATCTATGCTACTGAATTTTAGATGTGAACTGAATGCCTTTAAATTGTAATTTGGTCCAAAGCAACCTCTTTCATGGTGGCAGTGCAGTAATGCCATTTAGATAAGTACTTCTGTCACTTTATGCTTCACAGTTGCTCAAGCACAGCCCTAAGCAAGCAAAAATGTTTTCTTGAGATACTGGGAAGGACATTGAGGTGACCCTTGTTCTCTCTCTGTTTAAACTGGCTGCCACAAAACAACACTGAGAAATTAATGAATAGATGGAACTCAGTGTAAAATTTTATCTGAATAATGGTGCCTTTGGCAGCTCAGATTTTGGGGTTTTTTGTTTGTTTTTTAACTGAAGCTTCTCTGCTAGAAATAAGATGGTCTCCTACTGAGATGATTGAAACCAATTGGCTGACTCTGAAGTGAGCACACTATGTAGTGTAGCACAAGACATGAGATGCTCTAAGAAATCTTATTCTTATCTATCTTCTCTACTGTTGCACCAATTAGAAAGCAAGAAAGCAGGAAAAAAAAAAAAGGTAGCTCTCCCTCCCCAATTATGCTTATCTTCAGAAAGCCATATTGAATGTGTTGACTTTTTTTGGCATGATTCTTAAAGCTGAGCTTATGGTCATTTTGGTTTGGCTCTTTTCTTTGTGCTGAAAGATACACCAGGCTTGGACTTTTGTAAGCAAGGCATAAAAATCTAAAGCAAAACTTATAAGTTGCTGAGATTGTTTTTTTGCTTCAAGTGGACTAGGAATGTGACTGTACCAGCGAAGTACAAGACTGGATATTCAGCACTTTATTTACTTTCTTAAAAAAACCCCAACCAACCAAACAAAAATCCTTATTCTGAGGATTTGTAAATAGAGTACTTAGAGTAATATCTGCCTATCAAAAATAAGCAGAGTATGTGTTCTTTCTAGTGTTTCCTTCTAAAGTTGTATTCTGGCACCTTTTAGTGTGAAAGGGAGTGCAGACCATAGCCAGCTATTCAGCATTATGGGTGCAAGGAGGTGAGATGCCAAAACAGAAGCGTTAGGCCACATGATTTGTGGACCTACTTTAATTAAGCTGCCCAATGACTGCTTGTGAGGAACCCCACCAAGTACAACCTGCGTGTATGAGAGTGATAAACCAAGTGGCTTGTGACATATCTGACCCTCAGGAGCAACAAATTGTTTCCAGCTTGGTGCATGATACAAAAATTATTCATACTTGCTGAGCACTTAGCTGCATTTAGATTATACAGATCATTTTCATAGCAGAAATTTCTATTTGCCAATATGAATTGCTTAGTATTTCTCTTACTGAAAGATGGGTGTTTTTATGTCTGGATGACAAACCACAAAGATAGATTTTAGATCACAAGTGTTCCTGCTTGGAGGCTGAAAACAACTTAGCCAGGGTGCTGGAGGACCCAACCCACAGGCAAGCCTTTATGGGGCCAGGCCAAAAATACAAGTGGGTTTTGGCCTGCACTGGGCTCTGCTGTTTAAATATTTGTTTCTGAAATAATCTGTTCAGGTTCTAAACCAACACAACCTACAACTGCACCTGTTCATCGAGGGATAACAGTTGGTTGGAGTGTAAAAGTTGAACTTTTAATTTTTTTTGAACTGTACTCTGGTCAGAATTCAGAGAAGTTTTCTCCTCTCCCTGTCTCTGAATGCTGTTAAAATGCTGTTGTGAGCTTGATGGTAAAATGTATTATGAGGCCATTGTCAAACTTCTGAAGAGAGACAGCAGTGTAACTCTTCCATTTCAAAGGTATTTGGAATTTTCTGTGGATTAGCTTTGGTCCCACAAAAATCTATTTAAAAGACCAGCATGGTTTCTTCTCTGTGCTTCATAGTATGAGCTGGGCTCATAACACAATACATTTTAACCATAAGAGGAAACAAAAAGCCCACTTTTGCTAAGCCACAAGTGTTTTGAACAGAGATATGTTTTGATTCAGCTTCCTTCATCCACCCCAGAATATTATGTGCTTTGCTGCAAGCTTTGTAGGACTATGCACAACATGTGTATATTTTTGGCTAGTTATTTCAAAACAATCTTTAAAGCTTATAGGAGGCAACTTTGAATTTTAGTGGGGTAGAGAATAGGAGACAGTGATTTGGAAATAATCATGGGATATACCCAATTAATGTTTTTGTTCAAAATATTAGAGAAGGCTTTGAAGACCCGTGTAGACTCGGGGGTGGGGGCTGTAATATTCCTCCTCCACTTTTTTCACAGAGTGCTTGACATTGGGAAAGATCTATGGAGGTTGCCTTGTTCAGTCTTTCTGCTCAAACAGCATCACCTAGTCTTGATTGCTTAGGACTGTGTCCAGACAGCTTTTGAATATCTCCAGGGTGAGAGACTCCACAACCTCTCTGGATAACCTGTGTCAGTGCTCAGGCAGCCTCACAGTAAAAAGATGTTACCAAATTCATATCCTGTTATTCTGTAATGTATTAGTAAAATTTTTGATCGACTTTAGTGGCATGCAGTAGGAGGGACCTTGTAGCCCATGGCTGCTGAGGGTGAGGGCTCAACACTTCGAATTGCTTAATGTTTTCCATGGGCTTCAGCAGGTACTGAATGCCAGCAGAGGCCCTCCAAGATGAGCAAGGCTGTCTTGACAGCCCTGGCTCCATACTCTTTCCCTGCTTGTCTTCCTTCCCTGTTACCAAGAAATAATGCTGGCACATCCAGCATTGTCCACCTTACCTAATTGTGGCATTTATTCAGTGGTTATTGTCCACTTCCAAAACTTCCCTTACTTTGAAAACCAATTTGACATAAATCATGCAGTGTGAGAGGAATTGTGTTTGACCACTTTGGCAGGTAGAGAGCAGAGATAATGAGTATTTCTCCTCCTTGTGTTCAGTACATACTTTTCTCTTTGTGTAAAATGTTTCTGTGTGTGGGGAGAGATTTAGACTCTGGTTTCATACACACAAGTAGTTAGATGGACAGCTTACACCTTATTAAAAGACACATCTGCTGTTGCAAAGCCAAGAGAACACTTGTAAGAGCAGGTAACTTTACACTTATACTTGCTTTAGGTCTCTGTGCAACTAGGAAGAGTGAAATGAAATGTTCTTAGTGTCAGAATGGGGCTGGAGGTAGCAAGCAGCTGGGAATTAAGTTTTGATCAGAAGTTAATTGGCCAAGGCCTTTTTTTTCTATTGATGTTTTGTGACTTTCAAAGTGTATCTTTCTGTTTTGCTCTCAAGCACCTACTTAAACTGTTTGAGGTGCCCATTGCGAAGCACATTGAGAAATAGCATCAGCAGTTCAAGTCTATGCAAAATATTTTGGCTACTTGCCATTTTTTTTTGCTCATGTATTTAATAGCTTTTTTAATGTCCTGGCTTTCTGGATTAGCAGAGAGATCTAGCAAATGGAAGCCAAAGAGCTCTGTGTGCATGCTCATGGGTGATAGGCACAAATTAGAAGGACTGTGGGAAAGAAGTCCCCTGACGAACAGCTGCTGTGCCATGTGCATGACTGTGTTGGGAAGGGGGAAGGCAGGTGGTTTTCTGATCAATAATATTTTTCTGGTCAGAGCCATCTTGTGGATGCAGTTATGGATTATGTCCCTTTCACATAATGTGGATTTATGCCTCTATCCCCATAGGAGGCTTGGACTGCAGTGAATTATGCTTGCATAGCTACAGTATGATTCAAATTATGTGAGCAGACAAGACTTATTTCCAGTTTTTAATGAAACAATAGGGACAGATACAAAGACTCAAAATTAACGGCAGGAATCCTGTGGGCTCCTTTCCATTTATTCAAGAGTCACCTAAGAGGGCACTTTACACTCTAGAAAGAATTTTAAATATAATTTTCTATGACTTGTGGGCTTATTTTCTCTCCCAGGGTAGTGGAGAAGACCCCTATTATTACTTTTGGGAGGAGGCTCAGACTCTGGTATTGGATGTGAATTCCTTGAGAATATAATTAGGAAATATATCACTTCAGTGTTTTTTATTGCAAACATACATCACTGTAATGCAGCATTGTTATGAAATAAATATCCAATATTCTGGAAATATGGAACAATCCCATTTGTTTTAAGAAGAGAAGGTGGGCAACTTTTCTCCAGGATGACAAAAATATGCCTTTTGCTGCTGAAAGTATACTCTGCATTAAATTCTAGAGTCAGTGGGTCTAGCCCCACATATGTGTTGGTGAGAGTGTGCCTGTTGGATGCACAATGCATGGAAATGGCAGAAATTCTGTGAGGCTGATTAATGAAGGTTTTTCTGAAGGGTATCTGTGCATCTTGCCTGTGAGCAATATTTTGTATTGCTTACATGTGCCTTTGGAAATATCCTTCCTTGTTGTGTCCCAGTGGCCACAAGTATCTGATAATGTTGCTGGGGCACTATTTACTTTTCATAATTGGGTTTGCTGTTTCAAACCCATCCAGTGCAAAAGAAGTCACTGCCCCAGTTGGAAATCAATTGTTCTTTGCATAAAGGCTTAATTATGTGACCCCCTTTTTTCCTTTTGTGAGTTAGAAGTTTAAACTGCTATTTACCTGATCCAACATATGGACTAGTTGAACCTGTGTGTTTGTAGAAGATTTACTTGACCTAGTTTTTCCTCTTTAGTTATTTGTCACATTTGATTTTATGCTTTTTGGTTATTTACTGGTGTAGCTATTATTTTTAGGCAGTGGGTCCCAGGAACACAGTTCTGCTGTATGCCATGCAGCTGATGACTGAAATTCCCCTAGAAAATGGTCATTTGTCAAAATAAAGGCATTTAGCAGATAAGAGTTTCAGACATAGCTAAAAAAAGTACTACCAAAAAAAAAACCCCAAAACAAATATACTGTATTTATTTGACCAAAATACATATTCATGATTTCTTCTTTCCTTCTACCTTTTATAAATCTGTCTCTACTTGAAGAAATAGTCAAAATTCAGGCAAGAGTGGGCCTTTTTTTGTCCAAATGGATATTTAAGCTGAGGCCAGATGAATTTATTCTCAGGATTTCTTTTTATGAAAAATTGGGTTTCGTTCTGTCTGAATCCACACAAATGGCCAAAGTCAAAATGATTGAATTGCCAACTTCTGGATGCTTTTCTCAGAAAGCTATTTGTCTGGTGCCATGGTGATCTAACTTCCACTCAGGCAACAGTCTGAGACCCTGTAGAGCCTAACAAATGATACCCTCCACATGCAGATGTTGTCATGACAATAGTTGCCTCCGAAAGCTTTGATAAAGAGCACTTAAAAGGTGTGTTCCTGTCCCCTCGGGAGCATAGGTGCACTTAAGGATGACCATAATCCTGGAAAGGTTTTTCAGGCCATCCTACAAAAACTGCTGTATCATTTTCTGATCTCTTGCTTCTGGCTTGCCGAGAAGGTTGTGCTGCAAAATTGATTGCCAGTGGCAGGGAAAACCCAGCAGCAAAAAACCCATGTCGTGTCCTGTGGTAAAGTTACAATCAGGGCAGAGTTTCCTGCTGAGCAATAGCAGATTGTGCCCCAAAAATTGTGCAGGTACCTCACAATTATATTTCTTTATAGCAAGAGTGTTTTATTTTTAGATCAGTCAGTCCCTTGCTTTTTCTTTCTGTATGCTTTCTCATTAGCTCAGCTTTTATGGGGGAAAAAAGGTAGTGCATAATTCATTGTTTCCAATTAATTTTGGATGTGACTTTTATATTGATTTTATCAGTTCACAGTTAAGATTCTTCAAGTGTAGGATTGGAGTTCATTGCTTTTTGTCGTTGTTTTCTTAGCAATTGCATTTATTAACGCACACCATTGGGAATGGAATATTCATCTTTCAAACTTACAGATACTCTTGGGATCACAAGGAAAGTCTTTCCTAGAAGGATTTGGAGTATGTGGTTCACATGTATTCTTTTCTTCCCTAGGCTTGTGCTTTAGGATGGGAGAAAAATTTGTACTTGGACTATGTATTATTTTCTTGCACATTATGCATGTATGCATGCACCTTTATTGCACTGGTGGCTTAGTCAGGCAAGCCTTATGTTTTAGAGGTTCCTTGATGCTCTTAGATCTCAGAAAATGAGTATGCAACAAATTAAGCACTGGAGTCCTGGGTTCCTTCTGCCATGTGTTATGGACTTTAATTTCCTCAGAACAACTACTCGGTGCTTAACAAAAAAGTTGTAATTCAACCTGACAGCCAAGCACCTGAAGTTGTTCAAAATCCTGTTCTGTGCAATGTCTTGTCTTTACTGTGGTAGCACCTGAGTGCTTTCTGCAGCTAGAAGTGAACCAGATGACTTCTGTTAGTCAATAGAAAGTAAATACAGTCAATAAAGTTGTTACTGTTCCTTTCCATAGAAAAGTTACTGAGATAGTTACTTACCTGGTTACTTGTTTTTTAAGAACTGACTGTGTGTCTGTACGGACCTCCACAAGAGCGAGTGCCTCAGGGTTGCTGCCAATGTGGATTCAGCTGATATAGAATGGCCTCTGGCCTGAATTTGAGAAAGATGAAGCACCTGTATTCAAGTGTTATCAGGGTTGAACAGAGCTTATGAAAGCAAATGATAACCCAGTGCAAGACCTGAATGCACAGATAAACTCAAGCCTAATGTTGAAGGCTGTCATTGAGGGTAAGACTTAAACCTCAGAATTCTTGGACAAGCAACTAAGAGAACTTTGTTTTGCAGCTTTCTGTTCTGTTTAATTCCACATCTGTAATCTTGCATGGAAAGGACAAGAACTGGTGTAATTGGAATCAGATCGTCAGTGGTGAGGAGCTAATGAAGTATCTGACCTGCTGTAGGCTATGAGGCAGCACTGACTCTCCTTCAGAGAGGAATGCAGGTCTTGAACTTGTGTTCTGTCCTTGAGGATCTCTTGGTGCACGCCCTTAACCACTGGAGATGGCTCTGAAGCAACTGCCTCCCAGAAATGCTATTTTCCTTTGCTTGCAAATGTGATTCTTCTTGCATAGATTTGATTCTGGCCAACAGTTTCGGTGCTGCATGATGAGCTCAGCCTGGCACCCATGGGTAATGGTGACTAAACTCTGAGCCAAGTTACTGGAAGTTTCCAGTAATATCCCAGAATCACTGCTCAAACTCTTTTCCTCGTTCCCCTGAGAGAGAGCAGTAAAGTAGTTGAGGAAACCAAGAAGGACTTTGGATTTGATTCCATAGCTCTTTTGTGAACCTGAACCAGAGTGAGCTGAACATACAACTATCTCCTCTTGCCAAGGGAGCAAGTACTCGGCCATCCTCTGTGATGGAGGTGTGATGTAATGTGAGGATCTCAGAGTAGCCCAATGCTACACTTGGTTTAAACACCTCGGTGGCAGTCACTATCTTTGCACTTGCTTGCTTGTTCCAGTGATCAATTACTCTATTGCCTGCCCAAATTCCAGTCTAAATTTACATGGCAACCCTTCTACTGCAAGGATTAAGCCAGCCCTAGGAGCCAATTTCTGCCACCTTCACTCCTGTTGACTCATGCTTCGTAATACATGGGAGCTACTCAGGATGAGGATTTTGACAAAAACAGGCCTAGCTGTATGTTGACAGTAATTTACATTAGAGACTTGGCTTTTGGCATTCTCTGTATACTGGAAAAGTGAAGAAAATCCTCACTTTCATTAAAGCGAAAAGCATGTTTTTCAATTACTGTAGTTTAAGGGAAGTTTTTAACTTTCCCTGGGATCACAGAGCAGCTTTCCACAGTCTGATTTGACGAGAATTGTGAAAATCTGAAACAGCAGAGAAGGAGGCAAAAGGCAAGAGGTGGTTCTGTCCTTACTGGGTTAGCTCTTTGATGCTGGTTTTATGCTGATATTCTTGGATGACATTACATGTCCCTAACTAAGAAGTAAAATATTGATCAAATATAGTGAAATATTCATATTTCAATGAAAATGCATCCCCTGGAACTGATGAGATTTCTAGGCTGAAGCACCTGGTACAACTCACAAGTCCTGCTTAATAGAAACAGCTTGTTTTACTAGCAGCCAGTCCTTGGAAAGTTCATCAAAGAATAACTTCTCTTTTCTTCTCCGAGTCACTGTAACCACACAGGCAGAAAGATGGTTTAAGGTTCTGATAGTGCCATCTTGAACAAATTACCAATTTTTCCCTAGTCCATAAGCAAAGAGACCACACTGGTATTACTGATACACCTTATGGACCAAGAACTGCTTTGACTAGATCTAAAGTTTGATCCTTTTTGCAGAACTTACTTGTGTATCAACTCCACTGGATAAGTGAAAAAGACTTTTGCAATGACTCTTCCTTTGAGCAATTTAGGACAGCTAAGTTAAATACTCTCTGAGGAATAGTTATTAATATTGGAGAGAGTGTCTGGAAGTCTTCAGTATATAGTGTACACTTGCATTTTGGTAATGAGTTCTTACCCAGCCACATGGAAATAGACTAAAAAGAGGGATTCTGAGTTTTGAGGCTAGGAAATCCCATTACACCAATTCAACAGAAGAAAGGGTGTGCCTGAAAACCATTCACATTATTCCAGACCACAAATCAACCAAATTAATAAAGGATTTATAGGGTCATATGAAATTTCGGGGTTTTTAGAGGGGAAAAAAAAAAAGCTTACTTTATGGTATTATAAGGTAAGGAATTTACCAGCACTTTACTATTCTGTGGAAGTAATACCAAGACTTAGAGCAGACTGAAAGTTAAATATTGCTTTTGTTTATAAAATGCCTGCAGATATATATGAATAAAATGGAGAAATTGGTGATTAGTTTTTTTTTCCATCAATGAATGCATGTTTAGTATTAATTTGGGATGGGTATACATGTGTGTATATAGGTTGATACATGTTTTTAAAAAAATATTATACCAAAAAGCATTTTTTAATTATGTTTTCATATTATAAACTGTTCTCTGATTTAAGGATTAGTTTTGTTTGCATCATTGCTGAGAGTTACAGAAGCCAGAATTTCTGGAAACCTTTCTGAAAGAAAGACATATGAGGAATTCATAGTTCTATAATGCCCCCAAATTACATATACAAGGAGCTTAGAGTATAGTATATAATATTACTGTATACAAAGACCTCTTTACAGTCATGGGATCAACTAGATTTGACAAGACCTCAATAATCTGATTTGCCATAATTTGATGTATTGGTTTTTTGGCAAGTGGGAGCTCTGTAGTGTTTATTCACCCAGAATTTATACACACAGTCCTTTAACTTTCTTAATTTAAACAAATTTAACCTTTAGGATGTCTTACATATAGGAATAGTTAAGTTTTATCTAAGTTACTCTCAGATCAGAAGAATTCTTAATATATATTCAGTCAATTTAATCCATTTAAGAAATTCGTACTAGGTACCCTCGCAGAGTTCAAGATTTTTTTTCTTTTCCTTTTTTTTTGTTTTTTTTGTTTGTTTTCCAATCAGTAGTTCTGCATCATGCGGTGATATTGCTTTTGAGCAATTTCTTTAGTGCTGGCAAGAGTTTCTTTATAATAGCTCTTATCTGCTTTCCAGACCTGGACACCAGCAGTGAAATTCCCCAGTACTCCAGTGCAGCTATGGGTGCTGTGAATCTGAATGGCTCCAGGAACAAAGATAATTGATTTGTTGTTGGGTTTGCCCATACAATGCAAGTACCTTGCAGGCCCCAGCAATTATTACTCATTGATAATCTCAGGGATTTGCTTTTCGTTTCTCCTTCATGTTTATCACTTCTTCAATCACCCACTTACAGACTGATATAGGTTCAGCGACAGTTTTGGTTAAAATGATTCAGACCAGAAGACAAATAGGAAAATAAGAGTTTGGAGTGGCTCCTTTTATGCTTTGAGTCCCATATACATGGATGTTTGACTGACTCGAAATAGGTCATTTCATGTTACCAGATGTGTTAAAATAACAATCTCAAAGATGTTTATTTAAGAATCAAAGTTAGTTCATTATTTTGGGTTTACTTTAGTAAGTAAGTAGGTCTTTAAGCAAGCCAGTCTTCTTATTTTGACTGAAGTATCCAACTTTCACCTTTCCTTGTGAGAGAAATGAGGGTAATCATGCTGCAGCAATGCCAAGCAAGGTCATAATGTTCTTTCAGAAGAACTTTGTTATTTAGAATATTTTGAAATATGGGTTGAGCCAATGTTTACTTTTTACTTTTAAAGTGCTTGTCCTCAAACACCAGATACTTACACAGATGATTATAAATACAGGAAAAGTACAAATAATGGCAAAGCCTTTCAGGTTAAGCCAGATCCAAAAAACATAAGTAACCAGCAAGAAGCAAATCTCTTCCAGCAATTGTATGATTTTCCTTGTTTCCCCCACAGTTTTCTTCTTACCAAGAGTTTGAGCAGGTCAAGTTGTTTTACAAGGTTCCTTGAAAATTAATGGATTTTGATGTGAACCTCAGATGGCTAAGTGGGGAAGAGTAACTAGTGATCCTGAATGGAAACATCACCCCTACCATTCTCCTCTCTGCAAAAGGAACCTGATAGACCTGGTAGTAACTCCAAGAAATTTCACAGGCTACTAAGTTTCAGACCACACAGGTCATGAAAAGCAGAACTGTCAAATCTCATGTTCAAGAATGCTTTTTATCCCCCTAGGATTTCTTCCTTTGTCAACCCTGCCTTCCTGCGTGTTTAGGAAAGAAAAGAGTCCTTCAGCTGTGGCTGGAAGCATCTATACTGGGAGGTTACCTTTTGCTATTGTCATAGGAGAGAACAAGTGCTCAGGTAATAAAATCAGAAGATGCAACAGTCAGAATACTATATGAAGCACTAATCCCAGTGGGAGCTACTTAATGCAAGCCATATGAAATAAGTCCTTCAGGACTGACTTTTACTTCTAGTTTCTGTGGAGATGGCTGATCCAGCTTCTCATTTTTAACTACAACTTTTCTGGAGAGGGAGGAACACAGATGAAAATGCACAATAACTTTGACCACTCTATTTTTTACCTAATAAAAAAGATATGCCTGGTTCTTGAGACAGGGTCAAGAGATCGCATTGATGATGAGCCAATTCTGGCAGTGCTTGTTTTTGTAATTCTGAATTTGCAGCTAAAGGCTTAATTTGTCTGTCTTTCTTTTAATGAAAAAAAGTAAAAAATTTTGTTTGCCTCCACTGAAGTCAATGGTATTGCCCACAGTGGAGTGGGCAAACTCCACTGGCATCAGAGCAGCTGGGTTTTACCCAAGCTGCAACTGAGGTGACTTCTTATGGTGAAAATAAACATTGTCCTAGTGTGTCTTAAACCTTAAGCAAACAACAATAAAACACATTTAAGTTAAGTTGGATAAGCTGTTACTGGTCTGTGACAGCCATCTCAGTTGTAGAAGCATTGGAGTCTTAGAAAGCTTCACACTGACTTCCTCAGCAGTTGACTTGTTACTGATTAGTGCACATGTTGCCACTCTTCAGTATTAAGACACAGCAAAAATATCCTTTATGATTGTCAACTAAATGAAGTTGAACTTTATAGTCTTTTGTTTCTGAACCAGAGAAGTTGTGAAGAGTTTTTGTCGTTTTGGACAGGGATTTGTGCATAATACAAGTCTTTTTATGCCCTTTCCAGTATTTTGTCACTTGTGACAGTACGAATGCATTTATTGAGATCAGAGTTCTAGGAAATAATTTAGTGCATTGTTTTTCTGCTCCTCTGAAATCTGGTATTCAGTTACCATGAGTCTACTGGAGTTTGCAGCAGTAGAAGTGTACATGCTCGTGGCTTTGCTCAGTACCCTGATAAAGTTAAGAAGCTTTATCAAAATTGGTGATTTTCTCATGTGTGTTGCTCGTCTTGGAATACAAGAATTAGACATGCAGAATATGGATTAACAGGCTGAATTCAGGTAAAAATCTAACGGAAAATAAAAATTCTTCTCTTTTTTTTTTTTTTTTTTATTTAAATAAACTTAGGTACAACCAAAGCAAATTTGAGAAAAATGTGTACTTAGTTTCTGCCAACACTTCTCCAAATGACAAACCAAGCAATTTAGCTTGTGAGGTTTGGAGGAAAGCCTAGGCTCTGCAACCATATTTATTACATGCTACTACAACTTCTTCACCCTACCATCACCTGTAGCAATGCAGTGTGTTCAGGCCTGCAGAGTTGGTGGAGGAGGTTACCTATATTTGCAGTCATGTAATACTGACCTGAACACAAGCAACTTCAGCTAAGTTTTTTTCCTGGAAGTAATTAATTCTGTATGTGAATATGTGACTCTCTCTCGAGGTGGAGGGAGGAGATCAAAATGAGAAAAGCAAAGGTGTTTTTAGGTGCATTAGGAAGATGAGTTGGAGGAAGGGGGAAAACCCTTTCACTTTCCTGGGACAGGGATAGAAAGATTTTTCTTTGACAGCCAGTGAGATCATTTGTCTCTTGTGACCCCGTGTCTACTTGGAGACACACACCTTGTTCTGTTTCCATGAGACCCAAGAAAAAAAGGAAAACCAATCGCATAGTTAAATTTCACTATTCCTGACAGTCTATTCCTGTGTTATGAGAAGTGAAAATTTCTCAACTGAGTCAAGGCATGAGTTCAGCATTCAGCAGTAGGTACTTGCCAAGTCTTAAGAGTTAAAGAGAGAGTGTTGGAGACGAGGGGAGCTGATTTATTCCATCTCAGTAAAGAATTTGACTGTGTGTAACAGCTGAACAACCTATGATTTTTTATGTATGGATGGTGTCAGAAGTGGCCAGAAATAATACTGCAGTTTGGGCATTCAATGTGTATGAGAAATTTTTACCCAAAACTGTAGAAGGAGAGGGGAAGCTACACGTCTTCTTAAGTGAGATTTTGCATGAAAATGCCACAAATAGCTACTGCATGGCAGCAGTGATAAACTAATGCTAGGGGACAGCCATGATGAGTATCACTATGACCTCTGACAGGTGCCAAATGAAATCTCTAAATCAAGGTCTGTCTTCAGAGGCTGCATATTCCCCAAAGGAATATTCATTCTTCTGTTCTTATCTCCTGCTCCATCCTCTTCTACCTGCCAACAGCTGTGAAGGCTGGCAAGCTGCCTAGAAGGCTCTTTGCAGTCTAAATTAAAGAGGCATGCTAATTTGGGAAGACTTTTTCAAAACTCTGGTAGGTGGTGGATATGCTGTAATTCCAACTCATTCATGTTCTTCTTGTGAAGAGATCCTCTTTCAAAACAGCCATATGTTAAGACACATCTGATGGACCAAGGTTGATGTTTTCGGGTTTTTTTGTTTGGTTGGTTGGTTTTTTCCCCCTGTTTCCCAGTCTAACTCTCTATTCTCTGATCAGATGCTGGCAATATGGCACCCAGGACTGTGCTCATGCACTGATTTTATTTTCTTTATTTCCCTGGCACATGATCTTATTGACAATATTGAAACAAAGTAGATTTGCAAAGCCGGGGATAGCTTTTGTCATTTGGGGAATGTATCTGGGGCTGGAGAAGGTGCAGCCAGGATGGCAATGACAGTCCTTAGCGAGCGAGAAGTCCTCTGGGCATGATTTAGAGGAGCCTTGACACTATTCTAACCTGTTGTATGGAAAGGTAAAATGTCTTCCAGCTGCCTGCTGGATCTGGAAGCAAGAAACTTCAGCAGCCCTCCCCTGTAAGGCCCTGCAGAAACTATGTGCAGTAGCAGAGAGAAGGCTGCTTAATTTAGAGAAAAAAATCTGGGAATTTAAAGAAAATTTTCAGAAATCAATTGCTTCGGGTTTTGAGGTTCAGAAGAAAGCAAGGGATGGAAATTCTTTGAAAAAAAGGAAAAGAGATCATGTGAGCATCAGTTTAGCTTTCAAAACTGCAGAGTCTGCCAGGGAGGTCTATGCCGGATTGCAGACCCAAGGGAACAACAAACCCAGTTGGATTAAACTGGCTTTCCTGAGAGTTCACTGAGACAAGTGGGAAGTGTGAGGTTCATAATCTCCTTTTATGTTTCCTCTGAATTTAAGTTGCTCACAGTTTGTTTGCTTGTTCCCTCTCCCCCACCGTCCAGCCACTTAGAAGGAAAATGAAGGATGAAACATTGTCTTCTCTCTTATACCCCCAAACAAGTGCAGAACAGAGCAGAGAGAAATAACCCCAGTGACCACTAGCCAAAACTCACAAGTAGTATGTGCATATCTGAAATAGTTGGTGCACTCACATAGGAAATCGCTGGATATTTTACACCTCTTGCAGCGGTTTAGTAACTGGCTGTGGAAGCTCATTCCCCACTTGAGAAAGTCATGAATTATACAGTTTTTACATCTGTTGAACATGTTGTGCTTCTCAATCATCCAACTATACTGAGCCCTAAGTTTTCAGCCTTCACAATGAGATCACTGTTTTCAAGCACGTTCTAGTGGCATTTTGTCAAGCCATGTGTGTTTTCAGGATGGGGGCAGGGAGGGAGGAACAAAAGTATGCTGCCGTTTCACAGGATTGCAATCTACTTTTCAGCCTACATAAAACTGTGACTGACCCATCAACAAGAAATATTCTTTGTTTATTACTTCTTCTGCTGCTTGAAATGGTCTGACTTTTGTTAGGAAGAGGATAAAAGGGAGGAATGTGTTTTTCACTTTTGATTTCAACAGCTGATAATCTTAC
>VXBA01002838.1:509015-538315 GCA_013399895.1 Serilophus lunatus | reverse complement strand
AAAAGAGCACTCAAAACAACAAAACAAAGCCACAAAGCCTCAGTCCTCTTAATGTATTTATTTCACTCTGTGATGATTCATTTTTGCTTTAGCTGCTTGGTGTTATGAGGTAAACTGTGCTATTAAACAAGGGCTAACCCTGTGAACCCAGTCACAGGGAATAAGGGGTCTGCCTTGTTTTATTTTAAATATTTTAATTTTGCTTAGGTACAGCCATAAAGAAATTGCATACACTAATTGGCAGATGTTAAATCAAAGTGTTCCAGGTTTATAATAGCAGAAATAAGAACAAACAACTTAGGAGGGCCAAAGAGGGTAAACCTTTGTAGAATTTATTCGTGGATAATCTTTCTAGTGGATGCAAACAGAGAAATTAATACATTTATCTTCAGTCACCCAGGACTCAGTGAGATCCTTCCAGGCTGAGCAATTCACGGGCAGATAATAATTCCTTGCACTGAAGGTGTTTGATCATTGCCATATAAAGATTGCTTTTTTTCCCTAGAGATGGTCACTCATCACTTAAAAAGTGATCAGCCACAGTAATGCTTCTCCTGGCAAAAATTCAGATGCAAAGAACACAAACTCAATGGATGTAATGAAGGTCGACTGCTTGGTGCACGGGGTGGCTTAAGATTTATGCATCTTTTGTACCAGCTTTTTGGTTTTGAACTAAAATCCACTTGCTTGTGTAGTTTGCATTGTTTGAAAAACATGAACAGGCATTCCTATCTAAACAGACAATAAGAATGGCACTGATGGAAAGGCACAGAAGAATTGTACCCTCATGTGAAGTAAGGTGGACTAGCAGTTGAATCAAAAAAAGATTTCTGTGTTCTTGCTGAGAAATAGCATTCAGAGAAAACCCCTCTAAAGGCAAAACTCTTCCAAAGTGCTTAGACCCTCAGTGCTCAATTCAGGTAGTCTGAGTGACTGCAGTTCATCTGTTTTCCCAGTCCTGGGAGTGCGTGGGGCCAGCTGGGCTGAGGGAGTGCGAGGAGGCAAAATCTCTACTGCTCCCTACAGTGTCCTGGGACAGATGTCAGACCCGCCTGTGCCCTGTGCTTTCCCCACTGCCCAGAGCCACGCAGAGGAATGGACAGGGAAGAAAGTGGGTCAGGTAGGAGCCAAGGACACTGCCGTGCAGCCTGCTGAGCCAGATTTGCCCGCTGCTTCTTGCTGGTCCCGAGGCATTCCCTAAACCTCTTCCGGAGATGCCCAGATCACCTGCTACTTTGTAGCTGTGTTGACACGCCCAGAGAATTGTCTTGGCTGTGGGACTAATCTTGACAGGGAGATTTAGCTTAATTTTGACTGAGAGGAGCTCACCTCCACCAGCTAAAGCTGATCGACTTCAGGAGTTCTCTTGATTAAGCTCAGGATTATCCACGCTCCGTGTGGACTGCAGGAACTGAGCTGCCATCTCTTAGCCCAGATCTGTGATACATTTGGTTTTCTCTTTTTCAGCTCTCTAGCATATTCTAGCAAAGCTCAGCAACATTTCAGTGAAGTCTTTAAGAAGATCAAAGACAAGTTATCTTTACTCTGCTCGGGGGTGTGATTATAGCACTTCTGGTGGTAATCAACGTTGTAGGACTGACAGCCCTTCTGCAAGCTGGGCACCAGGTTTTGTCACAGTAACTGCCAGCCCCTCACAGGGGCTCTGGGCCATAAGGTTCCCACATGAGGGGTCCTCCAACAGCAGGACACCCTAATACACATAGGGTGCCTAACTATGTTATTGAACCATGGCTACAGCTCTGCCTGCAGAGAGAGATCCCACACCAGCGGTTTCCACAGATGTGCTGAAGAGTAATGACTTGTTGTCACCCAATAATGTAACTGTTAAAGAGCTAGGGCAAGTTATAGGGGAAGAAAAAAATCCTTTGGGCACAATATGGTTCTGGTTATTATTCCTAAAAATGCTTGCCTACCTGCAAATAAATGCAAAGCATATCTTTTTCATATTCTAATTAAATAAGCAAATCCCTTTCCACACAGAACAAGACAAGGCTGAAGTCCCTGCTGATTCTGTTTGATACAGCTAAATGTCTTCATACTGGATTTAAGTTTTAGCTACGTGAGCTAGCTATGGGATTCTGATTAAACTTTAATGTCTATGGTGCCTCTGTCCTTTCTGTTTATACCATAAAATTCTCTGTTTCCATAATATGTATGGACAATACCTTGACCCTTGTAGGATTTCCTTATCCTCTTGCAAAATGTGCTACATAGCTAGTTTTGTCAGGATGCAGAAATAGTATTAGAAGTAAGGAAAAGTAGTTTGTGCCTGATGTTCTACTTGGAGCAAAACAAATGAAGGTAAATTGATGTGTGAAACTCATAACTGGCTGGAAAAATATCAGAAAGAGCATTAAGTTCACTACAGAAAATTGTTCAATGTAAATAAGTAAACTATATTTTTATTTTATGGTATTTTATATTGAGCTCAGTCACGACAGAAGTTAAGAAAAGGGTTGAAGACTTGAGAAGGGGAGCCAATGTGTTTATATTATCTGCATTATTTGTTTGTGGACACTGTCACAAAGAGGATGAGAAGCTAAAATATCTTGGGTATTACCACTTGCATGTTAAATGGGATTCCCTCCTTGAAGATATTTTTTGTGTTGTCAGAGGAAGGAAACAGCAGCTGTGAAATTGGGCTCCTCTCATGCTGACCGCAGAGCCTACCCCACCCCCCTGGAAATCTATGCCAGATGCAGGAAAGAATGAGCAAGGTTTTCAAAGTGGACACTCAGCAGATGGGAGGGAATATTTTAGCAACTAGAAAGCTTAGATAATTTCAACGACTCTCAGTACTTCAAGTGGTTCATCAAGACAATCCACACCAAGCTCTCAAAGGCTTGCATAAAATAAGGAGTTGTGTGTTTTCTTCCCACGTATGTGGAAACCAAGTTTAAGACCAGGCTGCTGAAAGCCTCTTGATATGTTGTGTGCATATTTGCTGTGAAACGGAACTAGTAAGTTTGGAGGAACAGTGAGAGGAGGCAATGAGGTGCCTTGGAGAAAGAAAAAAATCTTTGACCAGTCCTTGAGACAATTAGGCCTTTTCTAGCTCTGTGTCTCCAGAAGGTGCCTTGATCCCCCTCAGAGCAAAGGCATAACTGTTATGGGATTGATTAGAAACTGTAACAGAAAAACTTAAATGTTTTACTTACAAATATTAATGGGAAGGTTCAACCAGAATAGCTGAGCGCCCAGGACTCCAGCTTTATTTTCCAAGTATTTTAAATGTTTCCATAAAATCTTGGCTTTTAGAAAGTGAGATGAAATATTTTCTGCTAATTTACCTATATACAAAAGAGAAAACCTGACAAAGCACATCTCCAAAAGTATCCATTTCAGGAGGGGCCTTTTCCTTCTTTTGCTGAAAAGTTCCTTGGTTGAAAAAGTGTGATTACATACATTATTGCAGCAAGTATGGAAAGTTAATACAGGACATATTGGCTCTGCCATAAGGGCTCCTGGTGGTTCATGCCTCACTTTGGAACAAAACCACCGAGTGAACATAGCTTTTGGTGTGTCGCACAGCCAGCAGTAGATACAAGCTGAAGACAAAAGAATGAAACGGGTGTGTGAGGAGACAAAGAATGAGGGCAGACACTGGGACAAGGTTATAGATCTGCTGAGGAGGAAGATGATTCTTCAGCTACGAAGCAAATGGCAAGTTAAAAGGAGAGAGAGAAAACAAGGTCACGGGCTTAAAGGAGAATGTGTGCTTTCTGATTCCTTCCTGGGCTTCAGTAATAGACTTATGTTCTCTGGTCCTCTACCACAGACGTCTTTTCAGCACTCTAATTTCTTGACTCACTAACTGATAAACAATTTTAATGACATGGTACTAGGGATGTTTTCTGAAGAGCTTTTCGTATTTTCTATCTTCCAGTGTTGCAGTAAATTGCAGTTATTTAGACACAGCTGCTGCCTACTCTAAGCACGCTTACAGTGTCAAGGTAGGCTGTATGTTCAAATCTGAAGGTTGGGTCACAAAGCTCCTGCTATCACTAATACACTTGTTTTTCTCTTGTACAATGTGCATCTTATTCTTCTTTATGAACAATGGATTGAAGCTATACCCTCATTTCAATTTACATCAGCGTTGTATGTAAGTGGGAAATAGTATATCTCATTGTTAGTGGAGACATCTGTTCTTGTATTTGGTCATCCGTCTATCATGGATATACTACATATCTGAGCTGCACACAGTATAGAAAATTACATTAGGGATCCCTTTCTTGGATTTTCCATCTGGAAACAATAAATCTTTTCCTATAGGCCATACCCAGGAGTTCCTGGGCACTCAGAATCAATAGGGTACTGCAGCTCCCCTTTTTTGCAGAATTAATCTTTGCAGGAAAATGGTGCTTTTCCTTTCATAGCCAGCAAGGAAAAGGGCTCCCTTTCTGAACACTACCCAACCTAAACTATGTATTAGACACAGTTGCTCCAATAGTTCATAGTAGAGTTCAAATACAGTGCTCAAAAAATGTCAGCTTTAATGCTGTCGTCTGCTGGCTGAAAATTACACGTCCAACAGCTGAATAGAAGCTTAAATAAAGGTATTCTCTTAGTCCAATACAAAAATACCCAGACCATTATAATGATAGAAAATGATGTAAATGGTTATGATCATATGTTTAAATATATTAGTGGGCATTAACCATTCAAACTGCTCTGCCAAGCTGTCTCTTTCCCTCTATTACTACAGGCCATTTCTAATTTGGACTCTAGTCTGTACAAAACCTTTCAGCACCTTCTGGGACATGGATCATCATGGTCTTCTTTTGGGAAGGCTTAAGTCTGTGAAACATTTTCTGAGAATTTTCAACCTTCGGGGTCTAGATGCTGGAAATAAACCTAGCAGAACTCTCTCAGATAGTGGAAGAACTTCAGTAGCATAACAGTATAGATTGTCATATCTAAACTTTACATTTCTCTCTGGTCTTGCTTACTTGACCTCAGATTTAGAGGACAAGGCACTTAAAATTTAATCAACGTGGTCTAGAAGTGAAGACTATTTTGACCAATGACATATAAATACAGATGACTGTACTAAAAAAAACCCAAAACAACAAAAAACCAAGCCAAAAAAATGCAGAGAAAGAGCTGTTCCTCTTTATTTTTAGTTCTCTGAGTTTTCACTCTTTTTCTCTCAGTAGTTTTAAGTTCAAAAACTTAATAGGTTTTGCAGAAAACAAAAAATCCCACAATATTACCATAGCAAAAACACCATGCCCTTTATAATGGAACACCTATTCAGGATATCAATATGTTAGATGTGCCTTTCATAAAAGCATAACAAAAAAAGGGAGAACTGTGCTTATCATCTATAGGAACACCTCCCAGACAAATTGCAAATAAGGGCAGCTCTGATACTGCATTCCATTTCACTCACTTCTACCAAATATACAGAAAAGGATGTTGAGCATGCTTATGATCTGGGTTAAATCAGGGAGGTCATCTAAAGACAGATTTAGATCTAAGGAGAACTAGGATTTAGTAAACTCACTTTAATCTGGCCTGTGATACAGTAACAGCTTTATCATTTGAGGGACTTCTACATGCTGCTGCTCAGAAAAGAAAGTTCTTTGCAAGTTTTTTTGTGTTATTGTTGTTTTGGTTCTGTTTGTTTTTCTTACTATGAGTACTCCCTTCTTTCTATTAGATGTTTTATAAGAATAATTGTGTTGCAAACCAAAGCATGCAGCAGTAGAGTGTTTTCATGAAAACTATTCATAGGAAAAACTACCACTGTCGTATTCGTTCTCCATTCTCCCTTCAACAGAAGAGTCCCACTAACATAACATGGTTGAAGAAATTCTCCATGAAGAAAAAAGATTGTGCATGAAATGTGACCTTACACTGCTTTTAATAAGAAATTGCATGGAGTCATGTCAAGAATAAAGACAGTGAATCCAGCAGATGTTACCCTTTCACTGACTCTAGTGACATTTGCCATAAAATGAAGGGGCTGGGGGTTCTTCTGTGTGGTACTGCAAAACTGAGGACAACATATTCAAGTAAAACCAAATCAGAACCAAAACCCAGAGCCTAGAACAAGCCTAAAGGATTCTTTTAGTCATCAAATGAAAGAAAGCTGAGCACCACAATTTGGTTTGGATTTTTTACCCAATTTGTAATTTATCCTCTCTGCACTTCATCCCAAGTCTCTTGAAGAACACTTGAAGAACATGAGGAATTAGGCCAGATGGAAGGCAAAACACTTCTTCCCATTCTGCAAGCAGAGTTCCTCCTTTGTACAACTTCACTATGTGTTACAAACTTAACCTTCCAATAGTGAACTGAACTCTCTTCATAATCTCTTCATGAACCTAGAATTTTCCAGATGGAGCTGTATAGGGGCCAAGAACTTGGTATTAACTAGTTCCTCTTACTTCAGAATAATTAAGAGCCTTCTCTTTTCTACATCTTTGCTAATGCCCCAAGTATAATTTCTGGGTGAAGCCTAGTGCTCAAGTCTCCTTTACTATGACAACTGCTCCTCAGCACATCAGTTTCACTGTGACATGAACATGAACTCAAGAGCTGCTACACGTGAGGCCCTTTCCAGAATAAGTGCCTTCCCTTAACGTTTAGAACAGGCTTTCTAATTGGCCCCTTTAATTACTCTCCAAGCACAAATAGATTGTCTTATAAAATTACCAAAATCGGGAATATAATGAGCTTTTTTCACATATTGTTAAATCAGTCATGCAAGAAAAATTGAAGTTCTGCATCCAAATCTGCAAGAATTTTGAAGTATAAACTGGATCAAACTTACTTGGATTTAGGTTTTCTTTTCCTATTATTGTTTTGCACTCACATATGTTCTCACATATGCCATATGGGAAAGCAGAGCCAAAAATTAATGTGGTGATTATTGTGCCATTTCTTTCTGCCAAATGTAAAACTGTTTAGTCCTACACTTGCTTACACAAGATGTTAGTGCTTAGTTTAGGCCTTCCTTGTAGTAATGCCTTATCTCTGATAGATAATTCATTCTTGAGGTTATTGAAATTAGGACTTGCCTCAGTCAAAGAAAAGTTATAGGGGTTGATTTAGGAATTAGGTGATGTAAACCCATATCTTCTGTTGCTCAAAGCTCATGATGAGTTGTTCACTGTTGTTTTTTTTCACTTAAGCAGCAGTGAATCGATGGATAGTAACAATAGTAATTATTCAGTCTGGTTTCAGTTGTGTTCCAGACTTCGTCTGCAAGCAAACTTTTCACTTACATTTTATTCATCCCAGTCCTTACATTTTTTGTGCCTAAGAGTTGTAGACATCTGCATAATTAAATTCTAACTTTCTCTTTTTAGAGACGAAGCAACTTCATCAATCTGCTGGCATACTCTGCTGTCACATTTTGCTTGTAATTGCACTGATAGCTTTCCTGAGGAAGACCCCTCTGGTGAGAAAAAGGGAACCTGAATGCCTCACAGAGTACTCTGACGCTCTCTTTCTTTAAATCATATATGGTAATCACTAGGGAGAGCATCAAGTACCCATTAATTATGTTGAGTCAACTCCGTAGATCTACTCATTACACAAACCCCCTCTAAGACTACCTGAGGGTTTTCACAAGCTTCATCAAGCTCCAGATCATGTCTAAGCAGGCTTTGGCCTCAAAAAAGCCAAAACTGCACTGTACCACACAGCTATTCTTCAGCTATCTATGGCAGTATCCTTGTTAGCTGAGCATTAATAGTCAAGCAGAGAGACATTATAGCTATCTGCTTCCTGTGCAAGTTGAAGGCCATAATTAGATGAATTTCTGAACTATTCAACCCTTTCTGATTGCACTGTAACTAATATGTTTTAATTAAGCATCAAATAAGTTGCTATTTGCTCCCAGTGGTTTTTTTTCATCTATCGACAATATCTCTGCATCAGGAGCTGCATCAAAAGGATTTCATTTTCATGGCAAAGGTGTATTGAAAAGGAGAAAAAAATCCCACGCCAAAAAACAGTACTAGCTTTGCTAAGATTAATCTTGCTGAGTGGTAGAACTCGATAATCAATAACAACAGAAAACACTGGGTAGGGGGTGAACATGACACATATCCCAAGAGGAATAATAAAATATGTTCAGCTTATATGGTTAATCTTCTCTCTAGGCTTGCTCTGCAAACTTAAGGAAGATTAAATTTCAGATATGCTGTTTCTTGTTTTTTCTGGCAACAATAAACTTCAATTTGAGGGAGATGGGGGAGGGAGAGGCTGAGTGGGGAGAAAGAGCCACAGTAAAGTGTCTGCTGTCCCTGTAGTTTTGCCAGACTGCTGTCTCAATTGAGAGCTGTGATCGAGATTTATTGGGCTTAAAATATGAAACAGACCTTTCATGTTGGAATTCTAAATATCTTCTTAAGCAGTAGTGAGTACCACCAAATGCTTACAGGCAACACACCAGAGTTCAAATCTACACAATAGTTTTTTCTTTCTTGTGAGCCAGCAGATTGTAGGAATCTTTCCCCATCTTCTCATTTTTGAACTGGGGAAGGAGTATTTTGGATGTTATGGCCGTCGTCTGAAAATCACTTTGTCTTTTTATATTAGATTTTGGCTCAGATGGCCAAGATTTCTAGTATTTGAACATGTGCATTGAATGGGCAGTTTTATCACTTAAGTTAATAAAGAAAATGCTTGAGTGCATGCAAGATGTTTGCATGTTGGTAGCACATTTTATTAAGCCTTCGCTATGTAGTGGGAATGGGAACAGCTTGGAAAAGGTCTCAACTATTTGTTTTGTGCCATTTTGCCAGCCTCCTATTCCTGTATTATGCCAACAGCTATGTTCTACAGAAAAATAAAGCTGTCTGCTGGAGAAATAAAATGAGAGCCAAAGTTTTCTCTGTGGACCTCAGAGGTCAGAGAACATAATGCAAAACCTGCCTCCTTTCACTACTTTTCCATCATTAGATTTTATAAGTATATTTTGAAGAGCTTGTCTTCTCCTTCAACTTATTTAGTAGGTGCAGCAGGGAGAATATATTAGGATTGTTAGGCTGTACAACACTGTTTATGCTGACATCTGACTATGGTGCAGATTACATTGAGTTTTTGGTATCAACTCATTGGATTTGATTACTGCTGATTTTAATTACTGAATGAAGCTCCAACTAGCAGTTATAGCCTGGATGCCCATTTTTTAGTGGCTTGTAGTGGCTTCAGTAGCAGTTCTATCTATCAATGAGGTGTGAACCAAGGTTCAGTGCCCATTGCACATGCACTCAAGGACTTTGTTTTCACCATCTATTATAGTGGCACAGGGTAAATGAGAAAATATGGGAGAGCAAGTACTACACAGGAAAGAGTAGAAATTTCTATGTCTTTTCTTTCTCTTGCAATGAATATGACTCAGAAAGAACAAAAGAGATTAAGATGAGTAGAAGAGTCATATATTACATCTGATCCACAAGATTCATCACCTGTGTTGAGCTTTTTCTTGGAAGATACTGTATTTCAGCTATGCTCGTAAGACTTTTACTTCCCTTTTAACTGCCAGTTACACCCTTTTCAGTTCTTCAGTGTAGGAAACTAGACTGTATCTCATTTAATTAGTCCATATTACCTTTCATAATAGACTAACATAGATGAAGAATTCAAGTAGCTTGGTTCTAAGTAGTTCTGTTACTAGGTCCTGAAATAAACAATATTGATGCGACTCCCTGGATTGAAAATGTTGCCAGTAAGATCTCGGAAGTGTTATCCAGATAATTTCTAGCTTGAGTTTTGATGATGGGTGTGATCCAAGGACAATTTGGAAGTGCTGCGTTTCTCATGTCATGGAATTTTGCACCGAGAATGTAGCACACCGGTGCTCTGTAGTTTGCTCTTCCTGGGGAAAAATGGTGAACCAAATTTAGAATTGCTTAAAATATCCTGAGATGTTTTTAGCTGGAGAATAATGCTTTTGAAACTCACCAAAATCCTGTGAAGGATCCTTCCCTCTGCAGTTCACTTGCCACCACTGCTCCAGAGCCCAGATTTGTTAACATTCCAGGCATGCTGCAGAGTTCATAATTTAAACAGTATTTTGATTTGGAGTGGGTTGAAGAGAGATGAAGATTGAATGGTTTCATTATAATTATTGTTTATTTTAGTCAGTTATAGATCTCTTCTAGTTTGGATAGTCTTCATTGGACAAGTCATTTATGGTTTTGCATTGTGAGCTTTATCCCTTTATTTGCTATTATTTGGTTAGATTTAGAGAAAAAAAACATTGCCCTTATTAATTGGAAAAAACCTTCTCCTTGCAATATGTACTTCAGTGTTGTCTGTCATAAGTGACATTTCAAGTCATATGATAAAATTATCTGGTTTCTCTGAATCGAGCGTATGGTTTCCTTATACCATATTTTATGTGCTCCTTCTCCCAGGATACAAAAAACACTGTTTAATAGTTACCAAATTTGATATAAGTAAGGAGACCATGGAAATCCAAAGCCCTTATGATTCTTCTGTGAATGCTATAAGAATGGAGAAATATGACTTTTCTGTGCATAATAAGTGCTGTAGATGTTTTGCATTATTCATGCACCATCATTGGAGGAAGACTTAAGGTTTGCTGCAAAGTAAGCAATAAATAAATTGCAAGGAAGATTAAAAAAATTAGAAAAAAACTCAATATGTGTTCTATTTGCTCTCTAATTTGATAGGCACAACCTAATAGTTCATGGTCCAATTTTTGTCTCAAAATGTTAGGTCTGGAATAATGAACACACTTTGGACTCATTGCATTCCCCTATGCAATGACCCTCATCCACTTTCTATTTCTTGTATAATGTATGCTGCATGGCACTATAGCTCCACAGTGGTCTGACATTTGCATTGGCAGCAGTAGGATTCCTGGATATAGGAAGAATGACAATAGCCAGTGTGGGAAGGAATGGCTGACAGTCAGGACACTAAACAGATGTAAAATATCTTGTCATTCTTCTTAACAGCTGTCAATCACAAACCCTCACTAAACAAGACACCCCTGAGGGTGAGATCTAGCTTCTCAGTTGTCTTGTTATCTTCACAGAAGCTTCCCAGTAGGAAGCTTGGTGGAACAGCTTACCTGGGAAAACCAGGCTTCTGCAACCTATATCTTTAGACAAGTCTGAAAACAAACAAGCCTGAAAAGTGGGAGAACCTTTCCTTTGGGAAGGCCTCTTGGCACGCATGGCCTCACTGTAGAACTAGACACAATGGAATTAGCATCCAATTTGTATCAATTGCACTAGAGTCAGATCAGCTCATGTTATCCTATTAGCTTGCAGCAGTTAGAGAAACACACAGATGGGTCTGTGTTCTGAAGACCAAGACAAAGCCTTGTTATGCTTTTTTTAACCCTCTTCCCTCCAATGGGATTACAATGGTCCCTGTTGTCTCTCTTTGTTTCAGTATTCCTTGATTGACAATACCCTGGGAGATGTCACTGTCGTTGCTCCATGCATTGTAATAGCCTGGAGTACCAAGGGTGCTTTAGGACCTTCGTCCTCTCTCTTTTTTTTTTTTCTTTTTTCAGGTGTTGTAAACATCTGTCACTGCACCACAATGACGACCTCTTGCTGAGCTTACATGTCTGATGCTCTATCACTCAGTGTCTGAGGGAGATGCAAGAGAAAACTTTAGGTAGTGACATGAATAGAGGGCAAAGAAATAGGGCAACTTTATTATGGACTATCATCAGAAAGTAGCATGTGTGGAATGTCAATTTAATAATAGAATTGACAGCTTTTCTCTGGTTTCCGCAATGCCACAAGTGTTTCTTTGACAGTTTAAAAAATAGGCCCTTTGTAGCAGTCAGTGAGTGGCACTACATACATTTGTGAATGCCCTGCATAGCTGAGATTCTCCCAAATGCCACTGTCCTAAGACCAGTCCCAAAAATCCTTCTGCATTGACTAGGGGTAGTGGTGCATGGAGAGCTGGGCAACCTAAGCAATGCCAACTATGGTGTACAGTAGCCAGGAGGAAGGATGCAGCATAGCCAAAAAGGTGCTGAGTAATCATTCTGTCAGGAGGGAGTTTCTAAATCAAAGGGGATGCATGTACCATGGTAAAAGTGGCTAAAGGTCTAGCAATAAATTTTTAGATGCCCAATGACAATTAGATTTCCATTTTTTAATTCAATGAGCATTCACAGAAAGCTTTCATTTTTTCCCCATAGAAAAATACTAACAATTAGTGACAAACTAGCATTCCACAATGTTTTAATTTTTCAACCAAAATGTCAAAGAAATAAAAAGGCAGATTTTTTTCCCCTGGTTTGTTCTTTATCTGGGACAGAAATTCTGACTGGTTTATGATTTTGTGTTCGTGAGTACAGCTGTTTTAGAAAGCAAGATACACAGTCAAAGGAATAATATTCCTCCTCTATAGGCTGTAGACACAAAAATAAATTAGACTTACATTTTTTTTTATTTTTTTTTTTTTTTAATGTGCTCTTTTCAGTGTTGGATTTGACATGAGTTATTTTAGTAGAGAGGAAGACACATTTCATAACCAGTTTGCAATTCTAAACCCATAAACTTCAAGATTTTTTTGTAAATTAAAACTCTAAAATGACAAATAGATACCACACCTTTGTTTCAGTGTCAGCTGAGTAATTTTTCTTCCTCTTTTGAGGAACAGAACCATTCTAGTAAGGAAAAGATGACTAAGAAGAAAGGAAAGTAGAATAAAATTAAAACTGTAATGTCTGTACTTTGGAAATGTTGCCTCATATTTTGCCTTTCTGCATGGACATGGACGTTATAATTAATTTTGGCTTGTAAGTTTGAACAGATTATTTTTCTAGGAATCTAAGGAGACAGCCATCCAACTAGCTTAATTTATTTTCCCTGTAACACTTTTCTGATACATACTGACAAATATGTGGGAAACATATAACTAGATGAAAAAGAAAAAAACACGTTTACTTACCATTTGTTGCTTTACTAAGATTGGGTCTCCTTTGTAGATTCAATGGGCAGAGAACAGTTGAAATTGAAAGGAAGCAAACTCAAGCAAAATACAACAAGACCACTTATACCTTCACACAACAGAGCGAAGCAAGAAATCTTTGTTTATTCCCTGTGATGGGTTTGAAGAAAGCAATACTTGAGTCTGAAAACGTTTTTATCTTTAATGAAGATTTATTGGTTGAAAAGATCTGCAAAGCAGCCTTAAGTTTTCCTCCTGAGGAAAGCAAGTTCTTGTGTCTGTTAGGAGATTGCCCCATTTCTCAAATGCCAGACATACAAACTCTAGGTCAGACTATTTGATAACTTTTTAAATTTTGAATTGAGTAGCATTTAGATTTAAGAGAGATAAATAGCTTAAGGATTTGTTCCTTATTCTGGAAGGAATGAATCTTTCAAGGCCTCTGTGCTGTCAAAATGTATTAAAAAGTTCAGTCTCCTTTCTTGTAGGAAGGTCTCATGCATTATGAAAGAGAAGTCATCCATTACCTGGTTCTCAGAAGTTAACATGAATATTCTTCCTTCTCTGATTCTTTCATTTATTACAGTTTAGAATTAGAACATTAGTGCACTTGTCAAATATAAACTACATCATTTGTTACCCTTTTAAACAGTCAATGTCTTTGAAGTGAAACCTTAGGTCAGACAAGCTTAACTCAGAAAAAAGGCATAACATTACAGTGCTGCCACTACACTGCTGAACCACGGCCAGTTTAGGCAGTATTATATAATTGGAATTAAACTGGTTTCCTGTCCTCTTGAGAGAAAGTCTTTAAAACAGAGAGAGAAGAAGAAAACAATATCCTTCTTGTTTGACTTTCCGACTTTATGGCCTCTTACTTCCATTATCCAAAGAAGTATGTTTCTTTGTTTGGGCTTACAGGGCTTCTAATTGGATGTCGTCTCTGTGCAGTCTTTATGGCTACATTATGTGAGGTAGTTGTGCTGTGTTTTACAAAAAAGCCATCCCCACAGTAGCTGTAGGAGAGGTTCTGCTACTAGTGGGAACAAACTCCCTCAGAACAAATTTTTGACTTTTTTTAATCAAAGGCTGAAGTCAGAATGGAGAAGCACAGCATTATACCCTTCAAGGCTATGTCCAAGAAGCAAAAGATACACCACTGGGAACTTACAGGCCTTGACAGGCTTTTTCCTGGGCCACAAAAGTTGGTAAAGAGTGTTCTTGTAAGCCAAACCTGCTTGTACTGCCATCTGTTCCTGCCAATGAGTTAAGATCAAAATTTGCTGTACTGTAGATGGATACAAAGGCTCTCNTTTTTTTTTTTTTCCAACTGAGTCTAGAAAGACAGAGAAGGCATGAAGTAACTTTTGGATCTAAACACATTTTGGAGGGGACTGACAGTACAAAGGAAAACAGACAGTCTAGTCCTTACTCATTCCTCTCTGGTCACAAACAAAATTGGCTCAAGGAACAACTAAGAACGCATTTCTGAGAGTTTTAGTCTTCTTCCTGTGTGTAAATAGGAGAAAAAGAAGACTTTATCAGAAATGTTGCTCACAAAACAGTTTGTCTGTATCTAGTTTGGAGACAAGGTTTCAGTCAGCTTGACCTCACAGTTAAATAAGCTGGTGGTCTCAACCTGACACCTAATTACTATTTCCCCACCTTGCCATTACACTGTCTGCAGTTTGGCTTGATCTGAGATTTCTCCTCAGGAGACCCCAAGTTGTGCAACGCTGAGGCTCATCTGGGTTGAGAGAGGCAGCTCAGCTGAGCTCCAAAGGGAAGTTTACATAGACCCCATCCACATTCAACCACCATCATAAGTCCCATATTTTTGCCATTAAACTGAAAAATAACTAGTGAAAGCCTAGAGATTGTAGATTAGCTTCATTGAAACAGAGCACGTGGATAAAATAGTTGCGGAGGCTGAACTCCAAACGAACTGTGAAAAGCTTCCAGGGTACAGCTGTTCCCCCACCGCCCATTTGCTCTGTGACTGGAAGGTTGCTGGACTCCAAACAACTGCTAATTGGTAATGATAGTACAACAAGCATAGCAGAGAGACTATGCATTTGTAAAGCTCTCCATAAGTGCCAAATAAAACCACTATGGAGTAAAATGCAGAACATCTCAATTCACAGAATTAATTTTGCAGATTTCATCTATGGGGAGAAAAGAAGGTTTTTCAGAAAAAATTCTTTAGGATTTGGTTTTCAGGGCTTTTTTATACTTTATTTTAACATAATCACTCTGTTTTACCTGGGTAAAATCAGAGTTTTTGCCAAAGAGTAAAAATTCTTTAAAAATGTTTAAAAGTAGTATGTGTCCAAAATGTTAGCACTTTTCACTTCATGACATAAGTTTCGTATATTGAACAATAGGAAAAAAATGTCTTTCAAATGGAGAAATTTCTGTAATCTAACACCTAGGACTTGTATAGTACATGCTTCAAGAACAGGATGAGGTGATGATGATTTAAAGTCACTGGAAAATAAGAGAAAAACTTACCAACACAATGACCAAAATAGTCTGCCAAAGGAATGCAGTTCTAGTCATAGATTAGTAGATAAGGTATTGTCCCTGATTCAGCCAGTTTTAGTCCCTGCTTCCCAACAAGAAGACCTAGGAATCACCTCCGTTGGCTGGACTCAAACAGTGATCAATTTGTATTAACGAGGAAAAAAGTTTCAGTCTTTTTTTTACCCTGAAGAAAACTTTTACTGTCTTGTTCTGCCTTCCCTTTGTTGTGAGGAAAGCCATGCTCAATTCTTTATGGTCGGGACCAGCATGAATTAAGTTCTTTCTAACCTTGCAAAATATACTCTTTCTGTGCAGATTCTGCCATTATATCCCTTACATCCCCCTTCTCCTCTTCCATATACTTCATCTTCTACTCTCTTGCCAGTAGTATAGAATCAGAGAACAATTCTTTGGAAAGAACCCTTTAAGATCATTGAGTCCAGTTGTAAACCTTACACTGCCAAGTCCTCCACTAAGCCACGTCCTCAAGAGCCACACAGTTTTTGAACACTTCCAGGGGTGGTGACTCAACCACTTCCTTTGGCAGACTGTTCCAATGCCCGACCGACCTTTCAGTGATAGAATTTCTCCTGAAATCCAACTTAAACCTCCCCTGGTGCAACGAGAGACCAGCCCCCACCTTGTTGCATCCTCTTTTCAAGCAGTTGTAGAGAGCTATAAAGTCTCCCCTGAGCCTCCTTTTCTTCTGGCTGAACACCCTCAGATCCCTCAGCTGCCCCTCATCAGACTTGTGCTCCAGACCCTTCATCAGCTTCCTTGCCCTTCTCTGGACACACTCCAGTGAGGGACCCAAATCTGAACGCTTGAATCAAGGTGCAGCTTCACCAGTGCTGAGTACAGGAAGAAAATCAGTTCCCAGGTCCTGCTGGCCACACTATTCCTCATACAGGCCAGGATGCCTTTGGCCTCCTCGGCCACCTGGGCACACACTGGCTCATGTTCAACTGCTGTCAACCCACAACCTCAAGTCCTTTTCTGTCAGGAAATGATCAGGTCTGATAATATACATCAGGTCTGACAATTTCTAGCAGATGGGGTCTAGGCACAGCTGATTAAACATACCTACCAAGATGCTAAACCCTGTTGGCCTGACTTGTCTCACAGGCAGTCAAATCAGTCAAGGTCTGTGAAAGAAAGAACAGTCTGGGATCACACAACACAGTCCCCACATCATCCAGTTTCTCGTGATCAGCTCTTACAGAGAGGCTTCTCAAACTCGTAAACACTCACCAGTCCTGTACTGCCACGCAGTTTCACCATACATTTTAAATCTCCTGGGTTAGAGAATTTGATCATTTGCAGAAACAGGGTCCTGTTGGCAGCTAGTAATCACCATGTGCAGGACTTCTACTGTCATCAAAAATCACTGCTGGAGCTGGCACTGATGCTGGGACTCACACTGTGTCTGATTTGCTGCAGCCTTTGCTGAGATCTCAGCTGTTTTGCCCCTCTGCAGCTGATGCCCTGTGCTCCAGCAGCACTGGAGAGGGAGATCTTGTTGATATTAAGAAGTTCAGGCCGTGGTGCAGTCTATGCCATAGACACGCTGCTGAATCCTGGATCTCCTCCTCAGGGCTTTCCTGCACCAGGAGCAGCTGGTGAGCAGCTCACGGATGAGAGCAATCAGCATAACATATGAGGAGGTTACAGAACAAGAGAATGTCTGCTTTGCTGCAACACAAATGCTAAATGCCAGGATAACTTTTTTTGGGGAGGAAGGAAAATATACTTAAGGTGGTGTTAGGTGAGGAGGTTTCTAGAACAACACCTACGATTTGCCACAGTCTTTTCTTGCTTATCATCTCTGAAAAATAAAGCCTGAGCACCTCTACACATCTCCCTTGGAAGGAATGCTAAATCTTCTGGATCTTCCTACATGGAGGAAAAAATACATGGAATTAGACTGCAGCAGGGTCACCATGAAGTATTTTACCAGAGGTGAGTTTCCATTTTAAGACACTAATGTATTAATTCTCTCTACTTAGAACAAGACACGTCACTGCAGTAAACAGATCTGTTCACTACTTATGTAAGGCCCTTGTATTTGTAGCAAGTGCTTTGTTTAGTCTCAGAATATCCCCCCAAAGTAGTGAATGTTGTCACATTTTTGTTGACAGGTGGTGATATGAGCCCTAGAGTGTCAAAATAAGGTACCAGATTTGGCCACCTGACAGCTTGCTGCTGTGTGAAGATCATCTCCCCACTTCCCTTGGGCTGCTTCTGGGCTTCATCTCACATCCTGATGAGTGCAGCTGATTCTGCTCTCTAAACTGATGGAAAAGTATTCTTCTTGCTTGTTGATTAATTTTCTGCCAATGGACTTAAAAAAATAGCTAGGATGAGGGCAAGAGAGGTGATGGCATCTTGAAGCAATAAATTTACATGGAGTGGAGCTATTCTTATCACAAAGAGAGGATCTTTGTTTAATAAGAGATTTTCTGATTTAGTAAATGATTTTCTGAAGTGAACCTTTTTTAACAATTCTGCCACTTGTTCAAAAGCAAAAAGCAAACATCCATGTTATAAAACTTAAGTGCCTTAACTCAGGTTTCAGCAGGGCACCAGTGAGTGAATTCAAGTCTTCAAGGGTGAGAATGGTACTGTACCTGTGGGAACATCCTTCCCCCCTCTCCTAAACTTTGGTTGGATTTTGTTGTTCTGAGTTCCATAAAAGGACACTACAGAAAGGGAGATTTTTCCTGACCTGATTATAGTTCCATTAAATACACATGTTCCCAAACATGCTCAGTTTCTTCTACAGTAATGACTCATCAAGCATTACTGTAGGAAATAGTAATGTGTTACATAGGGCTGCTGTGGAGAGCAGAAAAGAATGTGATTGTGCAATTGAAGTCTCAGTATTCAAGCACTTGAGATGGAGAGCTCAGCTAAAATTACATATAAAACATTAATTTATCCATTTCCTGACTATAATTCCTTGATTGTCCAAACAGATGGTTGCACTAACACAAGGTGGGTGGGTTTTTCTCGTGCAAAATAGTAAGTTGCGAGTTGTTCCTAATAATTTAAGTATTAATACTTGAACACATCTAATTTCATTCTTTAACTTCAGTGTTGGCTTTCCCTAGGTTAAGATTATTATGAAGTGGATCACATTTTAGTCTGATCACAAGTTCTGCACATTACAAAAATATGGACATTTACAAACAATAAAACATAGGGGTTTGAGTAAAATTTAAAGCTACTTATCCAAAGTTTGACATTTGGGTGAGAAGTCCATATTTTGGAAAGGAAAGAGTCTGGTTTGAGTGCAGTTGTTTGGAAAGAAACACCCTCATATGTCTTTAGGAACTCTTAATCAGATATTTCTTCTTTAAGAGAGACTTCTTTCTCACTAAAAGAGAAATGTTGTCTGAAGTAGTTGTTCTTAGCAATATTGCCATTTGTTAAAAAGCAGAACGCAAAAAAATTAAGTGATTTAAAATGAATTTCATGTTTACCTAAGGAAAAACTTCAGCTCAACCATCTGCAGGAAAAGGCTACTATAATTCACATTTCTATAAACATGCTGTGATGACAGGATTTTTAATACTGCACCTGAAGGAAAAAGATAGTGTCCAAATGTAATGCACCTGCTGGCTTGGGTGTTTATATGATCAACTAAGCAGGAGCTCCTAATACTTCCCAGCAGATCTCTGCCAGTGGGCCTGCTATAAATCCCTCCACAGCCAGACAAGTTGGCCTTTATTTTTTCACATTGCTCTGGGCATCTCACATGACATTCCCAAATAAGGAATTGTACTACAAGCCTGCTCTGATTGCTAGTAATGACTTAACTGCAGAGGAATTATAACAGTATGAATAACAGTGGTTTGTGCTGTGAATGCCTAAGCTACTCCAAAAATGCCAGAGCAACCAATATAATGTGCTTCTCACTCATAACTTTGAAATGGAAGAGAAAGTCAGGGCACTTTACAACTGCTGCTAATCTGCAAACATGGGTTGTTCATTCAACAGCAGGAAGCAAAAACAAATGGGAAGCAAATAATACTATTAGCTGTCACTGGGTGTTATGAAAGCAAAATTATGCAATCAATTAAATTAAAAATATAAGAAGGGAAATAAATTTCCCTCTTGTTTAAAAAGGATAATTTGAACGGACATATTGTCAGAAAAAAGTTTCTCTGTGCACGGTGGTCCTATTAAGCAGCATTAGATCTCTGTATCCTAACTCAAAATAAACCAACACTGTATATGAATTACACTGCAAACTCCCCGGGGACAGAATCCTCAATTGTTTTTCCTTACAGCTTGTTTAAACTGGCCCGTAAATTTGGGCTGTACTTGTAAAACTGTTTCTAGAGAGAATAGATACTGAATATCCATCTAATGGGCATCTAATAAAAGATACGAATAAAAAGACTATAGGTTTGAAATTGTTCGAAAGGCAACAATCAGACTAAAAAATGTAACGCATCAGTTGGCAAGGCTATTGGATTACATATAGGGCAGGGAGGTGCTTAAAATTGGGCGCTGCCTCTCAGTGCTTGTTCATGGAAAAGCTGCAGCTGCTAATGTGTACAGAGGGTACATGCGAGGAGGGGAAAGAAAGACCAAAAAGCAATTTACAAATCAGGCGCAGGGAAGTCGAGGGAAGCCTGGACTTAAGCTCAGCCATTCACAACCAATTTCAGCCACTCTCCAGGCATGATTTAAACGAATTCTTTGGAAGGATTTCACCTGCAATCGCTACTATGCTGCTAATGAGTAAAGCAGTTTCCCTAGCTGTGGCTCCTGCTGCCTGGAATGAGGCATGAGGAGGCATGAGAGGAATGAGAGGCTGGTGCCTAGAAAGGCTGTTTAACAATACGAACTGGGGGGAGAGACTGGGGATGTTAGAAAGGCTCTGTAGGAGTGTAAGGCAGTTTAGAGCTTGTAGCGGCATTTGCTCTGAGCCACCTCCTGGGTGGGAACTGTGATGGGTTCTGCCTCAAAAACAGACCCCTGAAGGATGGTGTCGATCTTCTTGGCAGGGCACCCTGTGCAGAGACCTTCAGGCTATTGTGGATGCTTCCTTGTAGGAGAGTGCAGGGACACATCGCTCTACCAAGTGAGCTTGGGTGGGCAGCACTGAGCATGCAAAGCAACGTATTTGTCATTGCAAGGCTAATGCACCCGCAGGAAAGCTTCAGGGCTGCTGCTTCTGTGGGCAGCTTGTGATATTGCAGCACCCTGAATAGCCCTGATGATGCTTACCCTGCCACCATGGAGCACCTTGAGGGCAGACCCTTGCCACAAGTAGCTTTGGTATTTGGAGCTACAGTGAGAAACCAAAAGAATTCCTCCTTCCATGCTATAAAAACCTGCATTCCTTCCTTTGGCCAAAGCAGGCTGGATTACTCCTTGTCTGGATTCTCTGACTTCGCTCTGTGATTTGCCAAAAAGTCTGCCTCCCTGGAAAAGAGCAGTTACCACTAATTGTTTTGCCTGAGAATCACTCTTTTGAGTTGTCAACCAAAGCTGCCTTCTGGCAGCTGCCCAGGTTGCCATAGTTCTAGACAAAATGAAAACGTTATTCAATGAGGCATCTGCATCAAAGCGAGAAGCAATGGAAATATCAGTCAGCAAAACTTGTGATGTTCTGCCCTGGGAGGAGCTGTGTCTCAGTACTTTGCACCATTGCAAGAATGATGCTTGCAAAGGGGATGAAACTATGAGAGCTGACCATGGATCCATAACTCCGTATAAGGAAATATTCCATTTTTTAGATTTAGTTTTCCTCAAGATGAAGCATACCTCAGGTTTTCTCATCTGCTTGACTACCTGAGCAGAAACACAAGGGAAGAAACATCAATGCTTCATAATTAACACATTAGCCTTTAAAAAACTATTTCTTTTGAGATTTTATCAAATCCACTAAAAAGGAAAAAAAAAAAGCTTACTGTTTTGAGCAAAAGGAATAAAAAGAGCTTGCAAATCTGGAACACTGTCTTCTCTGGGGTGACAATATGCTCCTAAGATCATTACTCATTTAGACTATAATTGTAGGAAAATGCCTTGAGAGCCAGACGTGCTGGCTTGTCTTCTGATCTTGAATAGGAAAGGACTCTTTTAATCCTCAGGGTGGTTTGTCTGAGTTGAAAGAAACATGCACTCTTACTCTCTCTATTTGCTATTCCTGTATTTTAGAATCAGTAGTGGGATATTATTCACAAGGCATTGGTGAACTAAGAGGGGAAAGCTGAGAGGCAGAATTTAGGACATGGAATAATTGAAAAAAAAAAAAAAAAAGTCTAAAATTACAATTCTGCCTGGGCAGGCAGCTCTGTTTGCATTGTCTATGAGTACTCAAACAGGATATGGCAAATGGAGACCTCCCTCGACCTGGCAATGCTCTTCCTAGTGCATCCCAGGATACCATTGGCTGCCTTGGCCCCCGAGGGCACATTGCTGGCTCGTGGACATCTTGGTGTCCACCAGGAACCCCAGGTTCTTCTCCACAGAGCTGCTCTCCAGGTAGACCACCAGCCTGTACTGGTGCACAGGGTTATTCCTCTTCAGGGGCAGGACCCTGCATTTGCCTTTTTTGAACTTCAGATGGTTCTCTGTCAACCTCTCCAACCTGTTGAGGCCCGTCTGAGGGGCTGCTGAGCACTCTGAGGTATTGGACGCTCCTCCCAGCTTTGTGTAGTCAGTGAATTTGCTGAGGAGGCATCTGCCCCTTCTTTGCAGTCACTGATGAGAACATTAAACACGAGTGGGCTCAGTATTGAACCCTGGGGAAGGCCACTAGCAACAGGTCTCCTGTAACTAGACTTAGTGCCACTGATCATGACCCTCTGGGATCTGCTGTTCAATCAGTTTGCAATCCACCTCGCTGTCCACTCATCCAGTCCATGCTTTCTGAATTTTGAGGATATCATGAGAGACATTGTCGAAAGTCTCATTGAAGCCCAGGTAGGCAACATCTACTGCTCTTCCCTCGACCATCCAGGTAGCTGTTTTAACATAGAAGGCAATCAGATTGGTCAAGAGTTATGTACATTCAGGCTTATCTGGGAACACCTTGATGTGCCTCCCTTGGAGGGGAGTTTTGCACTGTCTGATGCAGTTATGCCTTGTCAGAAGGGAGGAGATTGGCAGGACAAAAAGCATTACCCCACCCCCTCAGGACCTGTTTCTTATCAGCCTCTTATTGTACAAAGTGGCACAAAACCACTTTGTTTAAGACATCAGTCCTGGGTTATCAGAGTAACAATCGATCACATTATACAACCATCCCATTCAAGCAAAGTTTGGTCCACCAGCCCCTGCCCTCTTCCTGGTTTAAAGCTCACCCCACCAGGCTGGCCATTTTATCAGCAAAGACCTACGTGACCCATTTTGTGAGGTGCATCCCATCTCCCAGTCTGTTGCCAAGCAGAAAACATGGTCTCAGGGTTATAGAAACCGAATGCCTGTGGCCAACACCAGCAATGCTTATTTGGTAAATCCATCTAGTTCTCCTCATCATTTGCCCTTACTGGCAGGATAGAAGAGAAGACTGTCTGGGCCCCCAGACCCTTTACCATCATCTCTAGAGCTCTGAAACCACATTTAGTGGTCCCTAAGTTACCTTTGGTATCATTTGTGTCCTCCTGAAAGACCAGCAGGTGGTAGCAGTCAACTGTACTGACAAGCCTTGGCAGTCATTCCGCGACATCTCTGGTTCAAGCTCCTGGTAGACAACAAACTTCTCTGGACAACTGCTCAGATTGACAGACGAGTGCCTCTGTCCCCTGCAGGGGGAGGTCACCCATGACAATCACTCGCTGCTCTTTCCAGCTGATCCTGCGTGGCTCAGCATCCAGCAATTCAGTTGCTCCACTTGAAGCTTTATCCAGGTCCATCTCATCTTGTAGGGTGCTAAACGTGTTTGTTAATGTCAGGCCTTCAGGAGGCACAGGAGGCTTCCTCCTGATGCTCCAAATATATCAGCTTGGGCCTTGATTTCAGAAAGTGCTGCTGGCTGGGATGTAGGCTTTTTAAAAAATTGCTAATTAATTGATAAGAATTTTTGAGAAGGTTTGCCATGATATAGTTGAATATTTAGTAAAAAATTACTAAAAAATATCTCAAGTAGTGGAAATATTATCAACATTAAAAAGTCATTTGAAAAGGAGAAGACAAGGTTGAACTTAAATTAAACAATCTTTTTTTAATCACAGAGAAAGATTAACTGATGCTCCTGTTTTCTACTGTGGTGATTTGGTTTCTAATGGCTCACATGCAAAGCATGTTGCCAAGAGAAAATACAGTCATATAGTGTAGGTGGTCTCTTGATACAACCAGTCATTATCAGAAGAGAGAATGATGGGCTGACCTCACCTCTGACTCCTATCCAGGATTCTCCTATAGCAGATACATGGCCACATTGCTGACTTTTTTGCCAGGCAGCTTTGGAGGTTTTAGTCACCTGCTTAACATTTTTGATTAAGGGATTCTAGGCGCCTGAGATAAAGTCACAAACATAAGTTAATTTGCAGAGGTGTTGGAAAGAGAAGTGGGAGCCCTTGATGAAGTCAAGGAAAGCAAGGCATTCCTTGTAGTTACTGAGAGATGGTGGTGTCAGAGCAGGGTGCTTCCCTGGTAGATGCTATGGCAGGGATCTTCCTCACATTACATTCCTGAGTGATCACAATAATGTTTGGGCATGCCTCCAGGTTTCCTGCTGATTCAGTTGCATCTAAGTTTGAGGTGAGCTCCAAAAACTTGAACAGGTGGTTTGGAAATATCTTCAGTATTGGAAATTCACCCTGTTCCTGTGTTGAATCAGCTCTGCTGACTTCAACCAATATCTAGGTTTTTATGTTTAAAATACAAAGAGAAGGTGGGGTATGAGAGGGGTGAGTGTTGTTTGTGCATTTGCTTCTTTAAATAGATTCAGATGTGATACTTATTATTTTTTGTACTTACTATTTTGATGACTTCTTGATTTTTTGCATCTTTGTTATTCTGTCTCCCAAATATGAAATAATTACCAATTGACCTTGTGCCTCGTAAATACATTTTGCTACAGCTTCAGCCCTGGGCTTGGCATTATTTTCAGATGTGGTCTATTATTTGAATCATGTGGTAATATCTCAGAATTTTTGACTAGAGGACAGACTGTATAGTGAATATGACATCGTGTACTTGAATGCTTACATGAATAGGTAAGGCTTCTAACACACAGTTCCTAGGGCCCAAGACAGCTCGACTCTGACTTTGCAGGTTATGAAGGTAAGGTGATACAAATATTTTTGCTCATATCCAGTTATATAAAAGTTTGTTTTTAAAAAAAGTGTACTATCCAGTCAGTTTCTTTTTGTGTGTCACTCTCATTAATCTGATAAGCATTTCTATCTGTCTCTGGAATTTTACTGACCTTTTTTTTTTTTTTTTTAACAATAGCAATTTTGTGGAGTGCAGTCACAGATAATTTGCATTTGAGTTTTTCAATGTGCATTCTTCAGAGTCCCAGGGCAATAGTGAGATGCGAAGTCTTGTTAGACTATTGGCTTTATTATCCAGCTCATGATTCACAGGAAAATGTTGTAATGACCTCTTACACCAGCAACTAATTCTTTTAAAAGATGAAAGTTATTTCTTCTACTGGCACAGATATCAGAATCTGCCTTCAAAGAATGATATGGCATTAATAGTACAAGCTGCCCAACACTTCTAAAGGAGTAAAACCAGCAAGAGCATTTTTTTTCCAAGTGTATACACAAGCCAGCTGTATTTTTTTTTATCCTGTGCTTCAGAGGCAGAACTGTTTCCTCCTGCTACTCAGATACAGCACATGTTAGCAATAAGTGAATCATATTTAAGATGGAGAAGAGAAGAAAAACAACTCAGAAGAGAAGATTGCCCTAACTCCCAAATCAAAATTAACCTATAAAACTTGGATTTATCCAGAGAACCTTTCACAGCTATGCTGGTTGCTCTTAGTACAAAAGTGCACAGGTTCTTATTCCAGTCTGGAATGTGTATCCTGAAAGAGCACATATATAAAGAGATTTTTTTTTTTTCCCTGCCAAGAGCGTTCATGTCATTTATCTCTTCTCTGAAATACACTCCGCTGATTTCTAGTCCTGGATGCTTTTGGTAAATACCTGCTCTACAATAGCACTTTCTTTATGCTCTGACCTTTTAAAAATTTCTCGTGAAAATTAATTGATGATCTACTAAAACTTATTGGCTGATGTTGCTCCTTAGGTTAAATGAGTTGCCTACTTCCCTGGTGGTTTTCCTTCACCAAGATAGACAGCAACCATTTCATCTTAGTAGGCCTAGTGAAACATTCTGTCCTACAGATTTTCTGATTATGGTGCTAGTGGTCCAAGTGGTTTACAGCCATGTTTTGGTTTGGATTAAGTTACTCACGGTTCAGGTGTTTTATATCTGTAGTGAAGAGCTTAATGGTGTTTTGTACTTCTCTATTTCTGTGGAAAATGTGCCCTGATACGTAATGTTTATTTTCCCTTTCACAATGATACATCACTGGTGGATTCATCATACTGCAGGGCTTCCTCCTCCTTCATCTATTTTGACTTATGAGCAAAGATTTGTAGGAAATTTTCCTATCAAATGCTAAATTAATGACTTTTGATTTCACATTCTATTTCGTTTCACTTACACCAGTCCCCAAGTTACTCCAGACCATTTTGGTTTTGCCAGTGAATAACTGTTTCATCCATAACACTTGGTAAGCAGTTACATTTTTGTACCACCACTTCAATTAAATACTTAGAACCCACCACTTTAATTAAGAATCCCACCACTTTAATTAAATACTTAGAACCCAACACTTTTATTAAACACTTAGAACTCATATTTGTGGAGTTAAACTTTCCTCCGTCTTAATAGCTTCCCTGTCAGCAAATTGTAATCTCATTTTTTCCCTTAGCCAGATGTTTACCTGCTCTACTATTTTCTTCTTTTAATAAAAGGTAAGGAAAATGTATTTTTTAATATATTTTGTACATGTTAGGCCAGATCAAATGGGCTAAGGATATTTGGATTAAAACAACTCCTTTGCTGGTAAAACTGCTATTTCAATCAAATAGAAGTTACCTATCAAAGATGTGTTTAGTGAATGCAGGCTGCATTTTCTCCTTTTTCCCTGTTTATATCTGTTTCTAATTATGTCCTTCAACACTTTTTCAATAGCTCTTGAATATTACTGTCCTTTTAATGCACAGGCATTACTGGTCCTTGTTGTTCTTCAGCTGTCTTAGATTGGCATCTTTTAAAGCAAAAAACTCCCACCTCTCGAACCCTTCTTACAGGACCTGGAATTTCAAGTATAAAATCTGTCAGCATTTTAGAGAAGAAAGGACCCAACTCTTCTGATGTGAATGTATTGTGTATAAATTTTTAGCAATGTGTTTTTCTATTACATGTAATGACTGTTCATCTTGCTACCTGCATTCAACATTTATTGAAAGTGGAGGCAGAATATTAATCTAGCCTTAGAATATGAGTGGGTTAATTTTTGTCTTAAAATTATGCCTGTAGTACACGATAAACTGACTTCTATTCTTTTACATTTTTCCCAGTATATGCCTACTGAACTATTTGCTATTCCTATTAATTTGCTTCTGACTCCACTTCTAGCAATTCTTGTGTTGTTCCCCCATTTGAAGCTCTCCCTAGTGATCAGTCCCTTTGTTGATCTTTATAGCTATATCCTTATTTCTTCTATCTTAACCCTTTTCACTTTTTGGAGGTAAGCATTTTTGGTCCTGTAGTAAGTTCATATGAGAATGGGGCAACATGACTGATCCTGATGCACTTGATTAAGTTCCCATTTAGCTACTTCAGTTTTCAGTCCAGGCGAATTCTCTGGCTTTCTAGATTTGCCATTTTTAAATCATGAGCTTGATTCTATGATCTCTTATGCTCTAAACTTGTGATAGCTCTACTCAGGACCATTTTTATGACCAGTTTTTCTCTAAGGTCCATGATATTCTACATTTCAAAGCTGTATCTAAACCTGCATTATTTAACCTAAAACATAAATTCTTCAGTGAATGCTCAAAGATAACTTTATATTACATTCAAGTGCTTCTGAGCATTTTATTACTTACATTTGCTCTCCATTCTTAGAGGAAGTGAATGCCTCTTAATAATGGAATTTGACTTATTGTCTCCGAAATTCATCTCCAGTTATGGGGTTTGCAATAGGACCTTACCTATATTATCTTAGATATCAAACTAATTTCTCACCCACCATAAGGGATCCATACTTTTCTTGTTCCTTGTTCAGAAAGCCTTGGTGTGGCAAAATAACCTTGCTAAAACCTTCTGCATCTGGAGACTTAATATACTTAATAAGACAAGTCATAAGACAAGGAAAAGTGACAATCTTTCTTCATAGGTCATTTTTTCTATACCTGCAAACTTCAAACTTCTTTAAGAACTCGTCAAACTTCTTTAAGATACCTCCATTATTTTTTTTGGAGGAGATGCTGAAAATGATATATTTCAACAAAGGCTTTATCAGTTTGGAATACGATGGAAGAATTACTGTATGAGACTATTAGACTTTGTTTCTATATCCCAGGGGTTTTTGCTTTGTTTTGCAAGTTTTCTTTTGTTTTATTAGGTAATCTTCTCTAATTCTGAGTCATCTTCAGCGAAGTTGACTCCTGATAAGTTTCCCATACTTCTTGGTGCACTTATCCTTGATCAAACACAGTGCCCTGTGCTTGTCATTTGGAGGAATTTTTCAGTTCTTACTAGGGTGCTCAGTTTCCAGAAGTAAGGACATTGTCTCACCTCATTCAGGCTCCTGCAGAAAATTCCTGACAGTACCAAGTCCACACCAGCTCCCTGCATAATCTTCTTCCTTTCCTTTCCACTTAGAAAACGAATCACTGATAACTATTTTAAGTGATTTGGGTTCTTTTGGGGGTGTGAGTGTTTGATATTTTTTATTATTTGTTTCAAAATGCACCATTTTGGACCTGTCACTGAGTTATCATCCCTAATAAGGATGTGATTCAGAACACCATCATGTCTTTGCAACATCAGGTTACAAAGTTATCTTCTCTCATAATTGCACAGCTTGTTACCCTGTCTGAGAGGGAAATTAGCTGGGCTTGATATAGTTTGCTCTGTAACTATCAAGGAGGAGCTGCAGGGAGGTCTCTAACGAAGATGGGAGAATTTCAGATGAAGCCATCACTCCTCTGCTGAACGAAGATGATTTTATAGCCTCTCAGCTGTTGTGGGGTACTAAAATTGAATGCTTTTAAAGTTAGTGGCAAAGCAAAACAGTTTACCCTTTAATACTCAATTCTGATACAAGAGAAGAAAATCTTCCAAGGGCAATAACCCCATGCTGAGGCTAGGATCAGTGTGGCTGGAGGATGCCCAGGCAGAGAGGGACTTGGGGGTGCTGGTTGATAGGAAGCTGAATATGGGTCAGCAGTGTGCCCAGGTGGCCAAGAAGGCCAATGGCATCCTGGCCTGCATCAAGAATTGTGCTGCCAGTAGGACCAGGGAAGTGATTCTTCCTTTGTACTTGGCACTGGTGAGGCCACAGCTCGAGTGCTGTGTCCAGCTCTGGGCCCCTCAGTTTAAGACAGATGTTGAGCTGCTGGAATGTGTCCAGAGAAGGGCAACGAGGATGGTGAAGGGGCTGGAGCACAAGCCCTGTGAGGAGCGGCTGAGGGAGCTGGGGTTGTTCAGCCTGGAGAAGAGGAGGCTCAGGGGTGACCTTATTGCTGTCTGTAACTCCCTGAAAGGAGGCTGTAGTCAGGCAGGGGTCGGTCTCTTCTCTCAGGCTCCCAGTGACAGGACGAGAGGGCACAGTCTTAGGCTGCGTCAGGGGA
>VXBA01002838.1:418179-501247 GCA_013399895.1 Serilophus lunatus | reverse complement strand
TTTCATTAAAGGCAAAAAGAGTTTTTTTCTTTATAGTTCCTTACAATAAGATCTGTAATAGAAATTCTCAGGCTGTTGCACAGACGGCCTCCAGCTTCATTTACTCTTTCATCCCCACCTGAGCCTGAGCATTATAAATATCCTGCCTTTTCAGTATAGCCGAATGAAAAATAATCTCAGTGCATAGGCAGAGCAAACCAATAAAACTTGCAGGAACAAGAGAGAGAAGGAAGGAGGGAGAAAACGCAGAGAAGCTGGAAAAGGAAGAGAATAGCCACACAGTAAGAGCCACCTAAATCCAGCTCCATTATTGCTTTCTGACAGGCTGGTAAAGCAGTGCAGCAGGCAGAAATGGAGGGGCAGCCACACCCCATAGCAGTTACAACTTCAATAGCCAAATGTTTTTGTACAGATCCCGTGCTTCATTTTTTGGCTCTGGAGTGATCCAGCTGCTACTTTCTCTTCCATCACTGACTCCAAAACAGGTTGTGGTAGCAGGGGAGCCTTCCCCTTTTCTATTTCCAAATGATGGCTCTGCCACTGCCATTCAAGCTTTTCACCTGCAGTGCAGTTGTTACCCTTGCTGTTGCCACATTCTTTTGCAGCAGATTGACTTTATGTGCACACTTCTGAAATCTCCTTAAAGAACAGGCCTCTTTTTCTGGGGCGTTGCTTGTGTACAGCAAGAGGTCAGGTTGTTTGTGTCCTTTTAAGGATGTACTTGGTTGGAGATCCCCCCTTCACTGCCAACTAAAATGATTGTTCTTTCTGTTTAGCGAAGCTGTAACATGCAGCTACATTTTATTCATGTTTATGCCTCGTAGAATCAAATGTGGAGAGACAGATTTTCTAATTAAAGAAAAACTATATTTATCTGTTGCCAGAATGTTACATAAATGTGTTCTGGATGCAGTTAGCCTGTTATATCAGCAGAATTTGATGAATCCCAGTTTTCATTAGCTATCTTGATTGAGGATGGATTACTGTGCCTTTCCTGTAAGCAGCTTAATTTTTATTGTTATATGACATTCCTTAATTAGCATAAAAATGAATAACTGAATAGCATAAAAAAAGCTGAGAACGCTCATCAGTAGCTGTGGGGGAGCATTTTCAACCCTAACATGACAAAGATGCCATATATATGAAATCATGTGTAAATTTTCAGAATTTTTTCCATAAAACCAACTTTCTTCTAACCACTAGCTTCAGAAGCCACTATACTTCATTAAGGAAGAAAAATCCTAAAGGCATAGTGATTCCAGAGACTGACAATACATGACTTCTCTAGTAATATAATAAGCCATTTACATAAAGCAAATCATCAACAGCTTGCTATTCTGCAGCAAAAAGAGACATAACAAAAGCTTTATAGTGTTGATTTGCTGCTCTGGATTAGCATAGAAAGGAAAATAATTCCTGTTAAAACTGTTTAAGAAACTGTCTTTGTTTTCAAAAGTTGATCTAAGATTACAGATGTCCCAGAATTTTTCTAACTTGTAACTAAACATAAAAAAAATCACTTTATGAACAGTAATTATTAGCTAACAAAAAAAATAAATCTGTAAATAATTTAATCTGTTGAAATAGTTTTAGATGTGACCAAATAATTCAGGATGAGTAAGGACTAATTTTGCCTCTTACTTTTCTGCTTATGGAATGCAAATGACTAGGTCATGGCTTAATTTAATTGTTTTAGCAGCATGTGATGAAGTTCATGGATGACTTTAATTGCTGATTTTCTAAATACTGTACAAGGGAATTGTTGCTCTGTATGTTATCTGTAGATATCCCCTACTTAATGCTCTCAGAAACTGCATGCTGAGCAGGCACATCTTTGTTCTGGCCTGGTATAACTGTTCTTTTACTCTTATGTGACTTTGAACACAGTGCACTGCATGGTGGTTAGATACATGTGCCAGCATTACTGATTCAAATACTCATACATAAGATTTTACAGTTTTGTCTGAAGGAGGCATTCTGCATGGGACAGTAAAAGTTGCATTTTGTGAATTTTAGTAGTTAAATACAGAGGTTCTTCTTGTGCTAAATTTCCTTTCTTTAGTGAGAAAAGAAGAATAATTATATTTCTCAAGGAGGCTTAAACTGTATGGTACTCCTTCTATTTCTAAGAATTCGGGCTAAAAAAACCCAAAACCAAACAAACAAAGAACGAATCAAACCTGTTTGAATGGATGTGACAGTTTAAGCTTGTCCCAGAATGATAATCCTCATGCCAAGTGAGCTGTATCTGTGGATTTTCCCCACTCAAAGAAAATGCATTTTCAGATGAGATAAATATTCTCACTCTTCTTTGCAGGGAGTTCTGTGAAGTTATTAAATAAGGTGTCCAATAGCAACTCGTCACCAGGGAGAAAAGATGAATACGAAATATGTTTGTCTTTGAAATATTTCAGTTCTTGGAAGAGAAGAATATAGAGATTCCACCTTTTTAATGAGCAATTCCTTATACCCATGTTGATTTTACTGATGTTAATAAAGCTCTGTTTGGCATAAAAAAATCCATTTGCACATATCTCTTTCCAAGGAATCTGTTTTAGAGCTGATTATTTCATTAGAAAAGGGAGAAGGAAGGAAAAAGAGTTATTGGCTTATGGACCAGACCTGCTGTTCAGATAGCATCAAATTCACAAAATCTAATTTGAACAGGTGTTATCTGGCTAGGAGTATGAAGAAATGCTGTCAATTACTCCTTTTCCCATGGTTCTGTTTTTTGGGGTTTTTTTTGTGTCAGACTGTCCTCCAAGGGCCATACATTAACACATTACCCTAATTACTCTCACAGTCCTGCTACTGGGGGACGTGGAATCAGTCACTCTATTGTATGTAACTGTACAGATAAACATGTAATGAAATTCCTAGACTGTAATTCACAACTGAAGAAGGTTAAGATATTGGATAGAAGTGTCCTTGGAGGCCATATATTGCACGAGGTGCGTCAAGAATAACGATCACAATCTGTTCTCTGTTGCTGACATAGACAATCTCTTATTGACTCAAATTAACACTGAATTAAAGGCTGTCATTGTGGTGGTAGTAAACAACAAGAACAGTGAAATTGTAGTCTGACTGCTTAAAAATACTGCTCTTTTGGAATGTTATGTGCAAATGTTATGTGCAAATGTTATGTGGAAGGGAGGTGGTGTGTTTCTATTGCACCCACCTTGGTCTGTGGTTTATGTACCCGAGAAAATAATTTAGGCATTTGTTTTGAATATTTTGACTATCTGAGTTCCATTCCTGGGTTTTGGTTCTGCTGCTGGACCTGTTACATTGGCCCAGATCCACCAGTAAGTCTGAGAATAGTTATTCTGCCTAAATTTTAGCCAGTTGCTTCCAAGAGTGGAATTGAAAAACCTCAGACAGAGGTGCCTGCACAGTGCATGAGGGCAGCTAAATACCCCAAAAGCAAACAAGGGGATGCAGGAGAGTCCAGCTGTGTAGTTAGTGACTGCAGGAAACACGGTCCTGGTGTAGTGTCAGCTTATGGATTTATTTTCATTAGAGTCCCATGCTGTGTTACCTAAACAGCATCTCAGGCAGGTGAGTCTGTGAGTCCCTGTACTGGGGAATCCTGTGTTTGGTCCCTAATGTTGAGGAGGTGAAATCTTCTGCTGTGTGATGCATTGCAATTAACTCCAGGCAGAGAGCGGAGCCTCTCCTCAGGGAAGTGTCTTTGCCACTTGGCTGCCACATAATTCTCCTGGCTATCCACTCAGGGAATATTTCAGCTCCTCAAGACCAACATCACTTTAGAGGAGAAGTGCTTGTGGCTAAGCCCTTCTTTAGGGAAGCAGTTGCCATGGCTGAGGATGGCAGACAATTCAAGATTCTAGGAGGTATGGCTTGCACCACTTCTGAACTTCTGTTTTTTTGCAGTGAGATCCCAGTAGCTGCTGTGCAGTTTATGTCTTGGTGTCTTTTGGCAAACTGTAGCCCTAAAGGAGTAGATTTGCAGAGCAAAACAGTTTCAGGGGAGCCAGAAGCCACAGAGGCTGACAGGTTTTCCTCTGGACTATCACTAGTCTTGGCCTGTGTGGAGGGAGCCCATTTTAGCAGCTGGATAGTATCCAATGCACACTTGGGGGCCTCATCTTTTGGCACAGGTTCACTTGAAGGCCACTGCATGTGTGTGCATGTGCATATGTGCTGTGAGAGATATGTGGAGATCAGTTCAGAAGTTGTTCCTGGTCCAGGTTCGAACACCAGTGTTGACGCTGGTGTTGTAGCAGCAAAGTGTGCCCATCAGACAGTATTTTCTAGGCAGGAGAAAAGATGGCTACAGAACTTCAGCAGTGCATGAAGATGCTTAGGGTACTCTAAGTTCTTGATAGAAGCACGTCTGGATTTCACACTGGAGTTGTTTGGCATGATTATACTCTTCAGTGCTACTCTTGGATGTAGTCTGTACCTTATGCATACTTTGGTTCATTTGTGTATAGAGTATACACACGACAGTATTCTTTTACTCTTCTCTTCAGGATCCCAGGAGCAGTCTGGGAAGAACACTGAGATTATATAGAAGAACAGCTTTTAATTTTCCTCTGTACTTCCACTTGGACAAATACTAGAGTTGGAGTTGTTATGCTTTTCTAAAGAATGTTCAGTACAGGAGATAGCATCCTTTCAGCAAGAAAATATGAATTTCTGCTATAACAAAACAGTTTTCAGCTGTGTATTTTCTGCTGTGGCAGATTGCCAGTGAGTAATGACATTAAATTGCATGATATTCCTGTCTTTGGCCTTTTCCCAGACCTGAATGCATGCTGGGAATGCTGCATTATTTTTTGCCGAGAAGTTAGGAAGCCTTAGCCTGCTTCATCCCAACAGCTCAAAAACGGATGAAGGAACACCGCCAATATTTCTTTCATCACAGATTCCCTCTTCTGAAACGCAAACCAAAGATTTAAATCTAATTCTTACACAGCTAAAACAGAAAAAAAAATTCTTAAACTAGCAATTCAGGAAAGTAGGAAACCAGGAACTCAGGGAACTCAGTTTTCTTGTTACTGTAGAGGGCGCTGAAGGCAATTGCTCTGTACTGTACTGTACTATCTGACAAAGCAGCATGAGGAATCCCTCTATACCCTCTTCTCCGTCTCTCCTGTAGCACATCCTCCCTGCACTAACCAACACGAGAGGGAGTTAGGATCCAGTTACTAAAATTATTAGAAATGCCTCTGCCCAAATTAAGGTGCCAAATTCAATAGTATGGATTTTATTTAACAGTAAATGTGAGGCAAGTAGATAGATAGATAGATAGATAGATAAATATAGATAGATTAGATAGATAGATTAGATAGATAAATTAGATAGATAGATAGATTAGATAGATAAATTAGATAGATAGATTAGATAGATAGATAGATTAGATTAGATAGATAGATATCGATAGATTAGATAGATTAGATAGATAAATTAGATAGATAGATAGATAGATAGATAGATAGATAGATAGATAGATAGATATAGATAGATTAGATAGATAGATTAGATAGATAAATTAGATAGATAGATTAGATAGATAGATAGATAGATAAATATAGATAGATTAGATAGATTAGATAGATAAATTAGATAGATAGATAGATAGATAGATAGATAGATAGATAGATAGATAGATAGATAGATAGATTAGATTAGATAGATAGATATAGATAGATTAGATAGAAAGAAATAGGAAAAGAATGGAGGGGGGAGAAAGAAAGAGTGACAGAGAGAAATTAACAGAAAAACTATCACCATTCCATGGAACCCTGTAGCATCTCGTGAGTCTTTTTCTGATATTCTTGATGGTGAGGGTCCTGCAAGACACAGAGACCAATGGATGCCAGGGTTCAGGAGATGCCAGGCACCTCTCCTGGAGTGGGGAGGGGAGGAAGTTTTTCAGTCTCTATCGACAGGCTCTAGATTTGTTGCCTCACTTGGATCACATCCACATGGTGGTGGAAGGCCTCAGGAATCAGTCTAGGGGGAAGTTTGGCGTTCTTTGATGGTTTATAACCCCTTCTCAGCTGCCTCTCATGTGAATATCCTGTGTGTATGTGGTTTCCCCAGAATGGGGGTGAGTTTACTCTGGTGTGGAGCTTTCACCATTGCACAGCCCAAACCCTTCTCCTCTGCATCTGATGAGCCTTGTTTATTTCCTCTCAGGACAATAGTTTTATCTCAAGTGTCCCCTTCACAGTCTAAATTCCAGTCAGGAAGCATATTGAAGAAGGGGGTGCTTTGCAGACAGGCAGTTGTTTCCTTGCAGCATGAAAAAAAAAAAAAAGGCTTTCTATGATTTTAACAATGTTTAAGGTATCAACAACATTTCAATCCATCACAGAGGGATTGACTTCACCAAGCCAAACCCCTCACCTCCATGGTTCAAGGCTTTTTCTTCCCGGACACATACTAAAGCTCTGGTATCATGCCCCATCGACCTCCTTCACCTCCAATACCTTCTGTTTACTGGCTCTGTGTTATGTTGCTCCTGATCCACTGTCTGGATTAGGAATTGGGTTCAATATTTGCTATCTTCTTCTATCTTACTGTGGAAAAATCTGGGGAACAAGAAACCTAGCTGTACATGAATATAGCTGGTGTAGTACCTGCATTTGTCTGGCTCAAGTAATCTCCCCATATGTACCTACGTAGGAATTCTCTGTGAGGGAGCATGCAAGTTCTAAAGTAGTTATGTTCATTTTGGCTCTAGTATGGTAAAAAAACTTGGCACAAGGGCTTGGTGTTTTGGTGGGCTGGGTTCTCAGAAGCTGGTGTGTGCACTGTTCTGTGGATTATTGCTCATGAGCTGGCGCAAAACTCAGTTGGTCTGTCCTCTGAGCAAATAATTCCTTTTATTTTGTAGACATTAAAAAAAAGATGAAAATGGGGAAATAAAGGCCATCAGACTGTTCCCGAACAAGAACATCCAGAATAGTAACAAAAAATGTTGCTCCTGTGTTGCACAACCATTAGAATTGCTCACCATCAAAGGTCAAAAGCATTAACTGCATTGACAACGTTTATAAATAGACTCTCTATGGAGCTTTACCTAAAGTGGAATGGATAAACATTTTGATTCGGGAAGGTCAATTAGAACCAGTAGGATCTTTTAATTTAATAGCTGCATTAGGCAAGATGCATAAATGGTACACACAGACAGAGAACATAGACAGTTTCACTACTTATGGTGTCTGAAATGGAATACAATTCCAACTAGACTCATAGAAGGCCATGGTACAACTAGTGCTGGTATGGCTATGTAAGAAAAGGAAAGCAGAGTAAGTTTTTCTAGCCCCAGTAGGGCCATGTGACAAGTGATGCACCTCTCGCCATCATTAATGTGTGGAAGTATGTTCTTTGTATTCACAGGGATAAAGTGACCCCAAAAGTTACTGGGAGCTCAAAGCCCCTGCACAAATGGCAAGTCTCAGTGGGGTCCAGGCTGCATCCTTCCAGGAATTTAGGATGCAGATATTTCTAGCATACCATTTGTAAGGTTTAAAGTTGCATACTGGTTAAAGTTGTTTGCCAAGTACTCAAAACACAGGAAATGTTAGAATTAAGTGTGGTTTGGGAATTTTAGTTTGTTCTACTTTGTCCCTGCCTAGCATGTATGAATGACAATAGTATATGCTTTCTTTTTCACAAGCACATAGGTTGGCCTATATTTGAACTGGGAAAAGGCTAACGGGTAAAATCTGGTTACTAGGATTAATTAATTTCAAATCTACATATTGTAAGACTCTCTTGATTGTCCGGACTGATTTGTTGTACTGGGAGCAAGGTGTCAGCTCTTTCAGGAAGTCACATGCTGGTATCTCCTTATTGAGAACAGGCAGGAGGTGACTGGCTCTGTTCTGTGCTGTGTTTCATTGTGGTGGGGAAAGGTAATATAACTTTATGGTCCTGGTCTCTCCTATGGTAGTCATGCTTGAAAGAATTGGTGATTTTTATTAGTGTGAAGAACAGGAAATATGCTCTAAATGCAATGTAAATTTGTAAAAATGCAAATATTTTAAGTTAAATTCTTTTCCCTTAAATCCTCTAATTCCAGTGGCATGAGTCAGGTCAGTAAAAAGAATAAGAATCTAAGAGATGACAGTTGAATGCAGACATTGACTTGATACCAGCAATTGATTTGCCTTCATTTCCTCTTGTAGACAAGCAATTGCAAACAGAATTTAACAATAATCACACCAGGAGCATGATGATGACTTTTTGATTACTGGAGAGGAAGTACCGTGAGTTATCATGTGTGATCCCTTTCAAGCTTATTCATGAAGCAGGTGTTTCTAGTCTGTCTGTATACACACCAGCATCTCCCCTTAGGGACTTTGATCTACCCATAGCTGTCAGGTTTGTCACTGCAATCTTCTGCATTTCTGTCCTTTGCTCTCTTCTTGTGCCCCCCCCCCCCCACAAAGGGCATCAACTTTTTAAACTGCTGGTTAAGTTTCACACTTTCTGAGATGTACACTGGATTGGAAGCTGTGGCTGTGCAGAACTGCACATTCATCTTCTGTTTATCTCTACGTGCTAGCAGTGCACTGTCTTAGTTTCACCTCTTTTCACTAGTGCTACGTAACCTTAGCCATGTAAAGAGGCAAGAGTAAGCATCTGGAGAAACAAAAGTTACAGATAAATAAATACAAACTGTTTTAAGTAACAATGTGATCTCTTAGTCATCCTAATAGCATTTCATATGAAATACAGTGTTTCAAATGCCAAGTGGTCTTGAGATCTGATGATCAGTTTGTAAAAATGTACCTGAAACTTCAAAATCTACTTTTTCTCAGAGTAGCTTTACTGTATTTTTCCTTTGTATTACATTCCAATTCATTGAGCACTTTGATGTATGCTGGTTTTGTTATTCATAATATTTTCTAGTTTTCACTGTTCTCCCTTTCTCATCACCTTTTCCTGCTTTCATTTAGTGAAATTTAGGTTATATTATATTTAGGTTATTTATTAGGTTATATATATTTAGATAACCTAATCAATTTTTTTTCAGTATTATTAAAACTACCACAAAATTATATTATTTTACTTTTCTTATGTTAATATAGAAGAGTAAGTTCCCCTTTTCTTGCATTTCTCTCCTTTTGGAGTGGTGCCACAGTGTTGTAGCCAAATCATCTTCATTCATCCATTTGTTTTGATGGGATTGCAGAATTAAAATAGACAGGACATAACTGATTGTCCCTGTTTAATTTTCAGCCATAGGTTATAGACAGGCTTTAAGCACAGATAATAGAGTACAGCCTAGAGCTAGTGTTTGTGAGTATGTAAGCTGTTTTAAGAAGGTTAATCAGTTCTAAGAATTTCTGTTTTAATTACTTTTTAGCCTAAACTTTTGGGACAGCTAATCATTTTGGCTGCCAGACTTGAAAAAAACTAACCATGATATTCTAGAAAATGTGAAGCACTTGTGTTTTGAATAAGAGGCTTGTTTACATGGTTTTTAAGACAGGTGTTTCAAGAATTGAATTGGTTTTTGGATCACCAATCTATTTTGAAAACACAGACCTCACCATAGCATCCTGCAGTTGTCTGTATTTGAATTTTAAAATTGATTCTCTAAGAGCCACTTGTTTGCTTATATAGCTAAGACAGGCAACAAAACATTCAACCCAAATTGATGAGCCCAAATTTGTCTCCTAAACAACTGAGAGAATGAATTAGGGAGTGATATAATCTTCTAAATTACATCTATTATGATATAATAATGCAACATGCCAGAAGGAGTATGAAACTCTCATAAAGGCTCTTAATTTAAATTTGCTTTGAATTGGCAAAACACACACAAAACCAACACACTCGATTTAACTCATTTAAACAATGTCAGCATTTAATTAGAGCATGAGAATAAAGTGATGGGATGTTACAGTCCAGATTTCCATGACATCTTGCTAATTTAGGGGTGAGAACTTATAGCACTTGGTACATAAAAAAGGTACTAAATTTAAACTACAACTCCGTGCATATTAACATAATTAAAATGGCAAACCTTAAAATGCAATTATCAAGTAATAGGAATGATATGCATCTGTAATGGTAGAATTTCTTTCAAGCACATTAGAGACATGCAATACTCAGCAGATTCCTAACTACTACTTAATTACCCTTGCTGCTTATTACTGCAAAGATGCAGAGTATGGAAAAGATAAACTTTTGCCTAACCAAAAGGAGGATTAAGAGATTTTCTTTTGTAGTTCTAGCACAGATAGCCTTTTAATATTTACTGTGTACCTTGCTCAGTGAGCAACTAGTGAAATCATCTGTAAACTTTAAAACTGTAATTTGAATACTTTAGCTAGCATCAAAGATTCCCTATTGCATGATTCTCTGTTGCTCTTGTGCAAACCTCAGTGGCCTAAGAGTTTCAGAGTGCTCTTTAAAAGCTCCTTTGTCTTTGTACTCACTAACCTGTTGCTTTTGAAAAGAAAGTCTTGCCTTTACACACTAGTCCTTTCGACAGCATCTCCTTTATAATCAATTTTGCAATTCTTAAGAAGAATTCTTAAGTTCAGGTTTTCATAGTACTCTAGTCCCTTTTATGTAACTATTGTGAGGTTTTGAGTTCATTGAAGAGGCTGACTTCCTTCCTCCTAAAGCTTTTAAAACCAGTTGTATGTTTGAGTCTTGTGATATTTTTTTCTCTCTGACTTCAGTGAAAACAAATGGAAATATGACACTTTCTTTGTATAACGTTTAAGATTAGAAATCACTGCCTAAATTAAGCACAGTTTAAGTTGTCTCTCCGGTCTGAGACGCTTTCCTTTGTCAAATACTTATTTCACACAGCGTGGCTGTGCCCTACTGCTCCAAAGAGGGTGGGAGGTGGGGAGGAATGTTTCCTGAGAAAGTGCATCTGCTAGTATTTCATGAGCTGCCTTCTGCCTTTGGTGTCCTTGGACAGTTTGGAGGCTACCTGTGAGCAACTTCCTTGTGTTGTGCCTGGTGTTGTTACCTAGTCAGGAGATTTGGGATGCATGGGTCCTTGCACAGGGAACAACTTGGCTGAATTCAGTGGTGAGCTTTCAGGGTCCCCAGGTGATGGTAGATGAGTCTTGTCTTGAGAGAAGCCTTGTAGCAATCACTGAAAACTCAGTTTCAGATTCTTTTATTCTCAATTTGAATGATTTCACATCTGTGCTTATTATAAGATTATAAAGTCCTTATTCTGGGAAGATTAAAGATAAATAAATAAAAAATAATAGAGAGAAAAAAAAAAAGAAAAAGAAAGGAAACCTTTGCAAAGGTACAACATACCAGAAACAGCAATAGAGGAATATTGTTGAGGAGAAGTATTTTCTTGAAGAAGAGGATAATGGCATCTGGGGAACAGCATTTACCGTAAACCCTCACTCCCTATTAACACTTCTTAAACTTAGTGTGTGTCTCTTATGTACTGTCCTACTTTGAACAGAGACAGAAAAGAGTAAGAGTTTGAGTTACTTCCTTCAGCACCAGCCCAGAGATTCTCTGGGTTGTGTTTGTCTCAGCTCCTGGAGCACTCTGTGTTCTCAGGGAGGATATGGGGCACTACGTTCAAGAGACAGGTGGCTTATGTCTTGGTGCTGGATTTTTTTCTTTTATCACAAGTCCTGCAGAGAAGAAGTGTTGAAAAGCTTATGCAGGTCCAAAAAGTAGTGACAGTATTAAGGGCTCAGAATCTGCAACAAGTGTGCCATTTCAGTGCAAGCACCTAGAAGTGGGACTATGAATAAGAGTGGAAGAAAAATATTCTTCAAAGGGCAAGAATTAATTGAATTTTCCTTTGCATTCACTGGAATGATGAACACAATTAACAGCCACTTCACTGGAAAGACTTTTCACTCAGTTATTTCCTACATCTCAGACTCTGACTCTTTTGATAATTATTTTTACATGCTGACTTTCACATCATCGACTGTCCTTCCCAAACTTGCACAGCAGTGACAAAAGAATTATAGTAAATTCAACTCATTGATTTTTATTCTCACATTGGTACCTGCTTATGTTCTTTAAAAGTGCAGTAATTTCACCTGCCATGTGTTTTAGGTCTTTTGTTGGACAATGAATGTATCTGATCAAATACATCAGCCAGGTACATATCTACTGCTGTTCAGAAAATAAATTCTGCACTGAATTAACTACTAGAAAAGCAAATCTCCATTATTGCAAAGAATGGTAAGATTGCCCTCAATACTTGTTTCCTATCAGTGTGAGACAGATAAAGGACTGAAGAGAAAGTCAGAAATCTATCAAATGGCTCATTGACTTTGGACAATTTGAAATGTTTTTCCTTGACTGTGTGCCTACTTCTGTACCATAATAATTCTGTGGAGGAGAAACCATTTCTGTACTTGTTTGTACAACCTCTGTTTTGCCTGGAGTCTCCAGGTAATTTAAAATATGTCTCATTATAAACAAAACTGTGAAACATTGCAGCTCTCACCTGTTTTCTTCCAAATTCCACAGGAGTAAATAACTGTCATATACCAAGTGCAGTCCTGTGGTTTGGATTAAAATGATGTACTGTTCCAGTTGTCATACCATGTGGCCTCAAAACCTATTTCCTTGAGATCTACTGCTTTAAGCCTTCTAAAGAAAAAAATGTTTCAGTTCAGTCTATGGGCTCAAAGTGGAGAAATGTGAATGTGAATTAGTCCAGTCCAAATAAGCTGACCAAATGTGGTAATATTAAGATGGGTGAATAGCTGCTATGTGGGTAAAATTAATGGAGTAATATCGGCGTGCTGAGAATTCACTTAAATAGTGACCAGAGTAATGAAAGCTTGAACTGTTCAATCCATTGTTACATCTTCATGCTCAGAGTGCAACAGTGCTTCTGAAGAGTGCCAGAGGATAATCAAAAATACAGCACAACCTAGAACAACATGCCTCTCTTGAATCACGTCTTTATTTCCCTGGTAGCTGAAAGGGACCCACATGTCACCATTGACTCCACTGTCTTCAAATAAATTCTAGTCAGTGCCAGACCATGAGACCAAAGTCCTGAGGTTTCTTTCCATCCTCCACCTCCCATCTTTTTTTTCCCTGTTGGGTTTTGGTAGCTAGGGATGTTTCATAATATGTCAGAGAGCCTGTGATCACAAAGGCTGCTCAAGCAAAGTTTTAAATAACCTGATTTGTGGAGGTTTGTCAGTTCTAGTCACAACAGATAAGACCTAGTGCTGGGAACTTGCACTGTGATAGCAAGTGAGAGACAGCCTTGGAAAATGAAGGTGCATTTTTTTAATCTCCACCCTTTTTTTTAATTTCTCCCCTTTTCGAACTTGCTTTGTCTTTGAGAAAAGATGATCAAGCTGCACCAGAAATAGCAGTTGAAACAATAATCCTAGCTCACTTCAGCATCTGTTTTTCTTTGCCATCAAAAGGCCTGTTAGTTATTTCCCTTGTTAGCACTGTTTGATAGATTTGCTGAACAGCACGCTTAGTGTGTTAAAACTCTGCTGACAGAAAAGGAATAACAGAGGCTGAAAAAAAATCATCTAACCCTATACCTTTCATATGTTTTCCTTTAGTTTCGTTTTTTTATCCTGCCCTTGCAATAATCAGTTGTGAAAATTACTATTCTATGATGGTTTTCCATGTGATTAAGGAAGCTAAAGTATTTTCTCTCGGAATCCTAGATCAATGCAAGAATTTAATTGAGTTGGTCCATAAGTATCATTCATTGCCTGCTTGAAGAGTCCTGGCACAGGGGAGCCCTCCTGGCTGTGGCCTTTAGGAGTATCCATATCTCTAGATACAGCACCAGTGTCTGTCTGAGGTGCAGCTTCCTGGGGAACGAGTTGTCAGCCTACAACTGTCTCATGAAATGTAGGGGAGGTTTTCTTCAGAAGCTGAAAGGGCTTGTTTTCTTATGACCCTTTCAGCCTTTTTCAGAGTGACAGTGAGCTCATCCTACAATAAAGGTTTTTAATGTAAATTACATAGCAAGTTTAATTTGCATGTCAGGAGTAATTTGCACAGAATAGTAAATAAATATTTTTAGTGTTCCTTGTTCTGAGCACTAGGGTTGAATATCCAGCCAAGCAGAATTTGCTGCATGTCTTTGCAGTACACATTTGAAAATGTCACTGGTGATTAGGATAAAAGACAATAAAGTTTATTGGCTTCCTCAGAGGTAGGGGATTCCTTTGGGCTTTGGGGGGAATAAGTGAACTGTCAATATATACTGAACACACGAATTCTTGAGGGATGCTAGCAACATAAGGGAAAATACAAATCTAGTAAAAGAGGGGACAACAAGGTAGACCTGAAATAACTTAAAAACTGAATATATCATAACAAAGTTCTAAGCCTCTTCCTGGAAAAAAATGATATAAAGCAGTAATAAGTGGGTGTGAAGTTGTTTTCTCCCCATACGTGAAGTTTTTGGTGTTGCAATACTGGGAACAGTTTTTAGTGCCTGTATTATTGAAAAGGCTGTTTAGAAGCCAGAGGGAATATGGAAAAAGACAACAAAATCATTGAAAGTTAGAGAGCAATTTCTTTGTTTAGTTTCTCAAGAGCAGCCAACTGCATTCTGATGTGATTACAGTTCTGAAAGGCATATGAGAACAAATGCCTGGAATTAGGAGCTAGAGGATGTCCAGGTAGAAATATACCATTACAAGCAGCTTGAGAGGCTCCATCCATTCTAGTAAATGAATGTTTTTTTTGGGATGAGGGTTCAAAACAACTCTTAATAGCAAAACCCTTCAGGGCATGAATATATAAGCCAGAAAACAACATCACTGAAGATTTATGTCACTAGGCAACATACAGATCAAAACATTGATCAGTGTGTTCATGGTCCAGAAGCAGGATTATTCATGAGCATCAAGTCAATCATACTCCAAATGGTCCTTTTATTTTTAATTATTTTTTTTTTTTTTTTTTTTTAAGAACCATATTTACTAGAGGACTTCATAACTTCCAGGTGGCAGCCAGGGCTTCAAATGGGATCAGCTTAAAGTTATAATTTTTGAAGCAATAATGGTAACCTTTCAGACATCTTAATTTCAAACAATGACTACCGAATTTTTGGAAGAACATTATTCTGAGTCTGAAGAAAACAACATTTGTTGCCCTTTTTTTTGTGTGTATGTTTATGTCAATGCTGGAAATTATGACCGTTGAGTGACATCTAGTGGATGTGATGATGCTGAGCATCAACATTTCAGAGGTAAAAACCTTTTTTGAAATAACCCAGAGTGGAGTGCCAGGCAAAGGGACCACATGATTAAAATGTTATGCATTGTAGCAGCACGCAACAAGCCAGAGAGATAGAATTCAGATCTTCAAGGAAATGGAAACTTCAGCAAATCCAAATGTGCCAGATTTCTCTTTTTTAGATCCCTCCAATTCTCATGTAAAAAAACTCCCATACTGTGTGTGCCCTGTTCATTTTGGATCACCTTTTGTAATTCATATACTCTACACAGAGAGACCCTTCACCAGTAGACTCACTGTAAATAACAATCTGTAACCTCGTATGGTGGCAAGGGCCTTCTGATGTGTTTTGAATGGATATCTTTCCTTTTTCATTTCCATTTCATATTTCATTATTTAATATGAACTTATCCTTGGGGGTTACTGGCCACAGTAACTCTGGATTTGCTTAAAAGTGAATTGATTACAGAAAAATTGTAGGGTTTTGTGACAGATTATTGATGAAGAATACTTAAAATGCTTGCATGCCTTGATTCTGTTCTTGGGAAAATGCATTTCTGGGAAGACCACATTTCAGAAACTGAAATACAGAGACTTCAATATCTGAAGCTGAAGGGAAAAAAATGCCAACAGAAAGCTTTTATATCCTTAAGGGTGTGATTCATTAGGTGTCTTACAGTATGCTTAACTTTGCTAATCATTAAGCATGTAAACATAAGCTATGGAATTTTTCACCTTGTGCACAGAACCTTCACAGGGTTCTGTAATATCTTTTAGGTTCCCATTTGCTAATTTTATTTTACCCAAGTTCACATAAGTAAATTCAGTTTTTGCATATTTTCAGATAAAATTTAAACAAGTCCCTTGATATGGCAAAACATTGCTCTTCTATTGATAAGCTAAATTCCAGTTGCTAACATGGGATATATGGGGGTAGTGTTGCAGAGTACTGATTATTGACATATTATTAGAGTGAAATATAAATTTTATGTGTTCAGAATGTTGAGATAAGTAATTTCATCTATTGTGTCTTATTTACACATAAGATAAATGAAATCTATATTAGACAGACATGGTCAGTAAAGACATCCTAAATATAGTGAATAGAGCGCCCTGAGATCAGTGATTTTATACTGATTTTTGCATTCGAGAGAGCTTTATTAATAATAGATTTTAGACATGTATGTTGCTTTGACTTATCTGTTATTTTGAGGATTTGCATGTTTTAATTTCTATACCCACTCACTGAATCCTTCTGCCCAAATCCAGTAAGATGTTGGCTGCACAGACAGCAGACATTTCATGATGCATCCCTGGGAGATGCTGCTCCATGTGCTCCACTGTCCCATCTTTATCTGCAGTCTGATGCACTCTTGGTGCAGCCAGGAGGTGAAGCTGGAGCTGCAGCACTCACTGTTCCTGCTCAAACCAGAGCCAGAATGGCTCGGTGTTGTGGCAGGTGGTTTGCAAAGCTGCAGCCATCTGGTAGCAAAATTTCAAATAACTGTTCACAAGCCACTGCACATTCCTAGCAATGAGCATGTCAGAGTGCAGCAGTGCTTCATCCATAATGGTCTATTAAGATGGGGAAATCAATACCAGATACCCATAAGAAGTGGAGGAGTGGACTGCAGGCTGCAAGGAAGGATTTAGAGGTGGTTCTGATTTTAATTCTCTTCCCCTGTTCCTCGTCCAACCCCCTCTGCAGATGAACTGCAGTGGCAATTTATCTTTAAAATGGATTTTATTTGATTTATTTTTGTCTTTCAACCCCCCCCCCCCCCGCACAATATTTGGATGCAGATACACCTTTTCATAACAACTGCTTCTCTTGTACACACCTTGTACTTGAGTGTAGGCAACAGTTATGCTTTTATTTTAGAAGAAATTATATTTTTAAGATAAAAAACTGTTTTTTGTTTAATTCTTTATTATGTTCGGTTTCAATAAATAAATTAATTACAGAATCGTTTAGGTTGGAAATGACCTCCAATGCCAAGTCCAAACTTTGACCAGTTACCACCTAGTCAAATAAATTACAGCACTAAGTTGGTCATTGAATTGCATAAATTTAGTATGGCTGTGTGTTACAGATAAACTAATGCCACCAATACCAAACTTATTTTGTCAAACAGGATCAAATTAAACAAAAAAATCTTCATTCAGTGGTTGTTCAGTGGCTCTTGATTGCTAAGTCAAGCATTTCTTTCCACAAATATTTTCCCTATATCTTCAGGTTATAGAGACTCAAAGTGGCCTGCTTCATCATTGGGACATAAATTGGTGACACACTCTATTTTATTTATTTTCACAATATGTACTAAAATGATATTCCAGTGCTGCCAGCTCCAAAAAATTTAGCTTGTTTCATGGTTCTTTGTGTTTGTATTCAACCCATTTGTAAAGATGTCATTTTCCCCCACCATTTTAGTTTTTATTTTTTTTTTTTTAAAAAAGAGGGAATTTGTGACTATTTTAAAGAGAAAGCTTTAAAAATGTGTGAGAATTCCTGATATTCATAAATGAGAAATCAAGTAAGCAGGACCTAAGCTTCCTACTCAGCCTGAGGGGAGCTGTGCAGGGAGCACAGGTGACTCCTGAGTTAGGAGCTGCTTTTCCCAACAGCACTGGAATACAGCAGAGACCCAAGGCTGCAGAGGAGCTTCCCCTGCCCTGGAAAGGCAGCTTGGCCATGATATGCTGTTGCATGACTGGTGCTGGACTACTGAGGGCTTTGTGGGAGCTACTGCAGGAAGAGATGAGTTCCCATCTGGTGCTGTAGCTGAAATACTCCTGCAGCCTTTTAGTGGAATCAACCTGGGAGAGTTAATTCAGCCTTTCAACTCAGGTACACAATGTATCCCTCTCAGGTTACTGAGCATTCCATGGAATTTCTTTCCTTTTCTCTCTAATTTCCAATCCAGCCCTCAGCTCTGGTCTGAAAACTGGCAGATATAGGGAGACATTTCTGCAGATGTGCTTGGAGTTTGCTGAGCCCTTCAGGGGAGATATGAAGAAATACTCTGCCTTGCAGAGCTGAGGCCAGCTATGACCTACAGAACTGTCGGCTCAGGGGTTTCAAATCAGTGGTGCTCCTGATTTCAAACCACTGCTTAGCTGCAAGCAGAGTTATTGCACACAAACTCTACACGAAGAGTAGGATCTTACTGAGGAATAATAAAAATGCTAATAAGAGTGTTGCTGCCACGAGCCAGGACAGCTGGATACTAACAGCTTCTTTTGAGCTTCACAACTCGAGAACATGGAACTTGATATGAGGCACAAAGTGCAGCTGAAAATTAGGGTACACTGGCTTAGGCCAGTTTGTGGACTGGAACTGATTCACAGCTGGAGAGCATAGAATGTGCAGCACTACTTAGACCTGCTGTTAGTCTGAAGACATCTCTTTATTGCTCTAGTCAAGTGTATGCTACCAAATTAACAGTATTCTGTTCCCAGGAACAGTCCAGGGAAGGAGCTGAAGCTCTAAACCTGAATGGGATTTCCGGGAATGCTGAGATATTTTTTGCTGTTGTTGCTATTTTAACAGCCAGTCTGGATGCTGACTGGTTTTTTTAACATCTTTGTTCATCAAATTGGTCTGATCCAGCACCACAAAGTCCAGGAACCACTCCTGAGGTTGTGTGCTTTCCCACCTTTTGTGATGTGCAAATTCAAGCATGCTGTTGTCCTCAGAAAAGAGAGAAATCCTGTTTTACAGCAATTTTATACAAAGAGCTTTTTTTCCCTGCCAGTTTTATGAATGTGATGTGAGGTTAACTTTGCAGATACTTGAAGTTTAAAAAGTTTGGACATTTGTATTTATTTATTTATTTTAGGGATCAATATCTCATCTACTTCAAATACTGTGAGACTCATACTGGCCAAAAAAAGTTTCCACTCAAAATTTTATTTTATTTTTTCTCTGCATGTGTATAAAGTATTTCTGTTTTCAGCTATTTGGCTATTGATGATTCAGAGTAAGAATAATATCAAAAAACCCCTCTCTATTTTTTTTAAATTGGCTGCTATTAAGCCTGAAATACCCCTAGTTTTAAGTGTTGTCTTGGACAGTGTACTGGAAACATTAGTTGAAATCTCACTCTCAGAGTGTAGATTCGTGAAGGGAAAAAAGACTCTCAATATCACAAATTCCATTTTCAGAATGGGAATAATTGACATCTTTATTTTCATTTGGCAGAGTTTGGGATACAAAACCAGCTGAGCTACAAAATAATTTCCCCAATCTAATTTTTTTTTTTTTTTAATTTGGTCAGGAAGCTCTGATCCTGCAAATTAAGCATCGCGGGAGAATTCCTTTGCTATGCCAGATCCTGCTATCATTAAAGCCAGACAGTCATCAAGATGTTGGTCATCCATTTCTGATTTCATCAAGCCTACCTTTTCCTGAAAATGTCTTGTCAAAAGCTACTTTGCTACAGCTCAGAAACACCATGGAATTACTTTGCAATGCGTGGCTATGCTGTGCTTTGCAGGTATCCAGCCACATACCAAAGAGCCCCACTGAGAAAAATACTGCACACCAAAAATGCAACAGGGGCACCTGAGGCAGTGCTGAGGTCGTGCTGCAGTGCTGCTGTCTTTGTTAGCAGCAACTTGACTCGAACCCATGATTCCAACAAATCACCTGGAGGAAGAGGCTAATCTTGAAAAGCAGATAACATGACTAATCCCTTGTTCAAGGGTCATGGAAGGTCAAATCCCTCTTCCTTTTCATTCTCATTGACTTGAGGAGTTCTACTTTTGTACAGGATAGAGAGTTCTTGCAAAAGTTTAATACCAAAAGCCAAGTGAAAGCCACACCATTAACCAGCACAAAGGATTAAAAAAGCATAAATATTATTTTCCTTGTGAAGATCAGAACTATTTTTCTTAAGAGTTACTAAAACTACATACTACTGTATACTACATATAAAATGCTTTATGGTATGTTTTGTCTTTCAGTAGTTGCCAGAATGAAGTCTTCTTCTTTTAGCTATGTTTTATAACAATATAGTGATTGTGTTTATTTAGCAAAGGCACAAGCGAAACAAGACAAGCCTATAAGACCAGAAAATGAGACAGTGATGGAAGTCAGTAATGCTTCATTTAGTTTGTACAAAAACTTAGCAGGAGGCTTCTTTCTTTTATTTCAACATATTTCATAAGGTTGTCATTCAAATACTCAAAAAACCCAAAGCTGGATTATTTTGTTTGTTCAATATGGAGACTTTTTGCTCTCTTTCAAAGTCATACTAGAACCACATTCAGGCAGGCTCAGACACTTAGCTTTCTCAGTTATCAATATAAACAGTTTGGAAGTCTTTAAAAATGTATGCCATGAAGAAAAGAAGAATTAGAAATTTTGGTTTGGAGCTGAACTGTATGCAATTGTCATGGCCTCAGGTAACAAAGTCTTGTGCTCCTAGTGATTTCGCTGGGATTTACTTGTATGGGCAGAGCTGCTCATAAAGGAAGAACATTTGCACTTCTGGAGCCATAGTTACTTCTTCCCTGCAGAGATAAATAGAAAAAGGTTGATAACCTTAGCTATGGCTGTACAATGTGCCAAATGCAAAAATGTGTTATTTGCAGTCTGATCAATGATAATAAATCAAAACAAGAAAATCAATTGTTTCTTTGAATCAGGATTAAGAACAGCTAGAATTACTTGCAAAAATGCCACGAGCAGGCAAGAAATACCAACAGCATAAGCACAAGAACAAATTAACATCAATCGCTGTAACGTCCTTCCCCTTTTCTGATGGACAGCAAATAAAAATACAGAAACAACACAGCAACTAGTTTTTCTGTGTCAAGTCTCTCCAATGTTTAAATTAGGTTCATAAATTAAATTAGACGTGTTATTCTATACTAGTTGCTGTTAAAATCGAATACTGTTTACTGCTCGTACCAATATATTATCCTGTTTCATTTGTGGCTTCACCAGTGGTCATTAGTTTGCCTCTGGCAACCCCTGTGGGGTTTTTGCACAAAAGCTATTTAAAACATGTACCTTTCCCTATAAAGTCCAACCATGCAACCAGTGACTTGAAAGCATAACCTGCCCGAATTGCTTTAAGAATAGTGTTCTGAAAATTTACAAGCTGTCGAATTACAAAGTTACAATCAATGAATATGAGACTAGACTAGACATTATTTTGTGGAGGGAGAACACTTGTACATTTAAATCCTACCAATATATAGTGTTCTGATATTCAGTGCAGCTCTCTGTGTCTGCTCTTTCTGGATGGCAGTTGGTTCCCACTGTTATCTCCAGAATGCTCTGTAAGAATTCATTGCAAAAACACAAGGTGATCGTGTGAAAAATTCCTGGGCAAACCTCTGGCTGCTTTCATACCTTTTCCTTCTGTGTGTTGAAAATTTTCAGGAAATTATTTAGATATCATCAGGATTAAAAAAATAAGACTTTTTCTTGCTTGGCTGTGGTTACTTTTTCTTGCTTTCCCTTTTATTTTCCTCTTCCATTTCCTCTTTTTCTCTTTTCCTCCTTCCCCCTCTCTCCTTTTCCCTTTTTCCCTTTTTATCTTTTATCTTTCCCTATTTTTTTTTTAAATTTTTTTGGCTTTGTATCCTAATTTTTTTTAAGTTTTACCTTTGCAAAGGACAAATCAAGTTTTGAGGAAGGAGTTACAGGGTCTTTGGCTCTTTATGGCAATGATCATCATGGAGAGAATGTTAGTTGCAAGAGCTCGCCCTGTAATTGACAGAGGTTGTTCAGCTATTGGCAAAAGCAATTTTTATCTTCAAAATGCATTATTCAGTGAAGCTAAACATGTTTTAACAGTGTCAAGCAAAAAGTTTTTTCTGAGGTTAGAAAAAGTGGGCAAGGCATGTAAAAGGCAAGAGAGTCCCTATTAGTAAACTCACAGGTAAACACAAACACTTTCTTAGTCCAGACAAAAGACAGAGTCTTAAACAAGCAGCATTTTATTTTTTGAAAACATTTTATTATTTTATTCTTTGTCCTGCTTTGTTGAGGTTCATGTAACAATGTCATCAGAATTGTTTCTAGAGTGCAGCAAGTCACTGCATACCTATAGGTGTGATTTTTTTTCTCTCATTATTTCCCCAAGGGGAAAAAAAAAAACCCAAAAACCCAAACCAGAATTTATTCAAGTACATTTTATTGAAAGGACTTGGGCTCATTCTGTGTTTGTTTTATTCCAAAAATGTATATCCATTTGTACATTGATGTGAGAGAAGGCAAAGACAAAAAAAATTGTGGGTTGCATATGTAGCACTAGATGGTGCTGTGAAGAAAAACATCTAAGTTAACTCTCAGTAGTCGAACAGGAGTGCTGATATTTGGATGGCCACATTCCTTAGCTGTATAGAGGAGATACCCATTGCTGTTCAGGGTTGCACTAGGTTATTTCCTTTAGGATTGGAGAGGAGTAAGAACCATATCTGATCAGTACACAGGAGAAGTCAGGCTCTCCAGCCAAATGCCAGAAAAATGGAGATGATCATGTATGACCTTTACCTCAGAGTTACAGGTGGCTGTGGAGAGATGCTCTCAGATGAGAATGAAAGAGTAGGACAGGATTTTAAAATGTATGGGAAACCACCACAGAGGTATTACAGGTCTCTTGCAGCCAGAAAGATACAGAGCACCATTCCGAACTAATTAAGACCTTGTGGTTTCCCTAGACTGTTACAGATGTTATAAAAGTTGTTACTACAACTGCTGCTAAGAGAGAGCTTCACACCAGGAGGAAAAGTACCACTCTACCCATTAGTTATCCTTTCTTGACAGACGTGATCATCTGCTTGGATCCAGCCACCGGGCTTAGCCTCTTTCTGGGATTTTATCTTTGTTCTATCTATCAGCATGGAGCATAAGCAGAGAAAAAGTCTGAAAATGCAACTGCAGTTTGTAGTACCACATGGGCTGACCTGCCTCTGCAGGCAGTGCTGCCGAGTGCATGGCTTCTCGACTGGAGCAGTGTGAGAAAGTGCTGTAATTCACAGCGTCGAGCCATCTATCTTGAAAATGGTCCAGTCCAGAGCTATCAGTGAGATGTCTGCACACACCGCTCTCAGCTTTGCAACTAGCTCAGTCCTGAATCGACACTAATCAAACAGTTTTCCCCCAGGACAAATCGTGCATGAACTGATCACCTGAGAGACGAGGCCAGCCCCACAAGTAATCTATGCTCAACCCCTCGGTAACACTGTTAGACATTTCCAGTGGCATTGTTATCTCCCTCATTACCATTGATTCATTCAGAACAAGCCCCTTCTACTCTTCTCCTTAACTGCTACAGTCTCTATGAAACATGGATTCATACCATGTTATTTTATGTTGAAGTTATTTCTAAACTTCAAGAGGTATCATTTATTTTGCCATCTTTATGATGTTCCCACTTTATTCTTAGAGTACTTCTAAACACAGAAGATATACAGAAAGGAACTTAAATGTCTGGTGAGTGGGGTTTTCATGTTAAAATTACAGTATTTTAATACTTCATATGCAATGATCTCTTTGTAAAGTTTTCATAATGTCAGAGAAGTTCATAGAGTAAATTAGTTTGACTTCACTCAGAGTGCTAACATTTATAAATCTACAGTGCTGCCTTTCTGAATATATTTACTGCTGCAGAGAGGAAGGGGGGATCAAAGGGCTCTAACTCTTATTTCTGCCATCGTTTCTCATCTTCAGCGCAGCTTGAATTTTGTATACATAGCAGTTTCTTGCTCCAGAGATGTCAGAAATTACCTGGAGACTGTTTACAGGACATTAGGATAGAATATGGACAAACCTGCAAAAGCATAGATATTGCATATATTAAATATTAATGGCCCACATAAGTCACGAATCCAGATTTGCTTGCACATTTGTTGTGTGCTGTTGCAGTGTAAGCGTGGGAATAAAACTAGAATCCGTCCTTTCTGAGTGCATTTCTCTCCCACATATTATTTTAGCCTTGACAGTAAAAAGAGGAGAGAAACAAACAGTGCAATATTAGTGATCAAAAGCATCAAAACACATGAGGGAAATGTCTAATTTTAGAAGATCACCAAACTAACAGCAACCATAATTTCTTGTTCTGCATGGCTTTATGCCTTGAGATGTTAAATTCCCAGAACTTGTGTGTGTGTGTGTGGTATTTAGTTCTTAGCTTATCATACCTATGAAATGCCAAACCACCCACCCAGCAATGTGCCCTTTTTTTCCCACAGAAAGAAAAGAATCTATTTTTTAATTTGTCAGCAGCATGGCTCACTCTAGGGTACTGCTATTTGAGAAACTCCACCAGACTGAGTGGTAGGATCTCAGGAGAATGGATGATTGTGGCAAAAATGTTGATGTGACCCCTACAAGTATAGATCCTCCCCAAAGCAAGTAAAGAGAATGTACATTTTCTCAACTATTGTTTCTTGGCATGGAGTTCATAACTTTTTTAGTATTTTGGGGTGGTTGTACCGTGAAGACTGTATCCTGTCCTTATTGATGAATGAAACACCATCACAGCAATTTGGAGAATCATAGGTGCTGTATTTCTCAGTGAGAGGTGATGGAGTGAAGATATACCCCCTCATTATGCCTGGTTTTGGGCAATATTAGGTACATCTATAGTTCAACAAGGAATAAACAACTGTTGTGGCATATTCTGTGTATTTAGAATTGTTTGGGATCACTGCAGCCATGAGGATTGACATTTTCTGTAGCACAGAGCAAAAATCTCCCCACGCATCTCTTTTGGGAGCCCAGAATATGTGAAGCATAGCATTCCCTCTGAAAGATAGTTATCTTAAGGGATTCCCCTATTTACAAAAAAAAAAAAAAAGGACAAGTCTCTTAGTGCAATTATTACAGAATGCTATCAATAACATTAGAAATCTAAAGATGGGAGTGAGACCTCCCAAGGTGACTGACTTTTGGGCTGTTCCTTTGACTTAGAGCATGCTTGCCTGCCAACATCACCCCAGATAGTTCTGCTTAACCTGTTTATTGCAGAAGGCTCCAGAGCTTCCAGAGGAAGGTTATGCCTAGGCCACAGTAGGACCCTGGGGACAAACAAACCTTCCAATTCTTTTTTAGAACTTCAGAAGGCAGTTTTATCTGGTGAGTGAACTGGGGGATGTTTGACACTGCAGCTTTTTCTACAGATGTCCTTTCCTACATTTTACAACCTTGTCACTACTGAAAATCCTAGGCCCCATAAAATTATCTGGTTGAGAAGGATATTTTTTGGAAGTATGTCCAGTGGCTGTGGACTTTTAAGGGAATCAGAACTTCTCTGTCATCTACTATGCAGAATTTGGTGTTCCTTCAGAGCCAAGGAAAGGCTGTTCCGAAGTGATTTTAAGGATCTATCTTCTTTTGTAAGAGCTGTGGAATAGAATTAACTCATCATTTACCCACATACCAGCTAAAATTTTGCTACTACGAATAGGTGTTAAATAAATGTTATTTGCTTTCTCCCAATCTCCTCCTATCCTTACAGCCCTGAACTGCCAGTTTCATGCCTTCGGTCAAAAGAGGGCACTTAGAAAGCGAGTCCACAAACAGTGGTTATGTGTCGTGAACATCAGTCATGTTTCAGAAAGTCGCTGTGCATATATTTGGGGAGGTGGGAATTTAATCTTTGAACACTGCTCCCTAGGCAGCTTCCTGTACAATCTGGCATTGTCAGAGAGCAAAAAGAGGTTTTAGAGGTCGTCTCACACAACTGCTACATTTCTTAAGTCATAGAAATATTCACAAATCAACAAACTGTGACATTTGCAAGCACCCTACCCCCTTCTGTAGTGCTGTCATTGTTAGCACAGGAGCCAGAAGTGAATTTGTTAATCCTCATAAAATGAGAGACATGCCTTTGCAACAGAAACTTGCAACCTGCAAGAAAATCAGCAGGTACACTTTTGAAACTGCAGCACGGTGGGATTTTGTTCCTTCCTCTTTTTCATTGTCACTTTTATTGTCTGAGGTAAATTTTAACAAGTAATTTAGTAGAGCACTGTGGTATTTTATTCATTACTGAATGATGATCCCTTCAACAGTATTACATTTGTTATTATTGTTATTACTATTATTCTTATTCTATTCCTTTATCTTCATGACCACACAATGCAGCTTCTGGAAAATAAGTAAATGCTGGCACTGAACCACTAGCAAAACAAATATAGAGGAGTGTGACTAATATTTAAACATATTTACTTCTTTCCCTGCAACACTTTAATTTAATTTGCTTTTTACTTTATGTGATCATTTTATTTCTGTCCACTGATAATTTAGAATTGCTTTCTACTACGTTAAACTCATCCTGAATTATGCAACTGGTGTCCGTGATCACCTGTATTCTCACTTTACGGATTCACTTACTCTGCTTAAAATATTTTTACGAGGAAGAAGCGTGAAATACTTACTTGTAAACTCATTTGGCATATTTTGAAAAGGTAAGAAAGAAAAAAAAAGTGAACGCCACAAAAGAATATTGCCAAGGATATTGCTGTGGCTGGACGGCACTGAAACTACTAAAATGTGAAACTTAATATCAGAATTTTAATTTAGTTTCGAAAAAGTGTTTTTCAGTCTCCTAGTATTAGAAAATAGTTACCAAGCAACACTGTAGATATTGGCAATGCAAGCAGATTTATTCAAGTGAAAATTATTCAAAACATGGTCATTATCAGGGGAGCTATGTTATTGCTTGATTCATAACACTTTGTATCTGGACACTTTCATATTCCACCTCTTGAGCAAAGATCTACTTTTCCTGAAGAAGACACCCTTAATGTTACCTCTGTCAGGTTAAGCTTGAAGGGATATGCCACCATTGGCTGTAGTTCCACCTGTATTTTGCTGGGCTGAATACAGTATGGGGTGGCAAGCACTGAAGGGCAAATAGATGGTGAGTACATGCACAGTAGGTGTGAGAAGCAGCAAAGGAATAGCTTTTTCCTAAGGACTCCTTTGCAGTTACAAGCACAGCGTTTCAGCAAGAGCTTTTGTATTGAATTGTCCAGTCATTCCTCAGGAAAATAGCAAATAAATGATTTAGATCCAGAATTATCTCCTTGTTACCTAGAATCAGTCCATATTTTAGAAGAAGCAGAGTAGTCAGCAAAGCTGTGAAATTGTCTTGCAAGCTGGGTGCCATATAAATCAAGAGTCACGTTACAGCCCCAGGAAGTATTATTGCCTTTACATGGGGCTTTGGGTAGATACACATAGGATGCTGTTACAGATTGGGTCAAACTGGTGGGAAAAATCACTGTGCATCACCCTGGCTGCAAGGAGTTCTAGAGCTCCTGAAAGCAGGAAGCTGAATTAATGGTCAGCTCCAAACCCCATGAAGTAGTGCTTCTGCCTATTCGGTGCAAAGATGTGTGAAACTGGAACCCCACTGGTCGGAACAATGGACTGTCATTTCAATACCAAACTGAGCTGGAATGCTCAGGTAACAAAGAAATACACTGTATAGGTAGACAGTGATGATTGTTTCAGCACTGCTCAAGTACTCATCTGAGTCTAGCCCAAGAAAAGGCCCTGGGAGGGCATTTCGGAAAGGAGATTTGAGCACATGTTTTTCAATTCCTTTTACAGTGGTAAAAAAAGGAGATTTTGCTTTTTCTTGAGAAGATACATAATTATCTCTACAAGTTATCTGGTGTCCCCATCAATTTCTTCTCCTGCATAAAAGAGACTGCAAGACCCTGCATCTTTTACTTGACTTCTTGGGCCAAACTTGGGAATGGTCCTGAGACTTACGACAGACAGAAGAAAAAGTGACAAGAATACAGGGAAGAACTATAAAGAAACAGCAGCTGTTTGAAAGGTCTGATTTACAGCAATAATATTGAATCACCTCAACCTGTACATTGAAAAGTTGCTCAAAGATGCCCTGAGTAATTGTACTTCAAAGGAGGATCTCTTGTGCTGTGTTTTTTTTGCTGTATGAAATGGCATGAGAAGAACATTTACTTGTGGAGTTTAGGACATCCCATTCCCAGCTGGCATCTGACTCTATGAAACAGTCAAGTTAAAAAATCTTGATTTGGGGCTAAATGAGCAAGTCATAACTGCCAGCTTCTGTGAAGAGTTCTGGGGCTTGTGAAAGGCTGGGGGACTCAGAAGGAGCCTCTGCCTTTGTTGCTGTCAGTCTCCTGTTTCGAGCAAACCAGGACTGCCGTGCTCACCTCAGTAGTGTAAAAAGCAGAAAATGGCAGCAGCCAGCAGGGAAGGGATATTTGCTTTCTAGCTCCTCTTGTGAGGGCTAAGGAAGCTGAAGCTAGCAGCCTTCACTTCCCCTTTTAAATTTAGGATGGAGAAGATGCGTCCATTTTAACATGTACATCTTCTCAAATGGTAGTAACATATTTCTTTCTTAATGCAAAGCTTGCAAGGGCCACAGTTTAGATCCTCAAAGGATGCATGCTGTGGGCAATTAAAATGTTCTGATAAATGCAAAGGTAATCTTTTATCTCAGCCATCTCTCTTCATAGGCAATGGTAAGAGTACTCCTCTTACAGGATGATAACTATTCAAAGCTGATGATTACAATTTTTAAAGGCAAACCCTGTGACAGAAAGCCATGCTGCTGATCTTATCTTGTAAAGGTGCTACATGCTGTATGTGTCTGAACTTCTGTCTGTGTTTGTCTTCCTATAATGTAGATAGAAAATTATTTGTTACAGTGTTTGTACCCAATTTAATTTAAGATGAGAAATCAGTGAGTAGGAGGAGAGGGTCGAAGAAGGGGGGCAGGACCTGCTCCATTTACAGCTCTTAAAAATAGCATGTGAAGCCAGAAACTCATATAAAGCTGAACTAGCCGTCATCCACACGCAATGCATTTCCAAACAGAGGATATCTACAGTACTTCCCAATTATGTTCAGTTCACCGCAGTAGGTGACCCCAATTTTTTTGAAAAATTGTTATAACAGTTCTTTTCAGAAAACCTGCATGGGGTGCTGAGAATAAAAGTCAAGGCCATACAGTTTCACTTACTTGGGCTTCCTTCAAATAAAAGTCTGTGTATTACATGACCAGGGAGAAAGTTGGAGCACAAAGATATGTTGCCTGAACATGGGCATTTAAGGCCAGTGAAAAGATGAGTTGAAGGTTATCAAAATGAAAATTTGAGATATCTCTTGTAGTCATTACCTGGAGGGCCTGTGACCCGCCTCTATTTCTCTTGTTGCTCTCATACGCCCCATAGCTGCTGTGGGTTGGCCCCACCCTTGGCAGCAAAGTGGGATTGGCACCCCCTCAGCACTGCAGATGTTGCCCACAGGGATATGTCATGGCCCTTGGGTTCAGGGGAACTCAGCAGCCCTGGTGTAGCAGGGATCCCACACTTATCCCAACAGCACGCAGCCACGTCCTTTGGATGTTCTGACTGCTTTGACTCCTGCCTGGCCCGTCCATAATGGTGCCAGAGTGCAGAGCGTGTGACCCTCTTGGAGTGTGGATGGATCTGTAATTCCTTGGGTGGGAGAATGTTTATTGGGATGTCTGTGTTTGGCTAAGAACTCTTCTAGCTCTACATCTGTGCCCTTGTTAAAGGAATGGGCTCATTTCAGTTTCGTGGCGGTTTTCAAAAAAATGCAAGAGAAAACAAATCTGATTTTACTTAAAATTTATTTTAGTGATGTTGCTGTGTGAATGACACAAAGAGCTCAAATGAAATTTGCTGGTGACACCATGAGGAGGCACCAGTGGAAAGATCATCAGGCTTTCACAGGAGGGAGAACTGAATGACCTCAGGAGAAAAAGTAGTAGAAGTGGAATTAAATTTTAAAGTACAGACAGTAAATGAGCCTGAACTTGGGGTCTATTATCACTTTTTCTTCTGTGCTGGGAGCTCATTAGCTTGGGATGGCTGACTCTGAGAAGGATCTGAGTGTATTGGCCATGGGACAACTGAGAGCCACCAAGTGCTGTGAAAAGTCAATGACAATCCAAAAATGCCTCTGACAGGTTATTTTCGGTAAAGATGAGGGAGAATTCACGCCATTTTACAAGGTACTGCTTACACCTCATCTGCAATACTGTCTCCATTTTTAATCAGCCATAGCTAAGAAAGATGAATTAAAATGTGAGCAGTTTGCAGTGAAAGGCTTGGAGGTGTCTGAAAATGGAGAAAAAAAGTGCTTGAAAATCACCGTGTTTGAGGAAAATGTCAAACTGTTTTGGAACTTGTCTTATTGGTTCCTTCAGCCCTTTTTTTAAAAAAAAATTGCTTTAGCACAGGATATTTAAATGCTAGATAAACAAAATACAGTTTGCTTTACAGTGGTGAATGTCTCTTCTACCAATTTGAAATAATAAAAAGTCTGTAGCTTTGTACAAAAATGGACAATTTAAATTGGATTCCAAGTTATAGTTCAGCCATCAACTTGAAGTTTGTTGTAATATGGGCCAGAAGATCTAAAATAATTTCCAGTGTCCATAAATCACTTTATGGAATTTGGAAATGTGTATAGAAATGGCTCCCAAACCAGGAGAAGTTAATGAAAGCAAAGAAACAAACAAAAATAAACAGGAGAAATGAGAATTTATGTGTTTTCTTTGCAGCTTTAATTCTTTGTAATACCTACTAGAACGCAGTAATGCCTAGCAGAACATATATGTTTCTTATGCAACCACAATTGTATTTCATCATCCTTGTTGTGCTACCACACACTTTCTGGTTCCTTTATCCTCTTTTCACTGCTTTCCACACAGGTTCCATCTGCATTGCATGGCAGGCTCGTGTTCTGTGACCTGAAGCTGGAACAGCACATCTTGGCCATAAACTGAAAACAAACAAGAGCCAAGACACCACTTTGCCCTGGGTCTCTCTGAAGGCCTGGTGGTATGGAGGGAGGAGTCTCAGCAGCGCCCAAATTGCTCCCCAGCTGTCCTGAGGTTAGTGTGGGACCTGGGCATGTCGTCCTGATGTCATTCATCCTCAGCCTGCTAATGCTCAGCTCCTGCAGAGCCCGTCTGGAGATGTTATCAGGGAGTGATGCACAGCTTCAGCTCTGTTAGAGTCGAGGAACAGGGGGGTTTTGAACCACTACTGCTGCCTTTGTTCTATTTCCTGAAATTTCCATCAATCTTCCATAGATTGGTGGAGGAGGGAAAGTCTCTGAAGACGATTATCACAATTTTTCTTCTTCTTCATAACTTTTCTCTGGACGTGTGAATTTTACTTTTTGCACACAGATGCTAATTATGAAAACCAATGCATTCCCTTATTTTGGAGATTATGCCATCTGTTTACAGTAACAAAGGTAATGGATATTAAATTCAACTGTGATCTTTTCTCAGAAGTTGCTTAATTTTCCCAGATTTGTGTCCACCCTCTTGCCACACAAACCTTGACAGTGCGATAGTTCCTGTGAGACACATCACAATTGGCTGCTCCTTTCACTTACTGCCAAGATACTATGTGTTTAAAGGAATTCCAGGCAATTTTGATGAATAAAAGGCCTAAAATACAGTTTTATTAAATAAACAGTGAGCAAACATTTCATCTCAGGGCAGGGAGCAGGCTGCAGGTTGCTTGAGTAATCCTGTGTCGTGTTTTCAACTACCCTTTTCTAAGGGACCCTCTCCTCAGAGCTTCTCCTGTCTCACATAATTTGATGACTGTCTGCTGGAGAACAAAAGTTTGGGTATTTCAGTTGTGTGACAGGTGAGGGCATGGTCATGTTTAAGAAGCACTTACATACTTGTAGCAGAAGAGTTCCTTCCCTGTGATTTTACCTGTCCAGGTGCTGTATTGATTTTCCTGTGGCTGGGCTTTGGTAACAGCAGGGGGGGGCTGAGGGGGAGGCTTCTTTGAGAAGATGCTGGAAGTTTCCCCCATGTCCAGCAGAGCCAAAGCCAGCCAGCTCCAGGCTGGGCCCGCTGCTGACCAAGGCCAGGCCAGTCAGCAGTTGAAGGAACACCTCTGTGACAACATATTTAAGAAGAAAGGGAAAAAATGTTTAGTTTAGATGAAGATGGCTGCTGGAGAGGAGCAGAGTGAGAATTTTTGAGCAACAACGCAGACACCAAGGTCAGTGCAGAAGGAGGGGCAGGAGATGCTCCTGGCGCCAGAGCTGAGATCCAGCTGCAGCCCATGGTGCAGCCCATGGTGAAGCAGCTGTGCCCCTGCAGCCCATGGAGGAGCACAGGAGTGCAGAGATCCACCTGCAGCCCGTGGAGGAGCCCACGCTGGAACAGGTGGATGCTGGAAGGAGGTTGTAGCCCATGGGAGGCCCATGTTAGAGCAGGGTCCTGGCAGGGGACTGTAGCCCGTGCGGAGAGGAGCCCATGCTGGAGCAGGATTCCCTGGTAGGGATCCTACCAGGATGTGTGGCCGGTGGGGGGCTCACGCTGAAGTAGCCTGTACCTGAAGGACTGTACCCTGTGTCTGAAGAGCTGCTGCCCATGGGATGGACTCTCACTGGAGCAGTTTGTGAAAGACTGTCTGTTGTGGAAGCAGTTTTTGAAGAGCTGTGTCCCATGGGAGTGACACCATGGGATGCAGGGCAAAGACTCCTCTCCCTGAGCAGCGGCAGGGAACAACGACTGACCATAATCCCCATGCCCTGTCTCACTGGACAACTGAGGGAGAAGAGGTTGAACATAAAGGAGGAGGGGGTGGGGGGAAATGTGTCTCTTATATTTCTCACTCTTAAGCTCTGGTCTTGTTAGTAATAAATTTGACTAATATTCCCATGTGGAGTCTGTTTTGCCTGTGATGGTGATTCACAAGGAATCTTTTATGGTCCTTATCTCATCTGGCAAAGCCCTTTGTTATATTTTCTGTCTTCTGCTGTTTGCAGGGGGGAGTGAGAGAGTGGCTGTAGTGGGTCCCTGGCATCCAGCCCGGGTCAAACCACTACAGATGCCTTACCCAAAATTACTGATACGTTTGGGGTATTAGTGTACCTGCATTTAGACCAGGTAGCAGCTGATGTCCTGTCCTATAATAGAGAATTGGAATGGTCTGACAACATTCCCATACCTTCTTACAGGATGCAAGCTATGTTTCAGTCAAAAGGTTGGGCTCCAGTGGCCAAACTCAATAACACTGCTGTTTGCTTAAGACAGAAAAAAGTTTCAAGGCATTAGCTAGATGATAAATGGAAATACTTGCACTGAGCATCACTGTGCATAGTCTAGAAAACACCAGCTACAACATTTAGCAAAATATATTTTGAGACTGAAAGGCCAAATGGTATACAGATGCTAATCAGCTAAACCCATCAATATCTGTTTTCTGAGCATGGATCAGAGAACAGTAACTTGGATACAGCACAAATTGACAGACAATATTATTGTCAAGCAGAGAAGCTATCAGGTCATACTCTAATTCTTTTCAGCTGTCCAGGGAGTTTATTTAATCTCCAGTGCAAAGGAAGGATTCACAGATATATCTAGCTGAGGCAGAATAGATGCTGTAAAGGCATATTTAATGGCATGTTGTTAAGATTTTATCATGCCCACATGTGAGCTTGGAAATGTGGAAGGTGCAATGGTTCTTTTGACACAGTAAAGAGGATACTCTTTTTAGCATAGTTTGTGATCTGCAATATATAATCTTCATTGCAGATAGCATCCTGAAGATTACAGGTTTTATCTATTTCTTGGTCAATTTGAACTCTTTTTTTATAGCCTGTATGTACTTTTGTCCAAGTCAGCCGAGAGTGTTTATAAAGTGCAGGAGTACCCTCTTTTCTTTGCCTCATTTCTTCAGGAGCATCAAGGATGTTCCTGTACTAGAAGAGCCTAAAATCTTTCTAGTCTGAAGCACCTGCATATAAACCAGCCTCAGATAATCTCCTGATTACATGCCTTTCCTCCTCAGAGGTGTCAAAGGCTGATGTGGATTGAGAATCCTTGAGTTGTCTTCTCCAGGTTTGTGAAGTTCAGACATTGTCCTGGAGATGAGCTGTGTGTCTGTCGGTGAGGCAGCAGCAGCCTCAGCAGGGACAGAGACTGAGGTACATCCCAGGGCTAAATGTTAGATCGAGCTGAACAGGGGGTTCCCAGGAGCAGGAAAACACAGCCAACCACTCAGAGCCCCATCAGGACCTGGTAGCTCTCACAAACCAGTCAGAGGTGGAGAGGGCATTTCCAGGAGCAGCCCCAGAGAGAGCAAACAGTGCATGGCATGTGTGAAGGAAAGCTAATGCAAGTATCCCCCAAAATGCCAGGAGTGGAAGGATTTAGGAAAATTTATTTTCCAAAGGTGAAAATGCTAAGAATATCATCTAAACAGTGTTATAAACACTGGGCTTTGGGAGAAAGACACATGTCTTCTCTTCTCAAGGTTTTTATTGTTCCTTCTACCCCCCTGCCTGCTGCAGGGGCCTTCTTATCTTCTTCCTATAGTAGGAAGCCAATCCTTTTGGAATGCAGGAGGAGAAAAACACAAATGCATTCAGGGAAAGATGTCTCTCTCTGCTGTGGGAGAATTCCCCTGAGCAAACATGCCTTAAACTCCTGGAAAACAAGTCTTCTGAATTCACCTATGCTTACTGCATCTCAGCAGGTCATGATGCAGCAGTTCATGTGGCAGGGAGAGCAGAAGGGGCCCAGTCACCCTACCAGCTTCAGAGCTCAGCCCTTGTGGGGCACCCAGTTGTTGTAACCACTCCAAAGAGAGCGCTCATAAGAAAGGATGCAGCCCACAAAAATGGAGCCTACAAAAAAAACCATACAGGAGCCCAGGTCTCAGACTGTAGGGAAGACCAGAGCCTGGCACTGGTGTTGGACAGCAGTAGAGATGAGAGCTGTGTAAGATGTGACCAGGTGAATGATCTGTTGGCAGAGCTAAGAGATGAGGTAGAAAGGTTAAGCTGAGGAGACACATCGGTGGAACCATGCTCTGGCCTCCCTGAAATAAGAGTAGAGAGCAGAAAGAAGCTCCATTAAAAGCCAAGGTCCTTTTATCTCCCCCTGCCAGGCTGAAAACAGTAGATCAGAAAGAAAGGGTGAAAGGAGGCAAGTCCATGCTCAGGACAACAGGCAAAAGCCTTCCTTGCCCGCCTTACCCTACTGAGTGTATCTCTGTACAGTAGGTTTAGGAGTCTCATACCAGTTAAATAGACAGAACCTGGAGAAGGGTACATAGGTCAGTAGGAGAACACACAAAACACAGCACCAAGGAATTCCAGTCACTCCAGGCAGAAAGTCACCTTCACTGGGGGCCCAGCTTATGTGGCTCTATGCTAACATAGGCAGCAAAATAATAAACAGGAGAAACTAGACATGTGTGCATACCTGGAAGGCTGTCACTTTATGGAGAGGGACTTTTTCCAAGGGCCTGTAGTAATAGTAATTAGTAGTAGTAATAGTAATTAGTGCAGTAATAGGCTGAAAGAGGGTAGGTTTATGTTAGATATTAGAAAGAAATTCCTTACTATCAGGGTGGTGAGGTATTGGAACAGATTGCCCAGAGAGGCTGAGGACTTCCCACCCCATGAGGTGATAGGGCTTTGGGTAACCTGGTCTAGTGGAAGGTCCATTTCCCCAGGCAGAGGAATTGGAGCTAAATAATCTTTAAGGTCCCTTCCAGCTTTAACCATTTTATGATTCTATGATTTTATGTCTTGCAAGATTCTGACTCAAACTGCAAATCTTGGCTATCAACATAGAAAAAAGTAAAGATTCTTTTAGGGAATAGCATTAACTACTCAAAAAACCAGCTAGCTTTTACTATCAAGTGAGAAGCAAGATAGTTTTACTATCAAGTTTTTATTATCATACTTCCACAGGTATTCCACCAGTTTCTTTTTCTAAAGAATTTGCTCTCAGTGTTAAAAGTAGATACCCCATTTATTTAGATCAGCTAATTTATCTGATTTAGATAAATAACTACAATTAGTGTTGATGAAAGTTACCCATGCACTTCAAAGTTTCAGTTCCACAAACATGAATTGTCTCATTAAAGTGAAGAAGTTATTTTATGTCCAGGAAGTTTGTCAGGCAGAGATGCTGGAAAGATCTAGATGTGATACATCACATTCATTCTGAGGAGGCTGCCATGCCTGCATTGCCTAGGGTGTCCAAAAGGAAAACTATATGCAATATCATCACTGTTTTGGGGCTTATTGTTTGTTTGTGGGGTTTTTTTTTTCGGTTTTGTTCTGTTGTTTGCTTTTTGTTTGGTTGATTTTTTGTTTGTTTGTTTTTGTGGTTTTTTTGTTGGTTGTCATCAGAGGCCTTTTTTTGCAAAACAGAATTGGATCAGTATAATAGGAATGTGTAACTCTGAACAACTCAGTTTTAATAGAATTGCTGAAAGCTGGGGAGAGCAATAGGCAGTACAACAAAGATACATGGGATTTGTCCAGCTTTAGTAGGATGTGATTGGCATTTAATCAGAAGGGAAACCAGAGAAGATCTATAACACGTGTTTGAACATCAAGTTTCACTCATGGCTCATAGATGAATCAAATTGTTGGCAACTTGCATGATTGATGTATCATTTGGACCAAACAGAGAGATCCTGGCACCTCTTTTTTTACTGCCAAATTATCACTATTTTCACTGTGAAGGAGAAAGTAAAACTCTATGCCTGGTATAACAGAAGAATTTGAAGCAGTTTGTAGCTAAAAAGAAAAGTAGCCCCTTTTTAGCATTATGGCAAGACAGAAAGATAATCAAGGAACTGGAAACAATTGAGCCAGCATACATCACAGAGGCAGAATTTTAAAGAATGATTTTACATTTCTTATTACCTTACTTTTAGTACAGCAATGCTCATGAGCTTCAGTCATGGACCAGGATATCACAGAATAGCAGCCACAAAAATCTACTTCCAAGTAGTTTGAAATTTGCAAACTCAGACACACAAAATGTAGTAGAAATTTAAAGTGTGGCCTTTTGGCTGTTACTCTGATTTGGGCTTCTCACTCCACCCTTATGCAAACTATGTCAGGTGTAGCAAAACTCACAGTTATATAGCTGATGTGATAGCATTTTTATTCCAAAAATTCCAAAGGGCAGACATTGCTCAGTATTTGTTCGTTGAACTTGTCTATGTTTGCATGTTTGCTTAAGCCTTTAATATAGCATTAAAGGTAGGATGGGCAAGCTGCTGCCACTGCTCCTTATCCACCACAGTACAATATCATCACAAACATTTCCTTACTGTATTATCAACTACTTCTTAGTCGCTTGCATCAAGTCACATTTTTCACAGCACTTCTTAACTCAGTAGCACAATTACCGCTGTCATTGATACTTAACTTTGCAGATGACTAGCCAAAATTTCAACTACTAAACCATGGCCTATCAAAGAAACAAGTTTGCCTTTCCTGTGCTCAGTTGGTCAAATATCAGTTTCTTCTTGGCTAAAATAAAAGAAAAAAAAAATCACTCCATGTTCACAATTATTTTAAATACGTCGACGTGTCAGCTCATGTTAGGTATAAATTGCTTTGCTTGTCTCTGAAAATTCACATATCTCAACAGCTAGTATGCTAACCAAAAGTAACCACCTAAAATTCTGTACCTACAGACAGCACTGTGGTGGGGAAGCCAAGCCCATGTGTATTTGAGGAATACCCTCAGGCTATAAAGATCTATATGAGACTGTGTGGAGAGCATTAAAGCTGGGTGGGAAAGCATTGTCTCTGGTTCTGTATTTGTTAAGATATCTATCTAGGGATATTACTAGGAACTAATTCAGCCATCTGATTATTACCTGCTCTTAGTTGTCCAGGTTGTCAATGATGAGACTAATAAGGGGTACCAGGGTGATGAAAAAGGACTTCAAGGCTCTGGGTAGATTGGTTGATGGGACAGGAGTGCAGGTTGTGTTTTGCTCAGTTCTTGCAGTAGCAGAGATGAAAGATGAAAAGAATAGGAAAACCCTTTTTATCAATAAGTGGTTTGAAGACTGCTGCCACCAGCAGAATTTTGGATTTTTCAGTCATGGGGCAAATTTTATGGCACTAGGCATGCTAGCTTATGAGTTGGCAGAGCTGAACAAGTAGGCTTTAAACTAGATTTTAAGGGGGAAGGGAATGAAACCAGGGTCTCCAGAGACGAGCCCATGGATAGTAAGCCAGAGTTATGGGTAAAATCAGAAGGCCAGCTGAAGCACATGTACACTAATACATGGAGTATGGGTAACAAGCAAGAAGAGCAGGAAGCCACTGTGCATCAGGAAAGCTATGACAGTTGCCATCACAGAAAGATGGTGGGATGACTTGCATGACTGTAATGCTGCAATAGATGGATACAAGGTTTTCAGAAGAGAGAGGTGAGGTAGGAGAGGTGTAGGGGTGGCTTTGTATGTTAGGGGGTCTCTGGACTCTTTGGAACTTGAAGTCAGTGACCACAGGGCTGAGTGTCTATGGGTAAGAACTGAGGGGAAGATCAACAGGGCTGACGTCCTGGTGGGAGTCTGTTATAGACCACCCAACCAAGACGAAGAGGTGGATGAGTTATTCTATAAGCAGCTAGCAGATATTTCAAAATTACCAGCCCTTTTTCTTGCAAGAGACTTTAACCTGCCAGATGTCTTCTAGGAACTCAACACAGCTGAGAATAGGCAGCCTTGGAGGTTCCTGGAGTGTATGGAGGACAGCTTCTTGCACAGCTAGTGAGTGAGCCTACAAGGGTTGGTGCCCTGCTAGACCTGCTGCTTACTAACAGAGAAGGGCTGCTGGGAGATATGGTGGTTGGAGGCCATCTGAGATGCAGTGGCCATGAAATGAGGGAGTTGTCAATACTCAATGAAACAAGGAGAACCCAGTCAGCATGGGCTTAGAAGGAGTTGATCCTGCCTAAGCAATCTGATCTCCTTTTATGTCACGGCCTGAAAAATTTCTGCCTGAGAAACGGCAAAAAAAGGGTAAACAATATGTGGCCTTTCTCAAAACAATGGTAAAACTTGCTCAAAATACATTTGTATTTCTCGCAGTGGCTTAAAGTCTTACACAGTAGCTTAGAGCTTGTTGTAGAATAACAAGCTTCTTTCTCATAACAAGTGGTTTTGGGAAAACATGGTTTCTTGAGCAAGTGTTACTTGAGAAAACATGTTTTCCAAGAGTAATCTTGGATATTATCAGAATAAAAGTGAAAGTTCCCAAAACAAAAGTATATGACCTAATGCTTAAGCTAAGCCAATGAAATTCTTAAAAACAGGTATGCCGACCAGTAAGAATGTAACGTGCTGGTTCCAAAAAAATATAAAAATCCTGGCTTCCTGGATGACCTCCTGTCTTGCTCGTTTCTGTCACGGTGGGGGGCTTCTACAACACTTTTATGACCAGCTAACCCACCTGTTGGATGAGGGGAAGGCTGTGGGTGTAGTCTGTCTGGACTGCAGCAAAGCCTTTGATGTTATCTCTCACAGCGTGCTCCTGGAAAAGGTGGCAGCCCATGGCTTGGACAGATGCACACTTCACTGAGTTAAGAACTGACTGGATGGCTGGGCCCAGAGAGTGGTGGTGAATGGTGTCACATCCAGTTGGCAGCCAGTCACTAGTGATGTCCCCCAGGGATCAGCGTTGGGCTCAATCCTGTTTAATATCTTTATTGATGCTCTGGATGAGGGGACCAAGTGCACCATGAGCAAATTTGCAGAGGACACGAAGGTGGAGGGGAGTGTCAATCTGCTGGAGGGTAGAAGGGCTCTGCAGAGGGACCTTGACAGGGTGGATAGATGGGCAGAATCCAGTGGCATAAGATTCAACAAGACCAAGTACCAGGTCCTGCGCTTTGACCATAACAACTTCCTGCAGTGCTACAGGCTAGGGACCGAGTGGCTGGAGAGCAGCCAGGTAGAAAGGGCCCTGGGGCTGCTGACTGACAGCAAGATGAACATGAGCCTGCAGTGTGCCCAGAAGAAGCTAAGAAGGTGGCTAAGAAGGCCAGTGGCATCTTGGCCATAGTTCTGGGCCCTCAGTTCAGGAAGGATGTTGAGGTGCTGCAGCATGTCCAAAGATGGGCGACAAGGCTGATGAAGGGTCTGGAGCATAAGTCCTACAAGGAGAGCTAAGGGAGCTGGGGTTGTTTAGAGTGGAGAAGAGGAGGATCGGGAGAAGCTTCATCACTCTCTACAACAACCTGAAAGGAAGTTGTAGTGAGGTGGGAGTCGATCTCTTCTCCTAGGTAACTAGCAGTAGGACAAGAGGGCACAGTCTTACATTGTGCCAGAAGAGGTTTAGGTTAGACATTAGAGAGAATGATTTGGTTTGGAATGGGCTGCTCAAGGAGGTGGTAGAGTCGCTGTCCCTGAGATATTTAAGAAGAGACTGGATATGGCACTGAGTACCATGGTCCAGTGGACAAGATGGTGTTAGGTTAAAGATTGGACTCAATGATCTCTGATGTCCTTTCCAACCTAGCTGACTCTCTGAACCTGTGATTCTGTGTGGAGGAAGAATAAGACAACAACTGGCAGTGCTGTTATGCTGGCTTTTTTTCTCAAATCCTTGTGCTTGGGAAAGAAGAAAGCACAGAGAAAATTGTTGGCAGTTCTGTTGCATAGTACTGCAAATGCTGTTCTGAGCTTTTCTGTAATCATTTTTGTCTTTAAAAATATGATTTAGCTATAAATTATCACCCTGGCCACAAGCACTCCCTTCATAAACTCACTGAAAAGCAAATTAACCTTTTCTCTTTAGAATGAACCCTCTTATTAATATGGAAATCAATTCAGTCTTTTTGCTTTGGTTACTCCAGCCTGTTTGCACTTCCCAAGCTGAATAGTGACTGTCTAGTTACTCACTTAAACAGAATTAATTTTAAGAACCAATTAAAAAAATCCAACCCAATAATAGCATAAATGATGTTGAGGAAAGCTTTTCATTACTGCATCTGTGGTTTCTAATTGCAAAACAGAATGTCTAATTATTGCCCTGATTCTTCCATCCTGACCTTGGCCCAGCTCCGCAGGTGGTGAACACCGGTGGAGTTTGACACACCGGTACAGTTTAATAGCAGTCCACATCACCAACACACTTTCCCACTGGCTTCAAATCTACTCTCTACATGTTCCCAGGCATATCTTTGAGGTCATTTGTCCATTTCATGCTTTTATCAAGATCAAACTTTCCTTTTCAAGTTGTAAATATTATTTAGCACTTGTTCTCAAGTGGCATACATGAAATCTTATTCACAGAAACAGGTGGACTTTTTATTACCCAAGGAAAAATTCATTCAAAGAACAGAAGTCTACCAAGATCAAAGGAACAAAGTCTGCATGCAGTGAAGAAAGAGGTGTAATAGGATCCAAGTGCTGCATGGGTATGGGCATATAGGGTAATGGGAAAGGTTATACAAGGTTTTCCTTTGTTCTCACTTTCCTACAGTCAAATCAAATACTAAGGAACATTTTCTCTTCTGCTTGTCAGGCTATCATTTCTTACCAACAGGCAAATATGATTAGTAGAAAGATATTTTTTCTTTCTGTGCTTTCATTGTTTATTTTATTTTTTCTTTTTTTTTTTTTTAAGACTAAGTGATATGGCTTTTCTTCTCCTACCCCTACCTACATCAATGTACTCTTCTGCAGGGAAGAATGCAGAAAAAGATGCAGTCTCACTAAGGAATGGACTCTAAAAAATTAATGCATTCCGACTTCTTATAGAAGGAAAATAATTAAATCTGCAGTAAAATGCTGACTCATGTGGTACCTTAGGAAAACGTCAAATTTCGCAGCGGCACAGCACCACTTCTGTCCCCAGGCTTCCAGGAGTGTTGTTTTGAGCTCTTTGATGACTCAAAGGAGATTGAAAGCATACATTTTTTAGGACACTTCCAGATATATATAAAAGACAAAAAAAGAAAGCTGAGATTCTATGGCAAAGGCTGAAGGTTCCTGCAGTAGGAAATGCTAAGGAGAGCTCTGTTGCACAACTCCTGCCTACCTACAGCCTCAGGGATGGGATCAAAAACCATATCCAAAATCACCACTGTAACCCTGGAGCACTCCCAACGGATTAAAATCCTAATTTTGGAGCTGCCCAAGGACCACAAAAAAAAAATCTTTCTTGTGTCCCTCTATGAATATGAAGAATTGCTACATTTTCTCAATGGCTCATAACCTTGCTCCTGTCAGCTGGAGCCTAGGAAGAAAACCTTCCTCCAAATAAGGACTGCTCCAAGGGTTTTTGGAGGACACGTAGAGAATATGGAAGTAACAAGTTGTTTTCTTTTAAAACATGGCCAAAGGAGGAGGTGGGCCCACTTTTCATGCAGCAGCCTTGTTGTGTGGGCAGTCACCCAAGAGACAAGAAAATGAGAGCTGCTCCCAGGACTGTTGCAGTGGTCTATATACCTTGGAATAAGCATGGGATAAACATCTTTGGAAGTGAGAGACCTTCTCTTTCTTCTCTGGCGCAGTGCACGTTGGGTTAATTTAGGTGAATGCAGCACATTCACTTTCTGTCTGTGATCCAGCAATTTTTTAACTATTCCTCACACAGGGAATTATGAGATCTCTCTCATTTCCCTGAGAATAACTACCACATTGCAAACCATGCAAAATCTGGCACACTGCAAAAAAAAAAAAAATAAAAAAAGGGGGGGGGGGTTGTGAGAACTCTCCCTGTCCCTGGAGGGTAGTAGAACACCCCAGGGTACATGTGGGTTCATGCTGGCTGCCATCACAGGCTTTTGCTGGCAAGGGCATAGACATTTGTAAGAAGAGTCAAGTACACATTTAAGTCTGGATCCATCTACTTGGTGGTTGGAAAAGGGAGAAGGAACCTGGGAACAGAATGGAATGTTAACAAAGAGACCAGAGAGGGAAAAGGTAAGGATGCATTTTCCTGCCATATTTAATAATTGTACACCTGCATGCTGCTGAATTTCAGGTACAAACACTAATAAAAATGTCCTTTTTATGACAGTTGTCTCCTGAATAAAACAGCCCATCAATTCACTGCTCTAAGATAAATCTTTACCTTTTTGCCAATATGTACATTTCTGAAGGTAACACATAATTCCTTCCAGAAGTATAATGTTAGTAGGTGTAAATACATTGTGACCTCTTCATTTTCTTGTTCTACCACTTGTCATGTGCCCTGGGCCAATGTTGCTCCAGCAGAAGTATTGAGTAGTATGAACTGAGCTGAAACTTTGAGGTATTTTTATGTCTCTTCACATGTACTCTGCTTTTTGTAATGGTGTTAAACAGAACTCCCTAGATTAAGCAGTTATTACAGGTCAAAATTAGGCTTTCAGAGATAGGTCAGACTCTGCCCACGATTCCCCTTGACTACAGGGCTAAGCTGTGGTATTTGCCTCTTCATTTAATTTTGTGGTGTTGTCGAGTACTTTCCAGTATTTTCAAACATGAGAAATAGTTTTGCTACAATTGTCCATTTCTAAACCTCCTTTCTAATAAGCTGCTACTCATTTCTAACTTTTTTAGTGCTGACTCAGACCTACTTTATTAAGGAATGCCTACACATTACCTTTGCTCTCATAAATAGCAAGACCTCCTTAAAGCTTTCAAAGTACTTAGCTGCACTACATAGTGTGGTGAAGAGAGGTGAAATGGAATATATTATGAAATGTCATACCCAGTCCAAACTGGATGAGCAATTAGTGAACTAATAATAAGGTTGCAGCACCGGTTCTTCAGAAACCTTTAATTTTGACATCAGTAGGCATCATACAGACCTCAGTGTGAAATAACTTTATACCTTTGGTTGATCTGATGATAGCAATGCTTAGAAAACAAAATAAAGGCCTCTATGACACTGTTAATGGAATGATTAAAGCTGCAGATGGAACTACACAGAAATAGAAATGTAGCACTAGCTAATTCACTTTGTATTTTTATACTGTCTACTATGGGAGACTGTTGAATTCTGGATCTGGTTACACAGATACAGAATGACTGCTTGCTCAGTGCTGGACATTTTAATGTCCCTAGGCTGCCTCTGTAGTCAGCGAAGAGGCAGAAGCCTTGTGTTGCCACTCTGAAGTGGCCTTGTCTCATTAGGCAAAGTTAATTTTAGTGAATTAATACTTCTGCTTCCTGTCATATTTGTTTAATGGATAGATTAAAGTTACTACAACTAGTTCTCGCATTTTCAATTCATGATAGTTACACATGGAAATTGAAAAGCCTTGTTTTGCTCTATCATGATCTCTTGCATAAAATATCCTTGGTTTTTGTTTGTTCAGTTATTTGTTTGGTTTTTTAATAAAGAGAAAGGGGACATTGTCCAAGTTTAATGGCAGTTTAGTTTTATAAGCCTCAGTAAAGGATCCATCATTAAAATTAAGCATGTAATTAATTGCTTTCCTGAATATGGATGGATTTAAACACATGCTTAAATGCCTTGCTCACTTGAGGCCCTAATGGACCATGTAAACTTAAAAGTTCACATCTCATTGAGATAAATGAAGTGGATAATCATAAATTTTTCACAACAGAAGCTGCTGCTTACTGTATATGTATGCAGCATCTTGCAATATTGTCCTCTCTGTCTGGATGTGATATGTAGATCTTGCTGAAATAGAAGAGTAGCCATGGAATAAGAACAGGTTTTTCTCACAGAGAACAGATCAGCTGTATGGTATTTGGTGGTATGAAGTCTGTGCATTTGCACAGAGAAAAGGAATCTTCTTCTTTGAAATCTCATAGTTAGTGAAAATTAAGCAGAAGCAAAAACCCCAAAGAAACAGAAGGGACACTTAGGACTGAAAAATCCAGCAGATACTTCAAGGCTGTACACTGTCTTTCCTAGATATGAATTTAAGACAGATTGTTTTATGTTTCAAAGAGACAATTGTTGTCTCAGAAGACTTGCACTAAGGGATTTTGCAAAGATATCATACTTTTGGTAACAACAGCAAAGACCTGAAGTTATTTCTACTGTAGACTGTGTTCCTAGTAATGCAGACTTTTCTGCACTAGTTCTTCATATTCTGACCTGATTGTTAGGGCATATAAATCTGCATTTCCATTCCTATTAATGGTTCTGTTGTTTGTCATTATCTCCACACTTGTGCTACAAGGTAATGGTAGCAAAAAAAGGAAAATTGGCAGAAAGCTCCCACTATGGATACCAGAGTGGGAATGGCATTGGTGTGGATGGCTGAGGGACAGTACCATGGCTCTTCTTTTCCCGCCTCTGCTACTTTGACTGTATCACAGGGTGACAGAAGCAGACTTGTAGAATGAGGCTGCTGATGGAGAAGAACCCATTCCAGCTGAACTATCCTCATCTACTCTTCAGAGCAACAGCTCTTCTGTATCTCCTCTGTGATGTATGGGGAATTGGAGAAAAACTGTGGTCTTGCACTAGGAATACTGCAGCAATAAGGCTGAAGATAGAAAATGAAAAAGGTCTTTAAATCACCTTATTTTCTTCATATTTATTATTCATCTAGCAAATTTTGTTTCAGCTTGGCAAGAGTCGTTGCAATGGTTAGCTCAACACTCTGCCCAGCAACCCATTAAGTGGCCAGCAAGGTGTCCACAGGAAAGACCAGTGAGATGCAGACTTGCATCTGAGTTTTTCTTGTATTTGATGGGTTTTTCTTATATTTGAAAATGATTGAATCAATGTTTCCTCAGTAAGAAATCAGTGTTTTCTTGGATGACTTGCCCCTGTTTTGAATTACACAGTGTGAGAAATGGTACAAAAAACTTTTTGGAAGGAAGGGGAAACAGATCAAAATAAAATATTCATATAGATGCCACGATTTAAAATGTAATTCCTTAGAAAATAAGAGTAGGAAATTTCATTAAAACTAATTGTGGTGGACTTGTGATGAATAGTCCAGCAACAGGGTCTGGACATGTGATGCTTTTTAAAACAAAGTGTACAGAACAGTCTCAACAGTCGTCTTTGCTTATAAAAGGCTCCCCACCTACCAGCCTTTTCTCTTTCTTTACATGTTACAACTTCTAGGTTTGCTTTAAGACATATTGGATCATAGAATTAAAAATACTAGAGGCTAAAAGAACAAGAAGCACTGTCTGGACAGGTGACAGCCAGAAAATTGAGTAGCTTGTCCATTGTGATGAATTTCACTAACTTGTATATATTACATTGTTACCTGAAGAGCAACAGATAAGAAAACTGAGAAACACAGAATGAAGGGGAATCACAACTTTACTGGTCCGATGATCCAAAGAGGAAAATCATAACAATCTCTTCATTTTTTTTATCTTTCAGAGTGCCTGTCCCCCATATTAGACACCTAAAGTCCATCTTACTACTATGTCCCTTAAGCATCCAACAGGATCCCTTGCTACCTTACCCCACCTAAGTCCAGCCTCTAGTAGGCCTGGAAGCTTAACTCTATATTTTGGCTTAGTACCCCACTTATCTTCACCCAAGGATGCAAACACACTGGAACACAGGCTCTTCTGGCCCTTAATATTTTGAGTTATCCAGCTACCTAGCTAAAGTGAATTCTCCAAAATATTAAGCATACCCCTTAAGGCATCACATTACATAACTATTTTGCTATTGCTGCCATATAAACATTTTATTGAAGATCACAAAACGAAGTAAAGTACTTATGAGAATCATAGAATAACTTGGGGGAGGCAGTGAAATTCACGTTTTCAGTAAAAGCATGAAGAAGATAAATCTGTTTCATTTTGCTAAGAAAAGTGAAAAGATATTATACATGAACCTACTGTCATTCTGTAGATCTGTAATACAGTTTTTCCATGGCTAGTAACATGCCACAAACTTTGCACTGGGTTTGTAAGGTGTCGAGACTTGCTCTGTCTGAACTTTCCATGACCCGCATACAGATTTTTTTTAGTTTGTGACAGGAATTTCTCTAAGTGTTTAGGATTTCATGGCTGATTTGCTTTACTTTTATTTACCTTTCTGTGTACCATGATGGTTTTATCAGTACAGGTAAATTCAGTCCAGGCAGGATAAGAAACACAGTGCTCTGTGGAGGGGTACACACTTGGGATTATGAGATATGGGGCACAGATAGACTCTGAAAGCTCCACAGGTAAAGAAATACAGACCTAGAACTGGACTAATCTGGCTTTTAGGATAATCAAGCAAACAAGGAAATAGCATCTAACATGTAAAGCCACCATTAAAAAATGGTTATAACATAGAGGTGCAGATCAATGAAATAAAGCCTAATCGTAAAAGCATATGGGCAGACATGTAAAAGTGACCCTGAATAAACCTAAGACAGAGAAAGATGAAAACTGCAAAATGAACATTGTATTTCTTCTGGCAAAGGATTTGGGATACTGACAACTCACTGTGAATACTGTCACTATGAGAATGAAACCCCAGCCTTCAGGGTAAGAGGAACACCAGAAGGGTGAGGATAACACCATGGAAAGAGATGGAACCTGAGTGTGCGTGTGACAATTTAACCACATTACTATTTTTATTACTGAAAATTTTCTGCATAGATTTATTCTTTCTCTTTCCATAACAATTATATCTGGACTAATAATTGTTCTTGGTTAGACTGTTAGGATTTCAATTGTACTAATGATAATTTTTGACTTTATATATAAGGTATGTTTCCTCTTTGCTTGTAAACAAGATTTTAACTACTTAAGGCAGAATTTTTGAAATCGTACAGCTCTTCTACACTAGCAGAAAACAGCATATTAAGATCCAGTGATCAGAACTTGTGATAAAATAATGAAATTACGTTTGTTATTTGCTGTCCGCAGTAATAAATATATATCATAACAAAAAGCAAACAGGAAAATGGTTTTAACAGGGAAATGTTAAACAGAAATGTGCATTTCATCACAGGAGTTTGTTTTGGCTTTGTCCTTTTGCCAATGGCAAGCTTTAGGCAAGAGGGAAATAATGTACTGCTATAGCTCATGAAAATAGTCTGCCCTTCCTTCTGTGTTTGCCAGGGGGTTGTTGTTGCACTGGCTGCTGGCCCTGTCAGCTCCCTGTTTATGCTCCCACAAGCTCTTCAAAAGAAGCAGCACTTGCTCAGGCTCATGGAGATTTTCCATTAGGAGAGAGGAGTGGGAGATTGTTTATGTGCTTCTTAACTCTCAAGCTTAGAAAAAAATGCTCTGTGCAATGTTCACTGAAAGACCTTGACTTTTCAGGGGCTCCAAAAGCTGTACATAAAATGAATTTTTACTGCCAAAATGGATCTTATTATTTGGAGTGGTTTAGGCTACATTTGTACAAAGCAGCCCATAACTGTTCTTTGGAGAGCTACGGCAAGGCTTTATAAGAACATGGAATGGAAGCAAAGAGGTCATATTAATTTATGCTTTCATAATCTCGAGACTGTAAGAAAATATATTTTAAATAAGAATTGATATAGGAGACCTCCATGATAACAGCTTATATTGAAGGAAATCATTCTTATAAAATATATTTCTCAAGGCTCATAAAAGATAGCAATAATAAACAACATTATGCAGTATCTGGGAAATTCTATTTACTTAAAATGCTTTCTGCTTTTATTATTATTCAGGTTCACTCCTTCAGTGGGAGTTCTGATTGCTGCTTGAGCAATGTGTATGATCTCATTACAACAGGGCTGTATTAGAAAATCTGATACAGATAGATCCAACAATGGCACCCCTCTCTTATTATCTGTCACTTGGCTGCAACAAGAGCAGTGCAAATTTCCTGCCATCAAATTCTGGCAGGTGGCTAGAAACCAATATAATATGTTGTACATATTCCACTTATACCCTGTGCCACTTGGAGGGGGGGAGGGGGGAAAGCATCTTCAATATCCTGACTGTGTCTGGTTTGGAGCACAGGCAGTGTTGGGTCGTGGGCAGGTTTATGCTTTGCTGGCAAGCATAGAAAAGGGCCATGATGTAGATTCTAATGCAGACAAACATCAACATGAATCTTTTCATTGTACAGCTTCAAGTAAGTCACAGCTTTTAGGGCAGTGGAAGCATTCCAGCAACCGGTCTAGAAAAGTCATTCTAGCAACTAATCCCACATCTCCTCATCACCACTTTTCTACTGCGTGTCCATATCCAAAAGGCCAGCTAGATTTTGTCTTTGAAAAGTGCTAGGCAGTGTGACTTACCTACATGTAAGCATAGATCTGCTTGCAGATTTTGGTGCTGTGATGAGAGAGAGAGGGAGGCCCTGGACAGGTCTCCTACAATGATTCTACAGTTATTCCTTAACTATCCTCTGCTTTTGTGGAGTTTCTTAGTACTGGCTGCTACAGCTGGTGGTGTAGGGTTACCTGTTCACAAGCCCTAAACAAGGAGGCTCCTGAAATGAAATACAAACCCTTTCCATCAGCCTGAAGTTAATGGTTTTGCAGACTTTTAAATTAGGGGGAAAAAAATCCAAGAACCTCACACACACTTAAACAAGAAAACCATCTAAGCAGGGAATATTCAGAATATAAAATATGAGAAATAAAAGATATGAAAAATTGGAAAGCAAATATCCCACTTGACCAGGATGGATCCTTTTCTCCAGTCTTTCTTTTACATTTTTAACAACTTTCATTGTTTCTGTGTTTGAGAAAAAGTGTCCTCTCCTGACTTCTCTTTGAAATCCTTAAGGCCACTTCTGTCATTTCTGGGGCTTGCTGTAGGTCTGCCCTCCACTGCAGGAAGCCTCTTGCTCCCTTCAGAAACCCCCCAGTACCCACTTCTTCAGACTTTTCCCTGCTTTCCTCTTCTCCCACCACTTGTTCTGCCCTTCCCTCCAGAGGAACTGGGAGTCTGGCTTGTTTGGATGCTCTAATGGAAGGTGTAGTTCCCCTTTTTCTCTTATTTCTAGGGTGTTCCTCTTCAAACCACAGCACTAGCCTTCCTCTCTGCTATCCCTCTTCACAGCATTGCTGTAATGATACAGTATGATATAAATACCATATGCCATCATGTTAGCACCTGCTCAGGAACAACTACAGTCACATTAACCAGCCTGGCCTGCTCTAAAATCAGTTTGTGACAGGGGCAGCACAAACCCCTGGCTGAAGTGGGCACTCCACCAGCTCCCCTCTTCTCTTCTCTTCTCTTCTCTTCTCTTCTCTTCTCTTCTCTTCTCTTCTCTTCTCTTCTCTTCTCTTCTCTTCTCTTCTCTTCTCTTCTCTTCTCTTCTCTTCTCTTCTCTTCTCTTCTCTTCTCTTCTCTTCTCTTCTCTTCTCTTCTCTTCTCTTCTCTTCTCTTCTCTTCTCTTCTCTTCTCTTCTCTTCTCTTCTCTTCTCTTCTCTTCTCTTCTCTTCTCTTCTCTTCTCTTCTCTTCTCTTCTCTTCTCTTCTCTTCTCTTCTCTTCTCTTCTCTTCTCTTCTCTTCTCTTCTCTTCTCTTCTCTTCTCTTCTCTTCTCTTCTCTTCTCTTCTCTTCTCTTCTCTTCTCTTCTCTTCTCTTCTCTTCTCTTCTCTTCTCTTCTCTTCTCTTCTCTTCTCTTCTCTTCTCTTCTCTTCTCTTCTCTTCTCTTCTCTTCTCTTCTCTTCTCTTCTCTTCTCTTCTCTTCTCTTCTCTTCTCTTCTCTTCTCTTCTCTTCTCTTCTCTTCTCTTCTCTTCTCTTCTCTTCTCTTCTCTTCNTCCTCTCCTCTCCTCTCCTCTCTTTCTGATTCCATTACATGGAATTACATGCTTTCTCTTTGTTTGCAAGTGCACATCTTGATGAAATTCTGTGACTAGCTAGCTGGCAAAAACACTTAACATTATGAATTAATAAAACCATGAATTTTGTATAAGATGTTTTCTGGAATGCCATTCTTGCTGCTGATTGCCATCTTTCTTAGTGGAATAAAGCCTCCTGCTTGAGGTTGTTGCTAACATCTCAAACTAGCTCATTTATACAGGCAGTAAAACAGATTTAATGAACCATGGAAAACATATGATTTTTCAGAAGTGACCATAATGAGAATGGTTCATAGATAATAACAGGGTATTTACCTGTGCCTGAATTGCCTCAAATTTATTTTCTTCGGACAATTTCCTAACCTCAGTTACAGTAACAATATAATAGAGCTTTAGGTCTACAAGCAATTTATTAATTAAAATTAATGTTGCATATTGAGATGTTCCATTAAGCACACAGGTCTCCTCAAAGAAAGCAAGATCAGCTATCCAAACAAATCTTTGGATATGACCAGCTCTAAGAGATGAAGGATTTCTCTATTCAGCTGCCTACAACCTTCCTGGTGGTTGTATGCACTTATAATCAGCATATCTTTAGGATTATTGACTCCCCCCCCCGTAAAGTGTAAAGCTTGTTTCTGTTGATGTCTGGGTTATTGGACTGATGTGTTTACCAAAGGGAGCAGAAACTCTTTTACATTCTTATGTGAGCTAATCTGATTTACATATAATCTGGTCAAGTATGATGGATTAGATGGATGGGTGATTACTGGAGACAGAATCAACACTACAGCTTTTCCTGCATGACAAATGCTTCCTATTTAGATTTTACTGATCTCCAGGAATGAAGAGAAATTAGAGAAGAATTTGGTTTTACATTTGTCAAAATTTGTTCTCATACCTAACACAGCAACATTCACAGAGTTAAAGAGCATACATATATAAGAACTATATGTAAGCAATCAGGGAAAAAAAAACCTACTAGGAAATAAAATCAATTCATCAGAGGCAGTTAGATATCCTGGGTAGGTTTTCTGTGAAATTAAAACAATAGAATCTAAGAACACAACTCACAAAATCCTTTCCTAACCTCCCTGACATCCAAAAAGCTAAGTATAATTGAGTTTTCACCAGAAAGTTCTCCGGCGTAGACTTCTTGCATCTGATCCTGCTCATAAGTGATAAAAAGCAGTGTCTCCATCTTGATATCCCCCTCTGTGTGAGAAGCCAATGCTTGTTCTTGCTTTGAGGACTGTTTTGTAATTTCATTTAGCTCCCACAAATTGAAGACCTTGATCTCACAGGGCTAGAAGACTGTCCTCCATTTTCTATCCCTTCTCTTTGTCCCTAAAATCATATTCTTTTGTAATAAAATAGAAAGAAATTGTCTTCCTTAGATGGTAGATTTTTAAGTACTTAAATCTGTGAGACTTTTTGGGTGCTAAGATCCTTTGATAATCTTACAGTGGAGGAGCCCAGTGTTGTTTGCTTTCATTAGGAAGGCAGGATTTAATCTTGGGGGTCATTCAAGTGCTTTAGTAATTGCTATCTTAGATCTAATTATGGACCTGAACTTGGATTTATTTTACATTAATATTTCTTATGTAGCACAAACACCAAAATACATTTTTTTTCAGAGATAAGCTCACATTTCAAAATAAACTCCAGGATTTACGTGACTGAATATGAATTTTAAACATTTTTAGAGGCAATTTTGCACTGTGTAAAGAAAAGAAAAGAGCCAGAAAAAAAGAGTTGCAGTGATAATTTCCAGTGACCCAAGTAACCTTGATACTTTTTTCATATGCATCCCACACCTTTGAGAAGATTCATACCACTTCTTTTGTAAGTGGAGAGTTTTGAGATGTGCAACATTTCCTGTGTAACAACATATCAGTTTCAGGTTGTGATGAGAAAAAAATTGCTTTCAAATATCATGAGTTCAAAAGTACAGCTCAAATTTTAAAGTATTAATTTCACATTCTGCTTAAGAAAAACTGTGAAAAGTGAAGTAGAGAGGAGACTGAGGATAAAATTTCAATAAAAATAAGATATCTATATCTAGCCAGACAGCTGGTATTATATGTATCTGTATAATACTGTGTGCATGACAAATATGGTAACAGAGCATTAAGGCTGCATGGTTAGGCAGTCAAAAGTTTGGAAACAGCCTAGTTAAGGTTGCTCGCTGTGGTGCTCTTCTCTCTCACATTGTGAACACATTATGCCTTTTTTTTTTTGTTGGTTTTTTTTTTTTTTTAACTGCAATACTTCTTTACATAGTCTTTTTTTCAGATAGAATAAATATTTCTTTTATATAACCTCAGGAAACTTGAAGTGTTGTTTATTCCTCTAAGCATTTGTGGATTTTCATTAGCATAGTGGTGCACACAGTAACACAGATGCTCAAGCTGGTTTTTAGCCTTTTGTACCATTCTGATGGCACAGAAGGGCCATAAACCAGGCAACATGAACCCATCTCTCCACCTCCTCCCATATTTCCTTCTGTTGTGTCTGATATGGATGCTTTTCTCCTGCCTCCCTCCTTCTACCATTTTTGCACTAAGCAAGATGAAACGCAGCAATACAGCTTTTCAAATGAGAGAAAAGAGCTGGCAAGACCCTTCTTCCATCATTACTCCTATGCATTAAAAAAGTTGCAAGGCAGCATCTCCTGCAAGTCTTCATGTGATTCATCCCCCCTTCAAACCTGGGGAATCCAGGTCTAAATTTTGTTTTATACCAGTCACAATAATTTTTTACCTCTCCCACCCTCTTCCCAGAGGCATATGTTGTCCCTAAGTCCTGTGTTTGGAAGGACTACTGAGCCTGCAGAGAGCAGCCTTTTCCCACCTGAACTGAGGTGTCTTCTCAGTTCACTGCTGTGAGTCACCAGAAAAGCTCCTCAGCTACACTGTAGCTGAGTCACCTCACCTACAAGCTCACCTGCCTGATAAATAGGCAATCTTTAACTGCTACTCTCTGGATTTTTCTTGACACAGATAGGATCTCTAAATTTGATTATTCTAGTTTTCATACTGGTGATTTGCATGTCTTCTTTCATTCTTCAAACAGTGCACAGCATTGCAAATTCTGTACCCACAGAAAAGGTGACCAGCCTATTTCCTCCTTAAATAAAAGGGTTTTAATCCAAAGTAAAGCATCTATGTCAATCCCTTTGACACTCATCCATACCCACTGATATCAATGGTTTCACAACAGAGTTGTCCTGATGCAGACCTGGACAATGATTTTTAATGACAATCTAACTCTGAGGGTCCAAATAATTGGCAGAGCATCTCATGGAAAGAGCAAAATATTTGTAATAAATTTGAAGATACCCAGTATATTCTTGTTTTACATTGTCAGCCAGTCTAGAGGGCAAAATCACAGCCGCAAGAATATCTTTTCCTTTCCAGGTAGGGAGCGGAGAACACTTTGTTTCAGATGCAGTTAATAACTGTGCTGGTTCCCAGATGATTATCAACACCCATCTGATAGAGAACACTGCTCTTACTTCTGAAACTGCAGAACATAAATGCTCCTTCATTCATTTTTTGTGTAAAATATGCAAGTTTATTTAAAATCGTCTTCATCATCAGTTTAATCTAACCTGGAAACTTCAGAGATGAGGAGTAGCCACTAGTAGCTTTCTACCAGGGGTTCTGTATGTGTGTCACTGCCAGAAGAGCATCAGGGACAAAAGGAGAGGGCTACATATGCTTGCAGAGCAAAGGCATTTGTATGTCTTTATTTTATCTGCTGGAAGCTTCTTATTCCTATAGTTGTTTACTCAGAGCCGAGGCTTCAGCGTTAGCCTGATTCTTACATCCTCTCTGTAATGGGCGTGCAGGGGATTCAAACCCATTTTTACTGCATGGCTGCCTAAGAGACTAAAGTAAAAGGGGCAAAATATAGACTGTCAGTATGTGGTGGAAGCAATATAGAAAAAATTTGTGCTGTATCTTTTCAGCTTCTATTTCATTTTGAAAGATAGCATAAAATTCTTACCTGCAGTGATGGTTTGAAAGCTTAAGGAAAGCATTATGATTCTGTAATGCGACTCCGTGATCCTTTTTAAACCTGTGCTTAGCTTAATAGATTTCTATTCTAAAGTTATGTTAGGAAAAAGAAGAAAACATGGTATGTTCAAAACTCAGAGCAAAATCAGCAGGTTGTATGGAAGAAAGAAAAAAAAAGATGTTTAACTGTGAAAGTCAGCAACTCTTCAGCAATTTTATTATAAATAACTCAATTATATTGCATAATTCCCATGATTGTCAGAGACCTCATTGATTACTCACAATGGTACTGCATTAAGATGCTGATGAGATGTTTATTTTAATAACTATTCTCTATGTAGATGCACTAGTTTGCAGAAGCACTCGGTTAAAGATGCTTCAGTTAAATGAGTCCTGAATGAATTTAGCATAGCAAGGAGGACAGATGGCCTTTCAGCTCCACAGCAAAAGTAAAGAAAACAAGACATCACTGCAGCATAGATCCTTTCATGCTGTTCTTTTTGCAAATACAATGTACTGCCTTTCAGCACATTGGCTATCTCTGCTTTGGATAGTTATATCATATAAAGAACTCAGAATCTGAATCAATAAAGGCTAGACACTTCTGACACTTATGTTAAGCAGCAGCTTGCCCTGGGAAGAGCAATTTTCCATGTTTCTTTGACATATACTGTAATAAATGGAATTGCAGTGGAAACAAGGTAATGCCTACCTTCAGCAACAGTTGCTGATTCTGGCCCGAAATTAATGATTAAAATAATGGGGTTTGATTTTTACCAGACCTTCCATGAGAAATTGGATTCATTCTACTTGTTCCAGTTTCTAATCTCTATTTTGCAGGCAAATCTTAGTTCCCATTACTGCCACCGTAACACCTCTTTGATGAGCACATTTCAATATGTGAGCTATTACCCAGTGCAGAAAGCTCTCTTGAGAATCCAGCTGCAAGTCCATTTCTATGCTCAAAGTCATTATCACTCTGTCTGGATACAAAGGCATTCGTAACATCTACAAACAACCAAGGAACAGCTAAAAATGCAGTTTCACCAAGTGGAATTTAAAAATCCATTTCAAATACAGAGGTACTGTAATCTGTACAAAATTATTAGATTTCACACAACTACGGAGCTATTTTGACAATTTAGTCCCTAAAAATCTGTACCAATAACTATATTGCAAAACACAGAGGCATTGGCACAGCATGATGCAAGTCTCTGATCTCAAGTTAATCTTTAACAATAAAATGACCTAGAAAGAATTTATTTTTGTTTCTTATGTAGCTGAGGGGTTTGTGCTATACTCTGCAGGCAGGAGAGGCTGGAGAGGATTTCATTTGATGCTTCTCCTTGTCATTTCTGTTGAGCCTTCAGTTTACCCTCATTAATCTTACAACAGACTCTGCCCAGCATCTTCTTATGTAAGCATGTCTTCCCTGTTGGGAAGCCTGAGCAGGATGCTCGCTATAACTTCCAACATTTGGGCCAGCACATCATAAGTTATGTATGAAAATTTCTCTGGATAGGATTCGTGGGTGTAGCTGCAGCCATATACTCTCACTGAAGCTTTGCATGAGAGATTCTTTTGCAGAGCGTCCAGTCTCCTGTTATCCTTGCTTAATCTGAATCGAGATTTGAGGAAGATTTTACCTGTCCAACACTTCTAGCCTTGTTGGCATAATGGTGCTCTACAGAACCTCTGCTTTCTGTGTTTGATGCATTAGTGTGGGTGAGCCCAAAGGGAAGCTTTCATAGTCCCATAAGTCTCAATCAGTATTAATCAGTCTCATCCTTCACAGCTGCCTTTTAGACTATACAACCCCTTTAGACCATCCCCATTCTGGATAAATTCGATTGTAATCTAGATGTAATATTACTTCCCAGCAACAAAATGAAACAAATTCATTGAAATATATAAGGAAAATGTTGGGAAGAATGACCATTTTGAAGAAAAACGTGATGTGTGACTGTGCGTGTATAACTGTGGCTGTACAGAGAAAGGAAATAGAGAAGGTGCTGCTTTTATAAATGCTTGTGTCTGACAAATAAAGCAACTGTCTGTCCTTTTGATGGAAAAGGTGTTACAAGGAGACTCTCCTGATTATTAGAATTTATCTTGATTTCACAAAAAAAAAATTACACCAACCATTTAATGAAAATGTTTTCATGGATCTTGGTCCTTGCAAATCCAGTTATCCATCATGCTTTGCAAATACAAGATGTAATAGAGGGAAAATTTCTCATCTTTTCTCTAGAACAGAAAAAAAGTATCAAACCAAAGTTTATGCCAGTTCATCCTCTTACACAAAGACAAAGGATTTAAACTGCACAAAGACCAATTCAGGTTCATGAAATCTTTTTTAATGACCATGATAAAGGACAGATTTTCAGTTATTTTTTTACTTTGAATATTAAACTTTAAGAGGTTCCCTGGAGACTTCGTGTTAACTTGCATTGTAGAATATAAAACATATATATAATGCTCAATTTTACATATTTTAACTAAAACTAATTGTGTCTATAGTTTTGACTTCTTAATATATTAGATAAAAGCATTAACTTAATTTACTCTATAATTCTTTTTAATCTCATCTGGGTTTTTACTTTCAAAGATTAAAAATCCTATGGGAAGGCTGGAACTCTTCTCTGATTTAATCCATACACAGATTTGTTTTCATGCTACTCAAATCTCTCTCTCTCTCTCATTTGCCAGAAGACACTGTAGTGATAATTTTCAGGGAAAGGCACTATCTGAAAAATAAGGCTGGTTTTCATTAAAGTTTAAAGGACCAGATACCACAATAATAGCTCATTGCATGATTTATTAAAACAGTTGTTGTTTTTTTTTTTTTAAAAAGGGTGAGACAAAAAAAAAAATTCACAATAGCATAAACTCTAAGAGAAAATAAAATTCAGCACTATTTTGCTTACTCTCACTTGTTTATTTATTTATTTTTTTACTTACTTACTTTTTTGGTGCCTAGACCTCTTATTGTGTTTCTAGACAAATGTAAACCAGTTACATATTTCTCACCACCTGTACCTTTTGAAGCTGTGGATTCCTTAACAGTGAAATGAGGACCACAACACTTCTCTGCTTCACCAATCAGTCCAATCTTTAATTTCTAAGGTACAGTAAAAGACTTTCTACCTTTATGCCCAATATGATCTTATTTTTATAATCTGTAAGCTTTCCTTCCCCCGAAATTCCTCTTCACCTGAATAAAGCAGTTGGTTCCTTGAATGTTTTCATCAGCCCTTCTGTTCTGTCCTCTCTTTTATGGTCTTCACAGCCAATATTTAAACAAACATTTTTTTACACAGAAAATTCATCCTCCATGCCCAAAAACATGTAAAACAAAAAAGTCAATGAAATCTATGCTTGCTTCCTATCCTGCTTTCTTTTCTTCTTCAAGTGTGTGAGGTCGATGAATGTGTACAAGGTAGGGCAGAATGGGAGGCAAAACTGCAAAATAAAATGGGTCCTTTAAAGCAGGAAAACATGCTCTATGGTGTTCACACAATATCAGAAAGATAAATGCAAATCTGCCCTTGAGGAAAGAGATGGAGAGGAGAAAGTTACTGGGAGGGATTCAGGAGCCTGAGTTCAAGTTTTCTTTTAAGTTTCAAGTTTGTCTGAAACAAACAGAGTTTGATTCTCAGTGCTGCTGACATTGCATAATGTGAACCCACCAGTGAGGTTTAGATGAAACCTGGGTAAACAGCAGCAGATTTCATGCTGTTCTAATACAGACCCCTGTGAAAGCACAACTATTCAGAAAAATATGTAATATTGTTCAAGTATCTGGACCTACAAACCTCAAGAGGCACCACTGCAATGGTTCTAGTTGAATGACTTCTAATTTGACACTGAAGAGGCAACCTACCAAGTAATAACTATGAAAACTTCCCAGGGACACTAATTCAGCTTACTGTAGCTGTGTTTTAAGCACAAAGAGTTCTGCTATATATTAGTGCTAACCTCAACACAAAGCTTACCTTGCTATCAGATTACTGCTCTGTGTTTTAATGTGCTATCCAAACAAAAAAAAGCAAATCATAGGACACATTGCAGAGTAAACATAGAGATGTTTGATGTAGCACATTGCTTATACAAATAGAAAAACCAAAAGTATTTGTTGTGGAAGAACTAACATGAAAAATAAAACCATTGTCCCTCTGAGATAACTGGCAAACTCCCCAAGATTTCACTGGACGGGGCAGGTAGCCTCTCTAGATGTCACGTCTTAGCTAAGAATCATTACTGAAGCCCTGTTCCATGACAACTATAAACCTTTCTTCCCAAATAGCACCTCTGTTATCAAAGAACTGCTTGAGCAGTAGCTGATCAGCCTGGCAGCTCAATGGAAGTGCAAGTATTGTGTCCATTTCCCAGAGGCACAGAGGAGCTCAGCAGTACCAATCCAGGCCTGAACAGCAATTAAAAATCATGAGTTTTGGCCTGTAGTTACTTCTAGTCCCCATGAATCTAAAAGCAAACATTAAGGAGAAGAATAGTCATTTATTGATGGTGTTCTGCACTACCACACGTAAGATGCATATTTAATTCCCAGCCCCTCACTCTGCAGAGGCCACGAGCACTTAAACCAGAATGTCTCATCACTTCGGTAATGACATCTTCAGGGATCTCCAGTGTAGGGCAGATGGGCTACAGAATCTGAGGAAGTGACTGATGTTGTCTGTCTCGGTGCAAACACTGATTCCCTGAAACAAGAGCAGAAGGAACTGCTGCAACACGGTGTTATTAAAATTCTTAAATATATGTTTATGAAAGAATATGTGAGTTTCATTAATCGGCTAGACCCCTCTGGTTTTGAGAGATCCTTTTCAATAAGGTGTGACACAGGGGTGACAAATTAAGACGCAGAAAAAAAACCCGAAAATTGTACGCTCCGCATAAAGAAAGGGCAAGACATAAAAGTACAGAACCACACCACGGAGACACAGAAAAACCCGTAGGTACCTCGCTACATAATCAGTTTGCTAATCCAGTCATCAGGCAGGGCTAATAGGAGCTGTACATTTTTATTCCACGGTGCTGCCAAATGTGGGTCAGCCGAGCGCTCCCCCCGCCCCGCGGCCGGGCGGCACTGCCAGCGCCCGCCGCTCCGCGGAGCCAGAAGGCAGCAAACCGCTGCCGGAGCGCAGAGAATCCAACAGGCACCGAGGTCCATTTTGTTTCTAACACAAACCCTCTGAGCTTTCCGAAACTTCGGAAATGCTTAACGCCGTCTAGAAGTCAGGCAAGATCAGGAGTGAAATGCCTGACCCTATCCTGAACGCAGGTAGCGAATCATCGTGGCGTTCGAAGAAGGTTTTAAAAAAGCTGAAACATTAGCGAGCTCTTTGCAGGCTGCGGGGTGAGCGCCCGGCACGGCAGGGCTGTGCGGCTGGGGAGCTGTGGGACAGCAGCACCTTCACCCAGCTGAATCCCGGCTCCCCGACCTCGGCCGCATCCTCAGCATCAACTGGGTATTGGAAAAACGGCCGTGGAGGGGGGTTGTGCTGCTGCCTGTCAGAGCTGAGGGCTGAGGAGACGCCAACACAGGAGGCAATTCCTAGCAGACCCAGTAAGCGTTGCAAACAGGAGGCGGGGTGGGGGGGAGCAGTGACCAGCTCTGCCAGCTCACGACGGGCACAGCTGTCGGCTGGGGCCACATGGTGGGTGCTCCAGGACCCTGGGTCAGGCGTCCAGTCTGTTCAGTCCGAAGGTAAAAGCATGTATTATGTTTGCACCAGAAACATATAACACCTCTGACTCGAAACCAAGAGCCGGAGGCAGCACTGCCTGCCCTCTCCTCTAGGAAATGAGTAGGATGAAGAACGGAGGAGATGCAGCTGTGCCACTGCCCTAGGAGCTGGTCCAATCCCTTCAGTAACTCTTCTGTCAAAATTCATGCCCTGGCTGTAGGTATCTTTGAAAGAGCCTCTTGTCTGAGCAAGTTTGGTATAGCTTCTATCAAAGACTTTGCAAGTTTCCCCAATCCTCGGATTTTTAGCTGTGTGAAAGCTCTACAACATGCCTGGTCCTCTCAGTCACGTTAGATCTCTGCTTTGGCCGCTGTCCAGGCATGCACTGGGGCGCTCAGGGTTGCAGGGTAGTCGTGCCGTGTAGCTCTCTGCTCATCGAGGCTGATGCTTCCAGGACATGTTTGCCGGATCTGAGACGGAGCTCAGTGTGTGATGCCTCCCTGAAACATTATCTTTATTGTTTGTGCACAGAACAAGTGTTTGGCACGTAACTACACGATTCTCTCTGGGAAATCCCTTGTAGATGTGGATGTGTGGAAAAGAGAGACAGTAAGCAGTATAGCAGATGTAGCAGGGAAAACAAAGCTTTGAAGGCAAATTGCCCCAGAGGAATGACTCCGGTGCAATGATTTCCTCATGTTTTCACATATACTATGCTTAAAGCAAAACTTGGGTATCAGATTGCAAGCCCGCTCTCCCACAGACATCTGCGTGTCTTCAGCATCGTGTCCTTTTCTTTTATAAATAACAACAACACCTCGCTTTTGTGGCAGAATTGCAAATAAAATCTCTCGTAGAATCAGCCAGCACTGTGCAGACACTTTCAACCCCCTGCAATCAATACTTTCTGGATAAGTTGATTCATGCACTCTGAAGAAAATGAAATGAAATGTACCATGTCAGTTTACATAATCCAAGAGCCGATAGCCTTCATTTTCTGAGTCACCAAAATGAAGATCTAAAATAAGGAGCTTTGGAGGCTGGAGTTTAATCTCTGTATGTTTTGCATATTTTTTTCCAAAAATGTCTCAAAACCTTTTTTAAGGGGAGAAGTAACAACTTGGACTGTCACAGTGTTTCAGACACAGGCTGAGAAAAGGGTGCAAGTTGGGAAAAATGCTGCATAAACACTCATCTTGTCACGCTGGCTGCCTGACACGTTACATACATCAGTTAAAGGTAAAAACTTTCAGTACCCATTGTCTGAATTTGCTTCAGGACTTCAGGTTGCAACTTTATTTAGGTTCCTGTTGCACCCAAAAAAACCCGAAGGGAATGCTCCTGAGATTGTGGACCACCAGAGCCAAGCCCATGCTGTAAAATCGTGATCTCACAGTACAACGCTCTCTTTGCTTTTGTGCCAGTGCAGGCACCAGACTCATGTGCGTGTGCAACTGTCAAATGTTTCAATGAGGACAGCTCTTCAGGATCCTTTGTTCAAGCACCGTTTTCACAGGCAGGTGGTGGCTTTTGTGAGTCCTGTCAGCTTCAGGCACTGGTTATTCACCTGAGCATACACACGGGTACCCTCTAGTGTATGGCTGGATGTGCACAAAATTGATGGCATGGCTGGAAAATATTGTATTAAAGATGGAAACATTCCTTGTTCATGTTTGTCCTGTTGTTTGAAATAGATTTCTCTCAAGGATCAGTTTCTTCCCATGGAATGATTTCAGACAGTTACTCTGATAATAACTTATCCGATGTATGACTGTAACAGAGGTACTTGGCAACTACATGAAAAATAAAAAGTGTATTTTCTATTATTTGTAGCAAATAGCATGGCAGTTGTCATATAAATAAATGTTTAAAATAGTGTGAGGCATAATCTCATGTCTGCTAAGCTGGCAGTTAGGTGCCTAAATGCCTCTATAGATAGGAAACACTCTGTTGCTACAGTTGGCCCTACCTCTGCCAGTAACCTTTTCTTTATTTTCAGTGGAAAAAAAGCACCACGAAAAATGATAGCCAAAACCCCCCCAGCTGAGCACTTCAAGGAAGGAAGAAGAAATAGGTTGTCCTTTATGTGGACACTCATCCCTTTACTAGAATATTTATATATATAGCTTTACATTTGCAGATTTTTGCATTTACTTTTTGCATTCCTGCGCAGTTCTGTCAATTGTCATGATTTTACAGGACGAAATGAAAAGTGAAAAAGGATAAAGCAAACAATAAAATATCCCTTAGGATGAGCACTGGTACAACTGATACATATTATTTTAGTCTAGCACTTTTTGGGCAATATTTGCTTATGAGTTAATATTTTTTATTTAATATTTAATATTTGGTTCCATTTCATCTGGTAAAGTCTCAAAAGAAAAAGCAGATGCTGACTAGTGTCCCCTAAATCCCCTAGATTTTCTGCAATGTGCTGTTAGAAACCACTCCAAGATAAGTGCTCAAGACATTAAAGCTGGACCTTGTGGCAAAGGCAGAGGCCCTGCCAGGAAAACAAAGTTAGAGTCTGAATCGAAGGTCCACCTTTCAACTCTTCTGAACCAAGTTCTGAGAACAGAAAGTGTTTTAGTGTAAATGGAGATATCAAAACTGACAAGGAAAAGCCAAAATAAAACCATCCAAAGCAATAATCATAGCGCCAATTATTCAAGAATAAAATCTGTCGCTAGGTGCGGGCCAGGAAGATAATACATGCACTGTCTTCCTTGTTTTCATCTCCCTTGCCAGCTTGTCCCACTAAATTATTTCTGTACTATTTTGTCTCCTTACTTCAGTCTTCATTCTTGAATTTTCAACACAGTGTATCCCTAGAGTCTGTTCCTCATCTTAGGCTACTATCTGTGGGATGATAAACTCAGGAGACACAGCTTTTTTTTGTGCTGTTACAGTAAGGTGGTGGGTTTTTTTTTGTTTGGGGCTTTTTAGTTTTTTTGTGATGTTTTTTGTTATTGTTGTTGTTATTGTTTGTTCTTTCAGTGTCTATTCTCCCATTCCTACTGATCTCCTCTGACATACACAGAGCAGAGGACAAGAAAGAGGTGCAGAAAGAGAGGGGAAGTATAAGTGAAGTTATTGCCCAATGCAGAAGAAAGCTCAAGTTACAACATCTTTAGATGGAAAAGCTATCACAAGTAAGGTTTTAGAAAAAGAAATGTCTTCCCTGCTGACAGCAGCACAAGGAATAGCTTCAGGCCAGAATTTTAAAAACATAGGTTGTCTTGACCTCTCTCCAACCTTTCATGGTGCTCAGCATGATAGATCAGGGGAAAAAAATGATAGTGGGTCTGACACAAAAACGCATCACACTGCAGCAGAGATGTGATAGCACCCATGATTTTTCCATGGATGTAGATGGCAAGAACGAGGATACTACATCCAGTATGACTGTGACAAGGGCTTGGAAAGAGAGAGTTCAGAAAAGAGCAACAAAATAATTAAGGGACTGGAGGGATTTACTTATGAGGAAGATTAAAAGAACTAAATAAATATGTACAGTTTGGCTAAGTGATAAGTAAGGAGAGGCATTCGAGCCAACGACAAATATTTGACTGACATACACACTAGGGAAGGAAAAGAATTACTTAGCAGGAAACAAGCAGGTATATCAGGGAGTAATGGGATGAAATTAAGAAATGGAAAATAGAGACAGAATTTAGGGCAAATTCTCCTGACAATAAGTTCTAATAGTCTGTGGAAAACATACCAGCATATATGCAACAGGGAACAGTCTTGCATTGATAAGAAAGGGGACTTAAATGACTTGCTGGGGCTTTCCAATCTCAAATATTTATGATTCTATATTTAAGTATTATTAAATTTGATGACATGTGACCCTTTTTTTTCCCAGAAAATTGTGACTGTTGCCTCAGGTCATGAGTGTGCAATTATTTCCTAACGAAAGGTCTTATATTTTGGCTCATGAATTTTCCTAAAATTAACTAGGTTGGTCTCCTTTTTTTTTTAAAAAAAAACTTATACTGAATTTCTGTTAATGCAGTTTCTCTCATTTTCAAATAGCAGCTGTCTCCCCCTACCAGCAACTTATAATTCCCTCTTTATGCAAGACAGGCCTTCACACTTAAAACTTCATGGCTCAAAACTTGAACCTGGTCAGCTTCAGGTTGAACACCTGCTGTGTTCAAGGGAACTGCTGTTCTGAAGCCCAGATGAACACAAAGGCTCTTCTTACTCCAGGGATGAACTGCATGCAACAAAGGAAAAAAATAAAGAAAGTTACATGGTATTTTCAACTAAGAGCTGTTTATAGAGCTTTGAACCTAGATTGTGGCCATGTGAAAAGCATCGTATCACTGCTTGCCACTGTGTCACAGCACCATTCAGAAAATGAAAACAGGTGTTTATGTGGTACTTGCCCAAGCTCTCAGCCAGTATCACAGCTGGTGGATAGCAAGTTTCCTTTATTTTACACTGTCAAACTCTTTTATTTTGATGCATATGCTTCCTTATGCCAACATATGCTACAAATTGTGCCCTGAAATAGGTACAAATCTATGGAGTCATCAGAAGGCTGTGGTCTCATGGTGAGCAGACATTTTGGGGATCCAAGTGGTTTGTTCTGATCTGTCTCTGCTAACATGTGCTGCATAGATAGTTGTAAAAGACAGTGTTGTAGGTTTTGCTGATATTTTACCACTGGATATGTTCCCTGCACCGTCCCTCAAGAGAGTTCATACAGTCTAATTCTTTGTGAATTATTATCTAAACAGGCCTTTTTCTCCAGCTAACAATGCTGCACATCTCCCAGTGTGGAAGGCAATCTGTGATGCCTAACGCTTTTGTGATCCTTTCTTTTTGTTTCCCCCCGTGGTGCAGCTGCAGACCGGGCACACTATATCATCAACATCTGACATTCATACTCCCTTCTTTCTTGACTACTTTCTTACAGCTCCTTTTTATTATATGTGCTGGACTTCGGCCTCAACCGAGGCAGTAAATGACAGCAGAGTTTCACCTGGCATTTAGGATGTGGTGACAGCAATGCCTGCAAACACGCTGGCGCAGCATAGGTAGCATGAGCTTTCTCATGAAGGCTGAAATGTATCTCTCTCCAGCTCCGACAGACAAGTAGTCCCCTCTTCGTTACCTGCCGCGGGAGTGTGGCTGATCCACGAGCCTGGTGCGCTTGTCTGCCCGCATGCACGATAGCTGGTCCGCTCAGGAGCTGGAGGGCGTGAGAGGCTGGCTGTTCCTTTCTGCTGCGAGCAAATCCTCAGCGAAAGATCCTGGGTGCTAGGATTACATTCTGAACGCTAATTACCAGAAATCTATTTGGCAAATCTTTGCACTTTTATGATAACACTGTAGCAATCAAGCTGAAGCAAGATCATTCAATGAAATGTTCGCTCCTCCCTCCTCCTCCCCCAATTACTGCAGCCCTGCCTGTCATTCCCAGCACTGAATTGCTAAAATGCAGGTGACTGAGCTGAAAGTGCAGTTTGCTGTATGCATTTTATAGGAGGCATGGCTTCCCTACAGCTTTCCCACTAGGAAGGAGCCACAAGGAACCCTGGCTTCTTGTGTGGATAGTGTACCACTAGACTGAGTCCAGCCAGATGTATTCCAGCTCACAGAAAGGAAGGGAGGAAAGAATGAAGATATTTGCTCTCTTACAAAGCAAGAAGCTCTTTTTTTTTTTTTTTTTTTTTTTGAAATGCATGAATTGTGAATCCTGTTTTCACAGCTATGATAAATGTCCTGAAGGATCTAAATACTTGGGGGTGCAAGAATTGGATTGCTGCTCATCAGAACTTGTCTATTTCTAATATTCTGTCCAAAGCAGTGAGCAATTCAATAATAACGTGCTACTGAAAGCTCTTCATTAAGGTGCAGGAAGCTTCAGCCATTGGTTTAGTACACAACCCTCTTTTTGCCTCCATAGCTTCTATTAAAACAGATTCTGAGACCCTTTACATGTTGCAGTTTTGCCATTAAACCAAGAAGAGGAACTATCCTTCCATGTCTGGCCACCTTTTCTAGATTTGAATTTTTCAGGAACCTGTATTAGTTTACATATAGCTTTTCAATTCCAGAAAGTCTTTAGAGGGTGTATTGCAGTGAGTGTCACTTTAACCTATGTATTACTGAATAAGGGAAAGAAAAGATCTTATGTTTTTAGATTAAGAATCTAAAGCCAAGACGTCTGGCCTCTGGATATGCATTATTTAAGGAATGTATGGAATTTTAGCTTTGTATGCATTTTTGCATTCAATAGCTAAGTAATTTTTTACTTCCCTAAGAGTTTTCATTGTTGCAAAATGCTTTTCACCAGGTAGTCTAGATTTTACCTTCTTAATTTAGGCCGTGCTTGCTTCCTGCATGTGTCCAGCCCCTGGGAAAACAAAACTCCCAACCCACGTATTTTTGGATCACTCTGCTTATCAGTCAGAAAATAAAGAGGACAAACCCCCCACAAAACAGCTTCATTGTGTTTTCTGTAGGCTGTTGGCTAAACTTTTTAATCAGTTAGATTTTTCAGAACTCTGTGGTGGCTATTGTTGCTTGTCTCTTCAGTTTATTGATTATTTCCACAGCTCTCAGCATAGACACTGTTCTGAAAAAAACAAAACAATGCAAACCAACAAACCAACAAACACAAAAGTCACAAATATAAAACAAAGAGGTTTCTTTCTCAGGCTTCTGAACTGTTAAGCACTCTGCATAGTTACTATGCAATACTAGAATTCATTTATATATTTATTTTCACAGAGGTTCTGTTGAGAAGGGGACAAAATACATACTTCTGGAGATGCAGTAAACAAAATAGCAGCTTACTTATGCATAGGGAGCAAATTACTTCTGGGTAGAATAAGAATGTTACAGTCCAAAAGTGATGAAGTTTTCATGGTATCTTAAAGAATAATGTGAAAACTTTCATTTCTGCATTTTTTTTTTTTTTGATGAAAATGAGAAATAATTTTCCATCACTGGGATACTTGGATTCAGGACATTTGCACACCCTACATTTCCTAGAAGACTCCTGGCTTATTTCTGTGAAGGTAATTTCACTGTAACAGCTGTGAGATAGCATCTATAGATTGTTCTGCAAAATGTAACTTTCCATTAGGACCTGGGGTGACTATTCTCTAGCAATCAGAACTCTTTGATAAACCTTTATTTTTCTCTTTTCCACCTAGACAAGACTCTGCTACAGTGCTTGGAACATCTGCCAGACTAGATCTAGTTGTATTTCTTGTAGCTACTGGAAATCTATATAGTGACAGTTGCTAGTGGTGATAACAGTGGTCAGACGAGCAATGCCATTTTTTTAAAGTGTTCTGTTTACTATATCCCATCTCACAGTGAAGATCTTGTCTCCTTACTGCTCAAGCATAGCTGGGAAGGGGCTGTTCAAGGACAAGGAGATACACTGCAATTGCACCGAGAGCCGTACTTTTGGTATTTCTTGTGTATGTCAGAACAATGCTCGTCCACCATGGAAGTTCTGATCTCTGTCACCTAGTGGTGGTAGTGGACTGAAATTTCAGCTTTTGTCCTCTACATTAATCCTTCTCATGTGAGAATTGGCTTTATCGTCTCCATTAATTTCCTCTCAACAAGCAGCTCATCTTGGGAGGGAGAAGTTCTGGACCAAACATTTGCAACAGCTCCAGGTTCGTATGGCATCACTTGGGTAATGCACGTTAACTGGAAGACTAAAACTGCTCTTTACTTCTTCTGATGAAATCCTCATTTGACATAACTGGATGTGCTTTAGTTGTGACAAACTTAATTCTTCTCCTTTTTACAAGAAAGGTGTCATTTCAATGAGCAAGCAGTCTCTTTTCTATGTCTTGTTATCCTTCAGATTTATCATGACAGCAATGCTTTCCCCTCTCCCCCCAATTTAAATCTCTTATGATTGTGGGATTTCAAACTCCAAAATTTCTCTTCTCCCTCTGCTGTTGCTTTTTGCAGAGCAGTTAATTTTCATTCCAAGGATGGTGTACAGAGCGTCCCACTAGTTAATACAAGAGGCAGCCATATGACAAACACTGGGAAAGGACTTGGGCTTTCTGTTCTAATAATCACAAGTGCCAGTAACAGGACAGGATGAGAGACTCAAACACAAATAAATTAATTAGCAAGGACATTATTTATGCACTGGGAATTCCTAGTGTATGTGATGTCTGCTCTAATAACCCATGGACAAATCACCTCCCTTTGCTCTAACACCTTAGGGAGAGAGTCAGCAAAGAAACACAAATGTAAGTTCCCATCTAAAGGGAAGAGGATAAGAAGCAGCTTGAAAATCCGCAGGGAAAGACCCTCTCTATGTGTAAAGAGCAGGGCAATCCACATGGACCCCTGCCCCTCATAACAGCTCCTCTTGCTCCTAGTGAGACATGTTGCAGAGTCATCTGTGGTTGATATCAACAGGGTTGTGGCACACATGCATCTGAGCACCTTGAGCTTGCTTTTGCCAGTGCAGTGAAACAGGGCTGAACATGAGGCTTCTAGCAGAAAAGACAGCCTTCCATGAAGGACAAGGAAAACTAGGAATCTCATCCTCATTCATACAGCCTTCCTGAAAACAATATGGCTTTCATGCACCATATGAAGAGGAATGAAAATAAATCTGTGGTAAGAAGCCTGTCCCTTTTACAGCCTAAAGCATTTGGACCAGATTCTTAACTCTTAAGGAGAAAAAATGCCTTGTCAAGGGAGTCCAAATTCTTCTTCTGACCCACAGAGACTGATCCTTTTTATTGAGCAGGTTTTTTGGCTACTTGGAAAAAAAGAAATGGAAAAATAAATTCTTTGATAAACTCTTTGATTTCTTTGCTCTAAGTCTGTACATAAAGGACTGTAGGATTCCAACCTTAGGCCCTTGCTTAAGAAAAATATAAAAATAAGTTGTTCATTAAATATTTGATTTTTATGGCCTCCTTATCTAAAAACCTACCTCTTCCTCCTGTATTGCTCAGCCACTCCAGTGTTCAGTATTATTCAGAACTATTCAGAATTGTATCTGAGTTTTTTTGGGGAGGGTAAAATTATGTGTTATTTTGTGAAGAAATAAAAATGCTTTTTTGCACACTTTTTTTTCTTCCTCTCTAGTTGGCCAGTGAACATGTAGAAGCTGGGTGTTCAGTTACCATGTAATTTGTCTCATTTGTGATTGCAAGTGACAGCCCAGGATGTAGCTATGATAGTTAAGACAGAAAAAGGTGATGGTATTGAAATCCAGAGTACTTTAAAACACTGGAAGCTTAAAAAAGGGAAAGAAATAAGAGAAAGTTTCCACAACATTTTTTAAAAACAAACATAGCCATATAATTTCTGTTGCATGGTAATTACGTCTCTGTTTGAGATGTTCACTGTTTTCTCCCATTGTAATTTCACATACTGGTTAATGAGTATCCTCTGCACAGAAACAACAGTAAGGGCTGTGCAACAGGAGAATGGTTTCTTGATGGTTCTACTGTAAAACATTGTAGACAGTTTTTCTCAGTGCATGACTCAAATACGGATGTTCAGAGGAGTAAAACTAAAAGGCCAGAATATTAAGCTAAAAGCCAAAGAAAGATACTTTGTTGAACAGTCCAGCAGAGCAAAGAAAAGTCATACAGTATCAAACTGATGAGAACGTGAACATTGGTTCATGAACTGATATGAACATGGGCATGAAATTGGTGTTTTCAAACGATCTCCTGCAGATGACCCTTAGAATACAGCCATTGGCTCCATGCACAGGTAAAAGTCCATCTCTCTTTGTTTCGGAAGAATCAGACACAAGACTTGAAATAATGACTCTGTGAAGAGTACTGCCTGAAATACCAATTTGTAAAAAAATGTCTAACAGTATAATGCACAGTTGTATCCAAACTCCATTTCTATAGGACCAGAGTATCATATGCTGGGAAACAAATATACAGATTCCCCTCTAATATAAAGCAATTGATTGAGGATTCTATCGCAGAACTTTTAAACTATGTAGGGAATACCTCGATATTAAGTTAGTGGGAACATTTTTAAAGCATTTGTTAAACTATCCTTTGTATCAGGCTTTAAATAATCTCCCCAAACTTTAGACTTAAGCTGTTACACATATTCTTTGAAATCATTAAAAGTTTTAGTTTAAAATAGATTTGGTGATGCATGAGGAATTAAAATTTTTTTACCTGTGATACAGAATTTGTAAATTGTATCCAGTGTGAGCATGGTAACACGAGGTTGTCAACACAAGGTGAAAGCTAATGCTTCAACAGGACGTGAAAATGGATGCCAAGAGACACTTAGGGGAAAAAAAAGTTTCCATAACTTTTGAGTTGATAAAATTTGCGCTTACAGATCTGAATGGATGCTTCAATCCTTTGACAAAGAAGCCTTTCACTTAGGTTGTTGTCATGTTATTCTGTGTTTTAAACAGGGGTACCTTTCCTCATGGAGATGACTGGTGTGCTAAAAATTGGCAGAGAAAATAGAAAGGAAAATATTGCTAAACAAAGTTATTGGGAGGTAAAAAACCTACACTTACAGTCAGTTTTCCAAAAGCAAATATACAATTCCAGTCACAGTGAGGCAACAGCCTAGAACAGTAATTACAGCTGATCTCAACCAAACTTGAGAAATAATCATATTTGAGAAATAATTTTCTGCATGCATCCAAGAGGAAATAAAAATTCCTCTAATCAGACAAAAAGGATATAATGCAGTCTCATATGATGTAGAATCCAAAAAGTAATATTTGAATGCAATGCCATCATCCTGTTTCTAGGAAAGATTTCTAGAATTCATTAGAATGTTATGAATTTCACTATATTGAAAATCAGTTTGAATTTAAACTACAAGCTAATTCTCACTACAAAGATAAAACCTAAAGAGGAAAAATAAATCTTACAGAATCCTCCTAGAACTAATATTGAATTCTCCAAGCTCAAATTACAATAATACCATCATCAAAGGGTCCTCAATTAACCTCGTCTGACATTCCAAGCAGAATATTCTAAGGGTTGTGAAGCATGCAAATAGAAACTTCAATTAAAGACTGACTTCATACCTCGGACAGCCTGTGAGAAAAATGTGAAAAATTATGTAACCAACCCAGTGCTTCAGTAAACACCCACAGATGATGGAGAGGAGACTGACAAAATTGAGGATCAGCATCCTAATTCCTTTGTCAGGTAAAGCCTAGAAAGATTAAGAACTTGTTTACACAGGGGAGCAGGGGCTCCCTTCACATTCATTCTGAGCTTGGTTTCTTCAGATTCAGGTGAGTTGCATTCACACAGCACAAATCTTACCACACATTAACTGCTGAGATAAAATATATTCTGTGTTCCTTTTGAAACTGTGGTAGATTCAGAGTGCATTAACTGAAAGCATATTAATATCTGTTGGGTGCAGCTGCACCACACACTCTCCTGGAGCCAAGCGCTGTTGCAGGGGACAGCTGTGCATTCCTGCTCCTGCTTTTTTCTGTCACCATCAGGCGTTGCTGCCTGTTAGATGCTGGCCAGCAGCTAGGGTGAGCTCTTTGCTGGTGGCAAACACAACCTGGAGGTCACGTTGGTGATACGCCCTAAGTTATATAGTTGTGCTTTGGCAAAAGAGCATCGCCCGCTTGGAGCGGGACAGACATCCTAGAAGGGGAAAAAAAGAAAGTTCAGGCTGCTACAAAGCTGTCTCTTCAGGGGGCCGAGTTGCTGATGGGTCAGTGCTGGGTTGTTCTGCTCTTCTGGATTGAAGTGAGAGGCCAGCACGAATATTTTTACACTGCTGGTATAAAACTTGTCAGCACTTTGCGTAGGCAGCTTGTTAGTACCAAGAAAGTGATCTGGGCTCGTGGCTATTTCTGTTTTTATTTTTCTGCCTTTTAACTTTCCTTTCGCTTCCATTAGATGGAACCAATATTATCTATTTTGATACACCTTCAGGACTTGTTTTTCGATGTACCTGCTGGAGACATGTAGCTGTTTGAATTTTTAACCTTTCCTTATGTGCTGTATGCAGTGGCTGTGTCAGAGAAAATACTATTTTGACTCAATGCTTGTTGTGTACATTTAAAATTCCCTGCTCCCACTCTGACTATCAAACAGGTTTTTGTATGCATTTGCACAAGCCCTATTTTATTTCCTGCGTGCTGATAGCCCTTTCCCCCGAATGTTCAAAGGGGTATTTTACATGTTCAACCCCAGAAAAACTGGTTAAAAAAATTGTGAGAATGTTGTAGTTTGCTGCACCTCAGCTATACATCATCAACTGTTCTGTTCCCCCTCCCTATTCGGCCATCTGACATAATTTTCTCCTTCCATTCGTGTTTGGTTTCTCTTGGCATGAAAGCTCCTCTTACCAAAATGGTAACTGCCAGCTCCTGCCTTTTCATATGAAAAAAACCCCCAACAAATACAAACACTTCCTTCCTACCCCCAAAAAAACCTATTAATAGAAGTGCACTTACTGTGCACGGTGCAAACTAAGAATAGTGTTAAGTACTGCATCATAATTAGCAGAGTACAGTAATGCTCTCATTTTAATCAATGGGTTTTGAAGTTCCAGCTTTTATGGTATGTAATGAAGTACATTTCAGTATGCTGTATGGTAGAACTCTGTAGCATATTTTACAGGCATTTTTTTTTTCCCAATTACAAAGGGCAGAATTTCTGCTGCAGAAACACGTTTGAGGCTTTTTCCCAGGATAAGACTTAGCAGTGCAGCTGTAAATCAGCTCTGCATAAGAAATACATAGGCTTAGGGAGCAGGGAGACAGGAGGCTCTGGGCATTGCTAACCCCTGATATTCTGAGTCAATGATTCAAAACACTGTTGCTGCCTCTGTGTACTTTGTGCCTATCCTCGAAAGGTGTCTTGTACAGCAAGCCCAAGGTGGGAAGAAGCAGGAAAAGAATTTATAGCAACAGGACGCTGCAAGCTTTTTTCTCTTTTTGTGGAATAATCTATTCAAATTGTTGCACCATTATGGCCCTTGAGATATTTTCTTGCCATCAACTTGACTGGGGTTTTTTTTGAAAAGGTGATGTTTCAGTTACATTTAAATGAAGAACATCTGGTTTCAAATCTACAGAAACTTTGACAGAATGTAGGGCTAGGTGGCAGACAGAAACACGCTGAAGGGCAGGCAGGGGTGATCCTTCCCACAGCCTTTCTGCTTGTCTCTCCCGGCATCCAAGGGCCATGTTTGGCTGGGTGGGTTTCTCATGCAGAGCTCCTGACCACTGTTGCTTCTTGCACACCTCATGTGCACAGAAGAGATGGTTTACTGCAGTCGGGGATGCTGAGGACATGGAGGGAAAGGAGGAACACGGTAAGCGAGGGATTGAGAGAAGACAGAGATATTGCTGTGGTGTGATGTGTGTGGGAGGGGTAATTATAGAAGGAAATATGGGGTTATTGGAGATGTGGGGAGTGTGAGGTGAAGGGATGTAGGGCACAGATCTGTGGGAGACCTGGCTTCATTTCTACCCATGGATATAGAACAACATCTTGGTTGTAACGTGTAATTTCGCAGTTCCTTGAAGCTGTAGGCAAATAGTTATATCTTATTACTTGTATTTTGCAAAAATAAGAATTTCCTTTATTAATCCAAGATACGTTTTTTTTATGAGGCTCACAATACCAGCTACATAAAAGAAAAGTACGTTTCTCATACTTAAGATTTTTTTCATGGTTCAATAGACTAATTTTAAAATAAAATGGAATAACAGTGGGAACATAACTACACCATGCACAAGGAAAGCACTTCAAAAGGCCTTTGTTCAATGCCCAAACAACATTCACAAAACAGTCTGCAAACTCCTTAAGAAATAATGTACTGAATGTTTATGGAACACATAAGAAAATCCTACACACACAGACACACACAAAAGGAGGAGGGGGCAAATCCTACAGCCCTTAAACTCTGAATTTTTATCATCGCTGTTTATCATCCATAGACCGTGGTCCACAGACCACAAAAGTCTTCTCTGATTAAGTGTCCAGGGAAAATGTGATTTTGGGGAAGGAGTTTCTCTTCATTTCTCTGCTCTCTCAGCTGTTCGAATCGTAACATGCAGTTATGTGAGAAGAGCAGGTACTGCCCAGCAGCAAGTAGCCTACTCACAGCACAATGTCATCTGCCCTCAGTTCCAAAACCTTCTACCATCCTCCAGTAGGTTGGTTAAATTCCTCACTCTTGTGATTTTTGTTTTTTAGAAGAAGGCTGAAGAGACTTAGCAGAGTCTCCAAGAATAAAAATTCTGCCATTCCTCTTGAAGTGATCACCTCTGTTTTGCTAAAGAAAGTAAGTCTTGCTTACTGGCAAGCAGTGCCTCTTGTGCTTATCATCCTACAGTGCTATTGATAAAGTTTCCACAATAATGTACAATACCAAAAGTCTTATAGAACCTGCTGCGACTCTGAGCTCTGAATTTTAGAGCCAAGGCCAGCAGTTGGCAAGATATTGAATACATCCCCTCCTCCTAAGCCTGACACACATTGGTAGGGACCAGCAAAGTTATGCTGGGCACTTTTTATCCGAAGCAGAATGCAAAGTACCAAACTGTCACATAGGCAGATCTAGGAAAGGATATGTGTGAATTTTACCCCAGAATTGCAGTTGCAGAGAGGTAAATTTCACAGCACACCAAAGGAAAAAACCCAACAATGCTTATCACCCTCACACACTTAGAATAGGACAGAGTGGGTAGGGAGGTGGAAGCAAGCTCACTGAGGCGGATATAGGGCAGTACTGAACATGCAGCTGCTAAAGGGGTCATGTTTTTGTGCAAACCAAGCAGAACACATAGGCAGGTCTGGGAGAAGCTCTTTCTGATGATATTCAAAGCCAGCTGTGCCTTTTAGAGTGTCATTCCCTTGCTCTTCCTTATACCCCTTTGTACAGTGACTCTTCTCCCACATTCTATACCTGCATCACAGGATCACAGAATCACTAGGTTGGAAGAGACCTCCAAGATCATCTAGTCCAACCCTTACCCTAGAACCTCAACTAGACTAGACCATGTCACCAAGTGCCACGTCCAGCCTTTTCTTAAACACATCCAGGGATGGTGACTCCACCACTTCCCCAGGCAGTCCATTCCACAACTTTATTACTCTTTCTGTAAAAAACTTCTTCCTAATATCTAACCTATGCCTCCCTTGGTGCATCTTGAGACTGTGTCCTCTCGTTCTGTCAGTTGCTGCCCGGTGGAAGAGACCAACCCCCACCTGACTACACCCTCTTCTCAGGAAGTTGTAGAGAGCGATAAGGTCACCTCTGAGCCTCCTTTTCTCCAGGCTAAACAACTCTAACTCCCTCAATCGTTCCTCATAGGGCTTGTGCTCCAAGCCCCCCACCAGCCTCGTTGCTCTCCTCTGGACACGCTCAATCATCTCCACGTCCTTCCTAAACTGAGGGGCCCAGAACTGGACACAGTACTCCAGGTGCGGTCTCACCAGTGCCGAGTACAGAGGCAGAATAACCTCCCTGCTCCTGCTGGCCACACCGTTCCTAATGCAGGCCAGGATGCCATTGGCCTTCTTGGCCACCAGGGCACACTGCTGGCTCACGTTGAGCTGGCTGTCAATCAGCACCCCCAGGTCCCTTTCCACCTGGGCACTGTCCAGCCACTCTGCCCCCAGCTTGTAACGTTGCAGGGGGTTTTGCGGCCAAAATGCAGGACTCGGCACTTAGACTTATTGAATTTCATCCTCTTGGATACTGCCCAGCTCTCCAACCGATCCAGGTCCCTCTGGAGAGCCCTCTTTCCTTCCAATAGATCGACACAAGCTCCCAGCTTAGTGTCATCTGCAAATTTACTGATGAGAGACTCAATACCCTCATCCATGTCATCAATAAAAATATTGAATAACACTGGTCCTAGCACAGACCCCTGAGGGACACCACCGGTGACTGACCGCCAGCTGGATGCAGCACCGTTCACCATCACTCTCTGGGCCCGACCGTCCAGCCAGTTCCTAACCCAGCAAAGAGTCCTCCTATCCAAGCCATGAGCTGCCATCTTTTCCAGGAGTATGTTGTGGGAGACAGTATCAAAGGCCTTGCTGAAGTCCAAATAGACAACACCCACAGCCTTACCCACATCCACCAGGCGGGTCACCTGGTCATAAAAGGAGATCAGGTTGGTCAAACATGACCTACCCCTTGTAAACCCATGCTGGCTGGGTCTGATACCCTGTAATTGTTTTCTGTTTGAAATCGTTGCCTACTCATTAGAAATAATAATAAATTGAGTACATAGATAAAAAACTAGACTCCCAAACCTGCCACTTCCAGGTTAGGAAGTGTTCAAAATAAGCTAAAAACAAATTAGAGGAAAACCAATGTCTGCCTAAAAGATTGCACACTAGAGAGAGCCAACTCTCTTCCTCAAATGAGGAATCAGCTCTCATGCAGCGGCCAATATCACAAAGTTTCTTTTTTTCTGTCTATTTCTTAGGAAGATCTTCACTACATCCCACAAGGCACAGATGTAATCAGTCAAGTTTTAATCTTTTCTTGTAAGCCAGCCCCCTCAGCAGTCACTAGTATTTAATTCCTTTGAATGCCCTTCCAAATGCTCTCCAATATTATGATGAGAGGTTGCCCAGCCGCATATACTGCCTTCTAAGGGCCATCTCCCTTCTGCATTAGAAGAACCATCTTGCAGGATCAACAAAGGTTCCTCCACTTCACCATTCTCAAACATAGAGGGACTATTGCTCCTTCCTGAATAGAAGTACGATGTTTCTTCGTGTGCAGACTGAAAAAATAAAAATAAAATAAAATTCAAAAATGACTGTTTTGCTGTGATACTGCATTGCAGATTCACGTCTAATTTTCTGCCAGTATCATCCACTCAGCCTTTTTCAACATTGCTGTTTTCCAGATTTTTCCTCCCACTGAATCTGTATGTTTGATTAATGTTTTCCCAGATGTCTAACCTGAGGAAAAAAAGGCACTTTCAGTCTCATTTTGCTAAATGCTAGGAATCTCTTTGATGATCCATAACTAATTTTACTGTACTTGTCACAAAGCAGATGCATTGGAATAGTCCCCTAAGCATGCTGCATTCGATCATTACAACTTCCAGAGTTCTCCTTTCCATTTCCCCACACTTTTCTGTGTTTATTTTTTCGTTAGTAATTAACCTTCCCAGTTTATAATATTCTTTTTCACTGGCTTATTTAACACATTTGACATGTGAGTTATACATCTGATCCAACCACATTTTATCCCTGTCTTTTTAGTTTCATCCCTTTGTAGAATGTCAGATTAGGATGTGGTTTCATTCATTTTAGTTATTTTGTCTCAAACACGTAGTGCATTAACTCTCCCTATTTCTAATTTACATGAAAGATTTTCGCATTCAAGGGATTTAAACATTAAAAAGAACTTTTAACATGAAAGACTGTAAATAACTCCCACTTCAAGAAGGTGTACTCTGTTATCTCTAACTCAGCATTCATAATTTGCAATAGCTACAAAGCTCATCTTTGTTTCAGCCCTGTCTCCTGGAAAGGTGGAAATCACCTCTGAATTGTCTCTCTTATTTCTGGTAAGCGTTAGCTATTACAAAGACAGAGAGATGACTGATGCTATTGGATCTGACAATGGGAGGAATTCATGCAACTTTCTAAAAAGAAACTACCCCTTTATGACTGTACAGAAAACATGGCTATTCAGATTCACAGAGTAGCTGAGGCTGGAGGGCATCTCTGGAAACTGCCAAGCCTGATCCTCTACTCAAAGCAGTGTCACCTACAGATGCATTGCTCAGGGCCATGCCCAATTGGGGTTTTGAATATCTGCAATGATGGAGACTTAACAGACTCTCTGGGCAACCTGTGACAGTGTTTAGTCCCTCTCACAGGGGAAAGAAAATAATTCTTTTTATTTTGTTTTAAAAGAATTTTTTACATTTCAGTTTGTGCCCATTTACTATTTTGAAAGTCACGTCTCATTGTGCTCACAAAACAGGTTTCTTGCCAAGGTATTTTCTGCAGGAAAAATAAATCAACTGCAAAAAGTGTACATGTTTTTCTGGAGAAGTTGTCAAAGTGCAATCGTAACACCAACCTGGATATTTATGTGCTACTGGACATAGTGAAGTCCTTATGAAAAAAAAGTAGTGTCTTGTTCACTGTAATGCATATGACAAATACACTGACTATATGGAAAAATAGAAGAATTATTTCCCGGTCAACGTTGGGATACAAGCAATAATTTATTTTATATCATAGTAATATTATCAGGTATTAAGCAAGAAATTATAGTATTGTCCTTTTTTCTAAAACTTCAGGAGAATTTGCTTTCTTAGTTTTTACTATTAGCTCAATTTCAGTGCATGTGAGAGGTGGTTGCATGCCCATTACATCCCTGAAGAAAACCTTAAATACAAACTTAGAAGAATTTTGTGTTTGAATCTCCAAGCCTAACATGGGAGAATCCAGGAGGATTCCATGATATAACTTTTGGAGCATCGCGTTGATTTTCAAAATATTATCACACTCAAACAATATCAAAACTAAAATCTGATGAACTTCCATGCTGTCACAGCCATTGCTTCTGCTTCCTTCCCCAGAGAGTCTTTAGTGCCTGGCTGACCACCTGCATACTTGTATCCTTTCTTTAAGGAAGATAAAATACAGAATACTGACCATCTGTCTAATGAAGGCAATTGCACTTTTGCAATAAATGCCCAGCGATCCTACCTGGCCAGCAGCAGGTAAAGTTGTTTTTTGTTTAAGGTCCACATGAGCTAACAGCCATGATACTCATTTTCACCATCTAATCTAGGAAGCACTGCAGGCTTTCCAGCCCTTGAGTCCGAGTACTCACAGCCCCACATTTGGGTAATCCAACACCCCATCCTCTACACAGCGATACGTCGTAGGATGGGAGCCAGGCACACTGGCTGTGTTTCCCATCTGGGTGACAGGCCAGGAGCTGGACTTTGAAATATGCCAACACATATACCTGCTACTTAGCCCAGGAAATGAGTAATTGGGGTAATGGGTGATTTTATTTTGTCAACTAAAGTTCGTTCACTGGGAAAGAACCAAGGTATCATCTTCAGTTTGGAGGGCAGTAAAGTGAGGATGAAGTTTCTGTTCCAAAAAGGAAAGACAAGCCCTCAAAGATACAAATGGATGGTTAATAGATGCTATCTTTTGGCAGAAAGATACTTGAATTTTAGGTCTTGTAAATCAAAGATAAGTTCATTGACTGGACTATTTTTAACTGAGTTTATCCTTATTTCTGCCCTGATCAATACCGTTTACCCTCTTGATATAAAATATGATTCTTCATGATATTTCAGAAACTATGGTCATGAAAGGACATATTAGAAAGGAAAAGCATTACTACTTTTTGCTCATTTTCTTATTTTTTTTGTTTTCCTTTTTTTTTCTTCCTTTTTTTTTAACAGTGGATTTGACAGTGGGTGGAAAGTGGTGACTCATTCATTGTCACAATGTTGAAACTCATCTGTCTGGAAGGGTGTTCTGGCATGTGCTGAGGGAGAAGGGGATGGCATGAGGGAGGGAAGAAGAGAGAATGAGGTGCCGTTTCTTGGATTAGAGCTTTTGTAAGCTTCCAGAAGAGAGAGAATTCAGCTGTTTAGCTGGCAGCTGTTGGTGGTGAGGGAAGAACCCTGGCTCAGTTCCCTGTTGGGCACAGGGAGCAGTTTCCCTCCATCTGTTAGGAGCTTCTGATTAGATGAGGTAGGTTAAATCTTTTTTCCCTCTGCTCTCCCTTCCCAACGGTTGTGAAATCACTTATTTGTGTTGCTGGGAGCAAAGAGAAGAGAAATGAAACCACAAAGCCAGCTGAGGGCTTTTTGTGCTTTTTGCAGGTTGAAGAGGCTGGAAAGAGATGATTAGAGAGATTGAAGACTGATGGAAGTGATAAGATGGGTGAAAGGGTACAGAAGGGAGCAAGGAATGATGCATTTACTTAGTGGGATATCTTAAGTTCCTCTGTCAGGCTGCCTTGTTTGCTGTCTGTTTAATACCTGCTCTTGCCTTCTAAAGAATAACAATGGCTTATTGTGAATTTTCTAAATTTTTTTTGAGAAAGGACAAATTTATATCAGCAAGAGTGTGACTTGGTACAGAGAAAGAGGGATTGCTACACACTCCATGTGCCAACGTGGCTTGTCACAAGGCCCTGCTGAAGTAAAACCAACTGCATCATGTTGTAGTGATATTTCCCACGTACAAGCTCTTCTTAGCTGACTGCCATAGTGATTAAACTGAGCTTGGGCAGAATAGAAAATAAAGGCCAGTACAAGCTCTCCAGGCATCAAACCACTGACATCAAGATCTGGCAGGTTTTAGAGCAATAAAATAGACACAGGATTACAATAAATAAATACAAATAAATATAAATGTAACAGTAACAACAACAGCAACAATAATAATAAAAAGAGACACTGGGGAAAGCTCTCCAGCAAACTCCAAACTTATACAGGCACAGGGAGCAAATCTGAAAGAAAAAAAGTAAAAATAATATTAACATTAATTCTGGAAGACAGAAGGAACCTTTCTTCATTCTTCCAGCTTCTCTCTCTTCACCTTCTATGACTGATTTCCTTGGATTCCTTACCTCTTCTGCTTTGATATTGATCCATCTCCTGTTAGTGTGTTAAACTGCATGACACACCAATACAACAGGCTGCTCTGTTTGTGTAGCCCTGTGATTCTTCAACAGTTGTCTGGCCCGGTGCAATATGGCAAAAAAAGAGAAAGCCACAAGCATCCCACAGCCCAGGGCAGCATCCTCTCACTGAGTGTTGCCTCACTACCTCCCTCCACTTATGCAGCCCAACAGTTTGCATTGCTGAGTCTGCCTGCTTTATCCTGGTGTTATCTCGGGAGCAGAAATGACAGCATCCTCTATTCTGCAAAAGGGGAAATGAATTTTTTGATGTGGGTTCTACATCAGCCATTAAACCAGCAGCTTTTCCATTGGGGATTGATCAGAAATGAGGCTGAGAGTATACAACACCCACTAAAAGTGGTTGCTTTTGCTAAATTCAAATTTGTAAGGTTATTATAGTCACAAGTTTTCTTAAATGAGAATCAAAAGCTACAGTTTTTCCTGTCTTAATAAGTGGAAAGAGGCAGTTATGCCAAGCCATAACACTGCTTTCATATAATTGTAGAATCACAGAAATGTTTGAGTTGAAAGGGACCTTAAAGATCCTCTAGTTTCAAACGCTCTGCCATGGACAGGGACACCTTTCACTAGATCATGTTGCTCAAAGCCCCATCCAGCCTGGCCTTTAACACTTTCAGGGAACACGTCTTCAACTTGTGCGTTCCAGTCTTTCACCAGCACCACAATAAAGAACTTCTTTCTAATATCTAATCTAAATCTACCATCTTTCAGTTTCAAAATGTATCCCTTTTCCTACCAATAGACCACCTGATGAAACATTCCCTCCCTGTCTTTCCTGTAGGTCCCTGTTAAGTACTGGAAGACTTTTATAAGGCCTCATAAGATTTTCAAAGTTAAACACTCCCCTCCTCCCATGACTGAAAAACCAAGATGGCCAAGAAAGATCCCATGAAGAATTTTTCAAACATGCTCATTTATAAATGAAACTAGCTCATTTGAATATCAATTTACATACATCCCACAGCACTTTATTCCATTGATTAGACGTCTGTACATTTACATTTCCATCACTTTCATGTAACAGCAGTGGTAGGTCACAGTGACCTTACAAATATCTTGTCAAAGCCTTTTGTGTCAAAACAGCACAACCTCAGAAATGCACTATCAAAACATCCCCATCATCCAGCGTCAAAACAGCTTCATCACAGAGCCTAAGCACATTCACATCCAACAAATTAACATATCAAGGCTTTATTGCTTTAATATCCAAGTAAAAAACAAAAACCTAATGCTTTCCCTGTGAAAAGAAAATTGTTCTTACTCCCATTTCCCACTGCTAATTAACACAGTTCCTCTCTACTGGAGTGTCTCAGGAGTGATTTTTCTTTCTTTTTTTTTTTTTTTTCTTTTCCTGACAGCATCACTACAGTGACCGACATTTTCATTTAGCCAAACTTGCAAAAAATGGCTGGAAGCAGCTTCTGGGAACTTAGCCTCAAGGATTTTCAAGTGAGTAACATTCCTGGCTAGGTACAAGACCATTCAACAAAGTGAATAGCACAAATGAAAAATTCTGTAAACCCCCCCCCCCCCAACCCCAACACACTGTTCTGGACCATCTCCTGTTGCATTTAAATTATCTCATTGTTCAATCTTCAGGGTGAACCTGTCTTAGTGCTTGGTTTCACTGCAAGTGAGTAAATAAATGTGAATGCCATAATTTGAGTTGCAGTGCCTCTCCATCTCTTCTTTATGAGTGGGGTGTTTATAAGGGAGGTTTTCAGGGACACACTCCATCACAGGACAACATACTTGTGTGTAAACATACGTAACATCCAAATATAAAGGCAGTAAGGATGGCAACGTTTAGTGTACTCTTGAACAAGGACATGCACAGTTCATCGATTGAAAATGCAAAAGTACAGTAAACTAGGCTGGGATGTCAGCACTGCAAATATTCATGTTTGGGCGACACTCACAGTTTCAGGCAATGGCTTTTTTAATAGGTTAAACTTTCAAATACAGAATAAATAAATATAAATCAGATGGTCATATTCTTTCCTTTTTTTTTTCTTTCTTTTTT
>VXBA01002838.1:360651-414594 GCA_013399895.1 Serilophus lunatus | reverse complement strand
TTTTTTTTTTTTTTTTTTTTTGTGTGGATGTTTTTTCTGTTGGTATGTATGGCTTTATCTCTTTCTGAGCATTTTTGCCTGAAACACAACATGGCTTTTCTAGTCTCCTCTTGTCTTCTCCATCTGCTGCCTCCCTCTTGTCTGTGCAGTCCCAAACCAACTCAATTCCCACTTTCATGCAGCATTGTGGCAGTGGCAGTATATGGCTGAAGAATCATACAGCAGATATGTCAATAGTGATACTACTGTTGTCATTTGGGATAACAGTAATAAGCTTTGCAGAGCTGTTAGAGATAAAACAGGCTGTTTTCTGTGATATTAAACCCACAGTTGATTACCTAGTTCCTCTTTGTCTCTGTGGTCAGAGATTAAGAAATGATACAAAGGCATTAAATTCTCTACTGGAAATTATGGGAACAGTGGCTTCTTTTCAGTTCAGCCATACCTTTGATCAAAACACTTGTATTTCCCTCATTGCAAAGCTTAAGCCACCACATCTATTGCTTCATTGCCATGCCTTTTTTTAAGAAAGGACTGAGATATCCAATCAAAAAAAAAAAGAATTTTGTATAATAATGTGTTGTGATCAATACCTAAATAAAATATATCAAGAAGGTTCTAATGGAAGTCAAAGCAGTGAGTAATCAGTATCCATGGCCGAAGTGTTCTTGCTAAGTTTCACTCAGATACTTGTAATGAGTTTTTACTGCTTTGTGTATACCTTTTTTTTTTTTTTCCCCTTCTCAGTATCAGGTAGATGGTGTCTTGTGTGTATTGTTTTTTTGTCCGTTTTTAAACTGCTAGAGATATCTGCAGATCAGAGAACTCCCAAGTCTTCTCTGCATTGTTCAGCATGTTTTTTTTTTGTGGATATGCTGTTTAGGTTTTTTATGTGTAGAGTGCTTGGTTGGTCATAAAATGCAGTATGAATAAGAAATGTCAAATTCTCAGAAAGACTTGTGTGCATATATAACTTTAAATGGCTGAAATCTTATTTTTAAGCATTCAGCTTCAAAGATTCACTTAACATTCAATGGCTGCATTAATGCAAGCACAATTTTTAGTAGAAGAGTTTGTTCCTTGTTTTGATGTAGGATCAGTCTTGCTGTTTCATCTAAACCTTATACCCAGTTATGGAGTAAAGCTGACAGGGTGACACAAAAAAAAAAAAAAAAAGACTTTAGTGCTAACAAACTTTGTCTGTTCTCCCTTTTGACTTCCCAAGAGTCAGTGCTATTTATTAAAAAGGAGAAGAGATCAAGCACATATATGATACTGACAAATAAGAAGACATTAATAAAAAGAAAACCAACCAACCAAGCAAACAAAACTTCCAGAGAAGTAGTATTTACAGCACTGTTAAAGAACAGGTGTTGAGTTGTGGTGCTTCTGTGCTGCCTACAAACATCTTTACCCCATGAGCTATGAGACCTGGCCTCAAAGGTCAGCAAGAAATAATATTTCTGTGAATACTTTCACTCTCTGCCTTTGAGAAATGGAAAATTAATTGTCAAAGAGACCAAAACCTAAAGCAATAGAGAGAACACCCCCAGATCTTGTTTTGTTCTCTGTTTCCTCTCTCAGCTTGGATGAAGCACTTGAGCATAGTGTGCTCCTACCACCTTGGCTGCTGTGGCTGCAAATCTGGCTTTGTCTGCACTGATCCCACCAGCTCAGCCAGAGAAGCTCCCAGCAGTGCCTGGGGCCCTCTGAAAAAGGTCTATCCCTTGGAAAGGAGACAAAAATCTAGGAGGCACAGTGGTGCTCTCAGTCAAAGGGAACAGCATGATGTGCCTCCTTACTGATGGTGAGTGCCTCATCTTTGTTCTCAGGAGGCTGGAACTCATAGGATGGGTTTTGCAAGTTTAAAGGTGTTTTAAATGGTACACATAAGCCAAGATAGCGAAATGGAAAGCAGGCAGTGTTCTCACATCTGCTAGCTAGATCTAAGCTCAGTGACATGCAGTGGTGTTCTCATTTAAAACTTCAATGGCAAGCCTCCTCATAGTCACCAAGGAAAATGGGGGGGGGGAAGCTTCAAAATCTGACTGATAAACTTCAAGGAGAAATTTCCTTCCCAGTACACAGTGCAGTGATGGTGACATATAAGAAAGGAATTAAACCCTATTTCACCTCATTACTGGAGACTAGTGGGTAACTTTGGGAGCATTTGCTTTACTCTCTTTTAGGATGGTTTTAGCTGTGCAAGCACACAGTTCAAAAGCAGATAATTTTTACAGAAGAGAAGCATCACACCATTTGTAATGTTACCTCTGATGTTAGACACTGCTTTCAAAATAGAAGGTTGATGGAAGGAGTTAATGGATCCAAGCAGCTGCCCTTAAAGGTGAATGGAGGATATTCCAGCAGCTGGCTGTTTGTGTCTGGCTTGTGGAGAAATTTCTGAGGCTCTGTTTTTCTACACTCTCGACTATTTGAAAAGACAGTATAAATACTGGCTTCCTGGCAAAAGTTTTACCATTAACTTCGATGGGGCCAAGATTTCATTAATATGCTCGTTTCTTCTGTTTACTAAAGTGTTATTATTGCTTTCAATGTGACACCTAGATCTTGATGCCTGCACTCCATAGGATTAAATGTACAGAATATAGCTTCTCATTGTTAGCCCCACTGTCTGCTCTTTCTCACATCACTGATCAGAGGAACAAGACCTGCCACAGCAAGTTATTTTGCCCAGATGCATTCAGCATGGCAGGATCTTATGGGGGAGGGAATACGTTTTATTGAGGAAACTCTCATAGCATACAAGTGATCAGATTTTGAGGTGCACAAACTCTTCTGCTCTGATGAGAGCAGGCACTTTCTCACATTCTTAGGCCAACATCACAGGTGTGTGCAAAATCAGAGCATACAAGACTACACTTAGGAAGAAGACATTTCTATTAAAAAGTCCCAAAATCACACCATTGTAGTTCTATTGGAAGGATAAATGGTGCAAAATAGGCTTAAAATTGTGCAATAACTGCAGTCAAAGAAGTCTTAGACTTAAATGTGTGAGCTGAATTTGGTGACCATCTTAAAGAGAGGTAACAGATAAGGGAGATTAACCCTTAAATTATTGCATTCTGTGAGGAGCAGTCTGCAGATCAAAGACTTCATCTTGTTGGAAAATAACTTTCTTTTACAAACAGTCAGAGAATGAGGCAGAGGTGAGTTGGTACTGGCCCTAGTTAGCCCCAATCCCCCAAGAAAATTCCAGAGTCCTAAGGACTGAGAGGTACTTGGCAGTAGCAATCAATACGATGCAGTGGTTCTTTGATTGCTAGACAAATGTTCGGTGATTAAACTTTCATGCAGAATCTCAGAGTAAATATTTTAGAAATTTCAGTTGTTTTACAAAGGATTAACTAGAAATATTGTCATAAATTTTAAAAGTGCAAGTACGTAATAGTAGGCTGATATATATACAAGTCAATGTTGTTAAAACTGCTCTTACGCAGGCCACTCATTTATTTGCAAGGACTTTTGTGGGGGGACAGTGCTTTAAGATCCAGAATTTAATTACTGTGCCACAACAGAAGTTAAGTGTTCAATTTGCTTTTCTCTCCTATTATTCATATTATGTGTAGAACACGAATTGATTTGGTATCAGCATCAATTCGTGGAAAGACTTAGATTCCCAATGCATTCAGATTTGTTTAGTGGACAGTTTATTACATTACTTATGCTAAGAATTAATAGTGTACATCTGTGTCTGCCAAAGGAAGTCCTATCTATTGTTCCTTGTACGTACTGGGGTTTCAATTATTTTGATGTAGATTCTTAACTTTCAATATATCAAAGAGAATTGTCTGCAATCACTAAACTCAGAACAAAATGATCAACTTGGCAGATTCATCACCCCTACTGCACATTTCAACTCCATTTACTTCACATTTGTTTCCCTGGAGCTCCCCCATAAGAAGAATGAAAATTCAAGGAAGTAATAAAGTAATAATTTTATCAATAATAAAAATTAAATTTTCCATCTGTGGCACTGTACATGTCATGAAGTATTATAATGCCCAGTAGTGTAATCTGATTATATTGTAAAGTAATTATACTTAAAACTTTTCATCTTTTTTACCACCATCTTAACATGTTGCTGATACATGTTTTCTTCATAGCACAACATATATAATGACAGAAATTATGGCAGTTCTAACTGATAATGATGCCAACACAAAATCAGACATGACTTCCTACAAACTTTAGCCCTGGTATCAGTAGCTGTGATGTTTTCACTATCTAGATCCTAATTATAAGTCCAGATTTTAGTTTCAGCCAATCTTTAACTGCACAACACTTCTCACTTTAGAAGATTTATGTCATCTTATGGTCACTTAATTTTCCAAGCTGCTTGTTCTCCTTTGGGCTAATTTTTGATGTGCATTGGGATGAGGGGAGGGTATTTTTTGAAAAATTATCTTAGCTGTTTCTAGGGGCAGGATAAGGTCTCCTTGAGATGAAAAGCTCTAACTTTTATTTGTTCTCCAGAAAACATTTTGCAAAATAGCAGTACCAGCAGATGGTATACAGTGGGGCAAGAGCAGTCACCTTCATGTAATGGACACTTCAGTGTTACTCCCCTAAAAGTTTCATAACCAGACATGCTTTAATTTCTGAAAAATCTCAGTTTCATATGCTGAATGAGCAGTTTTTAAAGGGAGATGAGGAAAAGAAGGCAATAAAAAGATAGAAAGCATAAAATTTGTCTCCTCCTTCAGAGGAGACAGCAGTTGTTGAGTAACAGTGGAAGACTGTGAAGGATGCTAACAGCATGATGCTCAAAGAAAAACATAAGCATTTGGAGGATGATCTAGTAGTTACTCTTAAAATCCCCTTTACAGATAATGAGAATGAGGAAGCTAGAGAGATGAGTAGTGAAAGGACCTATTGAGTGAACAGTCTGTTGGAGGAAGGGGTGAATGAGATCATGTTTTATAGCAAAAACTATTTTGTCCTTGACTGATAAACTAAGTGATGCAGAAGTTCTCAGCATGGAAAAAGTAATGGCCCTAAAACATCTTAGGAAAAAAGCTGAGTGTCTGAGTGGAAGGGAGATGTCCTTTGGTGTGTTTCAGTGCCTGGTGACTGTCCTCAGCATGCTTGATAAATCCCCATGGCCACTATACATCTCCTTAAAGAATGAGTCCATCTTTACTCCAGACACTGACTGGCAGCTCCTGAAAAGGAGCTGGGGCCAGTTCAAATGGCTCACTTTCTGGGCTGTGAACTTCTGTCCTTCTGTCCAGTGAGCTCTCATTAGGAGCCAACACATCTTACCCAGATTCAACACTCTCAGGAAGGAGGTCTCCCTGTAAATCCCATTCTTGAAGTCAACATTTTTTATCTGCTCACAAAGTGCTCAGTGTGCATTCATTATTGTATTATCAGGAATTACACAACAGCATTTTGTTATTTTCCATTAGCTCTTGATGTGACGGGGTTTGATTACATAAACCACTAAGATCATGCTAAAATTTGGTATCTGACTAAATCAAAGTGCTCCTTTTATTGTCTCTTGAACTGCAGGTTTTTCATTGCTAATTTTTGCCATATTTTTTCTCTGTTATGCTAATATTCCCAAAAGCATCTTTCTTGGAAATTTAGTTCTTAGAGGTTATCAGAGTGGGACTCACCATTAACAAATATTACAGTTACAGGCCTTATAATAATATTTTCCAATATTATGGCTATAGCACAGACTCAAGTAGACTGAAATGGCTCCAAAAGAGTCTAATTTACTACCAAAAGGAGTTTAAAGTAGATTTTAAAAGAACTGTCTTGATTTTGTTTGTAAAAGATAGCATTAAAACCATACACCAACATCACAAAAAGACCCAGAATCACAAAATGATCTTCTACTACAACTACAAAAGCAGCTTTTAAAATCATCACGCTAAATTTCTATCTGGCTTTGAGTTCCAGATATATCTCAGTGTTATAACTTTGATAACTCATATCCATGGTTTGACTGTCATTTCTTGATAAAATGTTAGTGTTGTACTGTCGTTATATCTCCATGGCAAAGAATCACACAATGAAAGAGAGAGTGAAATGACATTATCAGGTACAACAATCTCAGAATTTGTTTCACATTTGTATACAAAGCCATTATGGTGCCCTGCTCTGGCTGATGCAGTAATGTTTTACAGTACAATTTCATCTGCTGATGTTGCCAAAGGACAATATTCTGCTACATTGACTAATGCATTTCTCTGGAAATAACCTTCTGATTTCAGTGGGACTTGATGCTGCATAAGATGCCATTCAGCATGAATAAAGGTGTCAAAATATGGCCTGGAGTTATTATCTGTATAATCTAAACCTCAGTAAAGCAATGAGATACCCAGATTAATGGCTAATGCCTGGGATGATATTCCTATCTTAACCCATGCTGTCTGACCAAAGGTGAATAATAACATGTGCATAGGATGTCATCAGACTCTGAAATACAGTTGCAATGGTACGAAATTTCAGAATAAATATCTGCCTTCATTTTCTTTTATTCCCCTTGTGAATTTAAGTCAGTTCCCTAAAATATTGTTTAATATGATTTTAGAGCTTTAATAGCATCTATTGACCAAGAGAGGACAAATGTCGATTCTCTCCCCAGCTTGTTCTCTGTAGGGTAAGTTTGTTTGAGAATGCTTTTTCTTTTTAGTTTTACATGAAGAAACATCTTCTCAATTATCTTTGAAGCCATCAAACAGCTTTCCCCAGTTAATGGGAGGTCTTTAATGATACCTCACAACAACATTTTGTATACAGTATTTTGAGATGCTTTGAATGCAAAAAAGCATTACAACAAGCTGGATTCTATTTTTATGCTGTCTTGTATAATTTTCCACACCAGCTGAATTGCTAATAACAGTAAAGTCTAATTCACATATGCATAACATCAAAAATTTTAATAATAAATGATAGTTATATTATTATGTAATTTTGAATGCTATATGGACATAAAATAAGAATGTACTTTACTGATTGCACAAAGTAGTCCAGTGTATTTCTGAATGTGCTAATAAAAAAGGAAATGAAATTAGTTATCATTCCTTTGGTACTTTAAAGTCTTTCACTATTGTCTGTATGACAAATTTTTCATGCTTGTATAATTATTTAATACAGCACAAGCAAGTCTGATAGAAATGATGGCCCTATCCATAGTTCAGCAATCTGGGCTTCCCATTGCATTTACATGGGATGTGTACAAATAAAAGGCCAGAGCAACCTAGTGCCAAATTTTGTGTTCATAAATCCAGATTCGGTTCAAAATTCCCTCATGAGTGAACAGAGACAAGTCTTCCAACTAATAATGAGATTCATAACAACCCAAGAAGTAGTTTGAATTTGTAGCTTTGACCTTCCTGTGTCATGTCCTATGCAGAAAGCCATTCACTAGTCTGAGGCAAAGAAATAATTAATTGCAACCCTACTGCAAAAATATCCAAGATCCAGAGGGCCATCCAGACCATAGAAAGAAATGAAGATGTGATTCTAATTATTAATGAGGATGCTTATCATTTAGGAAAGCAATATAGGTGATATTTAAGAAAGGAAGTCTTCTATTTCCCAGATGGGAGATGTGTTATTAACTTGTTCAAAAATTAGAGAATGACATCATCTCCTCTGGTTACAGCTTTGACAGGAGTGCCTGTCACTGCTGTAATTGCAAAGGCAATACACTGAATTTGCCCAGCAGAACAGACTTCTCAAAGCGTAGAAAATGGTCTTAAGGCATGAAATTGTTGCTATTAGCTCAGGCATGATGGCTGTGCTACTGGGTATATACATTTGCAGAACTCAAATAGCTTAGAAAATAAAAGTTTAGGTGCCAAGGGAGTCTCACAGACTGAAATGGACGTTTGGGGATTTGTGACTCAGATTGTAGCTTGCAAGTGTTCTTCTTACATTGCACTTGAAGGTGTCCAGCAGGGTACTTTACCAAAACCAAATGTAAGCCAAAAAAAAAAAAAAAGTGAAGAACTAGAGAGAGAGAGAAAATAAGTAATTCAACTTTGTAGAAATACACATGTTGACACCTTTTGTTCTGCCATAATTTTATCACAGTAGTGCAGCTCATGCAAATACACTGGGATGTTTCCTTTACACTGCCTTCAGCTCTGAGAAAGTTGTGCTCAAGAACCGAGACATCATCCTTTCTTAAATGTGCCAAAATATGCACAACAATGAACCAAAGTGTGTTTTAATCAGCGTTTGGTTTATATATGTGCATGTGTATGGTTTGCCACACCTCTGTGTGTGTGTGTGTATGTGCACTGAAACACAAGTTGCAGTAAGATAAGCAAAATGGTGTATCCAGTAAATAGATGTGTTAGTAGCAGAATTACAAACCTTACAGTTAAATAAATATCCTCCATAATTACAAGATATAAAAGACTCCATAAAACAAAGTTTAATTCCCTCTAGGTTATCATTGAAATGAAATGTGAGTGTAATTTGATGAATGTTTTTAATGTTGATAACAAACTATTGAAATTGCTCTTCAATTGAACATAAAGGTAGGAAAAAAAAAACCTTTTACAGTGCAGATTTCAGATACATCAGATATGATCTGTAAAGCCTGAGGTATATTGACAACTCAATACCCTTAATTTGGTGGGAAAGTAACTCAAGGCAGCCTTCATTGACTTTTATTGCTGCACACGAGTCACCAAAGGAGTGTTTGGGGTATCTGGGATCAATTATGATGAGTCCTTCAGTTATCTGGGATCCCTGATTTATTAGGGTATATTTCAAGGGTTTGGCTTCTTTTTTGGTTAGGATTTTGAGTTATTGCTTGTTGGGTTTTTTAATTGACTAGCTGATCGACAAGATAAGACTATTTCTTGCAGTTGAGATAGAGAATGTCCTTTTGACATGCAGAACATCATCATGAAACTCTGAGGTCTTGTTTTAAAGTAATTATTTAGCTTTTCTTTGAAAGACACTGTGCGAGGGATTATGGAAGAAAATCATTATAAGGTTGCAGATCAGTCAGGATACATTCTGTCCCTTCTCTTTGATTTAGACATACACTGCCAAGCAAATCAAAGATTGCACTTGGGAGCTGCATGCTGCTGTGATGGATCTCTGGAGAGGAAGAAAGAAAAATGAAGTTAAAAAAAAGGGGGATGAGAAATGTGAGGAACAAAAAAAGTTTCAGCAAGTGTTGGCTCTGCTGTCAGTCAAATGGAAGAGAAGGGACAATTTGATCTATTGCAAGATCATATAGCCAAGGATAAAGAAACAGAAGTTCTCCCTGACAGAAACAAACTTGCCCACACATTAATTTTGATTCACTCAATTTTTTGAATTTCCCTGTTCCTTCATAGACAAGAGCTTTCTCTGTGTTCTGGATATATCCCAATGGACCACTACAGCCTCTTGAACATGTAATGCATACATACCATGACAATAAATCATGTCCTGAAATTGATGAAGCTGAGAAATAAGATGCAAATAAGGGTGTTTCCCATTAATTTCAGAACAGGATATAATTTCTTAATGCCTCAAAAGTCTTGACTATTGGACTTCGATTATAAGTACCTTTAGAGGTCTGTAATGCTTGATATGCCTCTAGAGAAAAAAATAAAGTCCACAAACCAGCTTATTAAAACTGTGATGCTAGCTCACTGCAATCAGCTGCCAGCATGGGCAATTTGGGAATGCATGTGGAATGAGAGGGGGAAAGTTGCTGTAAATTCACTCTGATTTACGAGAGGATGAGTTTTGGAACTTCCATAGCTGGAAATGACAAAGGTAGGTAAGGTAATCCAGTTTGCATGAGATGAAAAAGAACATTAGCTATCAATAAACAGAGATTCAAATCACATGAAGACTTTCTCTAAAAAAGCAGAAAATTGGGAACATTTTATTTACCTATTATATAAACATAGGTAAATAAAATATATTTATTTACCCTGTATGGCCTCTCTTACAAAAGAAAACATATTTTTCTAAAGATATCTGCATTGATTTTAATTACATCAGATCAGCATAAAACAGTTAATTTTCAATAGATACTGACATTTCAATATTCCACAACATATTGATTCTAAATTGCTTTTTGAGCAGTTATAAAGAGAAAAGAAAATGCAACAAAGGCATGCAATGCAGCCTGCTCAACAGAACCAGGTAAATCACAGTTTGCAAAATCATTTTCTCCTCTAATAGAGTAAAAAAATTGTTATTATTGTTTAAGGTTGCTGCACTTTAATTTATTCTTCCATTCCCAACTGCCTAAGCCGTTTTTTCAAATGTTACACAGTCCATGATATGTTGCATCTATTTTCTGTTTGAGAGAAATTGTCTCGATTTCCATAACAAAATAATAACACTTTGTGCTATTGTGAAAACAATATTGCAACAATCTGAGGTATCCACCAGCTTTTCCATCTCTGCCTTTGTGCCCAACAAACTAAGATTTCATCATCACCATCCTAATCCATAAAGTAGGGCTGAAGCACTGGTCAAGCAATATTTTACATATTAACAATGCTATTCATATGGAAATAACTCTTCTTTATAGAAGGGCCTCTTTCCTTTTTGCATCAGTAATATTTTAGATCAGAAAGATGTGACAACTGATCTTGTAGAATGTGTCTGCTGCTCACATAGGCAAGAATAGCCTGAGCAAATTTTTCAGGTATAAAGTCTGTCCCTTTTTCTCAGTGTGCAAAGAGACCGTACCTTTAGTTGGCTAGTGAAGTGTCTTTCTGGTTTTGGTATCGCATTAAAACTTGAGTTTTTGTTGGGAATTGTAATTACTAAAATGGCCATCTCCGTCTCCCTACTCAGACCTCTCCTTTGAACTCTGCCAGCCAGACATTTTCCCTGTTTCACTTCTATTTCTTTCTACGAAAACTTCCAGCCTCCAAAACTTCGGTACCTTCTTGGGAACATCAAGTCACTTGGCAGGCTAATTGCTTTTCTGCTAGAAGAAGTTATCAAGTGAGTACACTATTTTCTATAGTAATTACAGAATGACCCCGGGGCAGAATGTGTACAACAATAAACCTCAGTAAAAAGGCAGATCTTTGCTATTGTAAGTGGATAAAACTGCTCTAATGTCAATGAGGTTGTATCTATTTCTATGGGCAGATAATTTGGCTTGCATTAGCAGGCTGTTGGTGGACACTTATCTTTTTAGGAAATATTCCTATATGAACTCCACCTGTCATTACAAGAAAGCAATTACACCTCTTTTACTTCCAAGGTTATGATGACCAAAACTGCCTTAGAACCAACAGTAGTAGCAAATTTAATTCAAATCATTCTCTTCTTTGCCAACACATGGATCAAGCTGCTCACTTTCATTTCAGAATATTTCAAACTGCTGCTCGATAAAATCCCCAGATGGCAGAGAATTTAGCTTTCCTCCCTCAGTCAATAACAAACGGATGCTCCTTTTATTGTCTCTATTAAAAAGCTCAGGTGCAATTACATTAGAGAAAATTTTGTTCTCTTTTCCACACATTCAGTTAAAAATGAAACTTCTCTGTATCCGTTGCTATAGGACAAGGACTTTAATCCTACAAGAACTGGATCTGTCCAGTCTGTTGCTTGTTCAGACTTCAATGCTTGTACCAATGGGAAGCAGTGGCCATTATTGGTCATGTGCAGTTGTCAGTGCCCTGAGAGACAAGAGCAACTGCAAGTAGTAACTCTGAAGTCAGACTTGTTAAGCTGATTATAGCAAGGAGCTTAACCCATAAACCCATCTTCACAGCAAGGGATGAAGGCCACAGGGATGAGGGTGATTGCTTTGTGGACAGATGCCTGAGATGTGTTGGAAGAAAACCTGAGGGCAGTCAGACATAGACTTAACCCTGAAACTGCAAAAAGATTTTCTTGTCTGGACTGGTCCTATTTTTAAAATCACTAGGAAAAAAAAAAAAAGCATGACCTGTCAAGATAAATGATTACAGAGCTGGATCTCAATGTCTATGTCATAACAAATAATCAAAATAATGTACCTATACCTGTCTCGTTTATCTCCAGAAAACTGGTATTTGAAAATCTCATAAATATAAAAAGGAAGGTCTGCCATGTGGGCTCCTAAAGTTACTAACAGTCAAATCAACTCTGTGTTGACTGAGATATGTGACACGGCAATACTACCTCATCTTTTTGGCAAACATTTTGATAATGATTATGACACGGCCAAGGCAGGTCCCTGTATTCACCATCAGAACTCTGACACAGTCCCATTTTGATTCTTTTTTTTCCCCTCTAAGTAATAAAGGTACAAAAATATTTCCAAAGAAAACCCATAGTGGTACATGAGGGTTAAACCAAGAGGTAAAAGAATCTTGGCTACATGTATTGAAAGAAATATTTAAACTGAACCTGCACACATGTTCAAACTTACGTTCTTCCAAATTCTAGATTCAATAATATAACTTTCACTGTTTAAATAAAAGTTAAAAATTTCCCATATGTCAAAGAAAAGGAAAAATTACTCCTGAGTGCTTTTCACTACATCTCAATATTGAAAAAATAATTCCAATTCTTTCTAATTGTCAAAACCAATGATGCTAACCATTGCTTCTGAATGTGTTTGCTGTACTGAGCTGTCTGCATTTCTGTTCCTCTAACAACAGCCCAAAAATAATCCTGTCAGATTCATTCATTTATGTTCAAATAGTTGTTTTTTTTTCCTGTTCCACAGGTCAGGAGATGCTTTTTTAGTTTTATCTCCATCATGTGTGATCCTATTTGTAAAAAATTACTTCAAGTACACTATACCTTGTTTCTTTTTAGTTTTGAAATGGTATATATATTTAAGTGACAAAATTACTGTATGCTTTTTTTATGTTGTGTCTTGCTATTTTAAAGGTTCTCATGTCATTTCAGATACTCTAATGCCATTTCACTCAAAGAAAGATGGCATTTATTTGGAAAGAATTGAGTCATTGTCAGCTACCTGGAATACAAGCATGAATCTGACATCACTCTAAGCCGACCTGTTTGTTTATTTCTTTACACTTCAATTTCTGCCAGAAGTTCTAGATAAATTTGCAGTAAAAACACTACCATGGTTGCCAGAAATGAAAGGGTTTTAATGAACACTACTGGCATTAGTGAACACCAATGACAAACATATCCATGACTTGAAGGGGAATAAAAAAGGAGGTGAAAAGAGAGACTTGACAGGCTATTCGGATAGTCAAATCTGTATAGGAAGAGAATTCATATCTGCTTTCCGTGAGAATGACTGGTTTCTTCCCTTGAAAAGGTAAGTACATTCACCTCAGCATCCTGGCTGCCTGTAGTTGTGAGGTTAGAACTCAGGGAATGATTTTGTTGTCAACACCAAAGGTTACAGCAGAAAGAAGAAGGCTGAAAAGGTGTGCACAAGAAATCCTGAGGAGCCATCTTAGGAAGAATTTTTACATCTTGATCAAATTCATCTGTTTAGCGTGCACATATATTCATTGGCCATTATCCTGAGATCACTTTCTAATCTCTGAGTACTTCAGAGTCCTGACTATTCTGCAGTGGTGACACCTTTTGAAAGAAAACCATCAAATTACTAACTATTTTAATTTGGATTTGCTAAGTGAATTTAGTGATAAATAATAACTCTTCTCCTTATTGTATAGATCTATGACTATTAAAATGTATCTCATGCTGAAGTAAGAAAAGATTTCAGACTTGTTAATAATCTTCCAAGTTTTCAAGCATCCTAGGCAGCAGTTTCCTCAGATATTTTCCCCCACAAAGTGTGTATCTGTAAGCAGTACCTGTAAGCAGACACTTTTTTTTTTCCCCAGGGCAATGAAGTTTCACTTCAGAACAGCAGCAAGCCCTTTAATCTTCATAAACAAAATAAAAAAGTCTTGATGGTTGCCTGCTATTTACAGTAGCCTTTGAAAAGGTCTTCTCTGTTCTGTATATTCAAGACAATTTCTACTCTTATCTGAAAAATTCAGATTTATACTAAAAGCTGCATGTTTCCAAAATAGTACCACTCCTCATAAATTATCCTTTTCCAACAAAACAGTTGTGTTGAGAGAACTGAAATTACAGGAACATTGCCATTTACAGAAAAACAAGGGGAAAAAAAGGATATTGAGACACTGTATTTACTAATATGTATATATCATCCCATTATAAATTGCTCTCTGTCTGACCAGCTGCATTTAGATACAAAAGTTTCTAACAAAAATGCACTTGAGCACTGGTTGCTTTTAGACTACAGGGTTTGAAATCTGTCTGAGAGCAGATATTCTGGGAGATGGGTGTAAATTTCAATTCAGGGTAGTCTAGTGTATTGGAACCTGGGAATAAGATAGTTTTGAAAATTTTATCCGTATGTTTTTCACAGAATCACAGAATATGCTGAGTTGGAAAGAGACTGCAATTTCCATACTGGTCATATTTTGTGTCCGTGCTTTTTTTGTTAGATTCTTCTTTCATATGTTTCTTTCTCCTCCTATACATTCTTTCTCTATATTCTTCCTGTTTTGTGCAGTTTAATTCAGTTTTCAGTCAAGTCTTTAGGAAGAGCTCCTTTGAATACCAGAGAAAAAGGATGGAATATCAGAAAAAAGAGAATGTGGCCTTAGTCATTTCTTATGTATGTGTGTGTGTGTATAAATCTATATATCTATATCTATATCTATATCTATATATCTGTAAGATGATGCCCCACTACAAGCACATGAAGTAATTAACATTGCCTCATTATTGATTTGCTTACCTGCTTCCCAGAGAGTGACCTCCTGACTTATAAAAATCTTGTAGAGAGTTTAATCTGTATTCTAGTGCTTTCCCTAGATGTCTAGAAGCAATTTCAACTTTTCCCTCTTATAACAAGAAGGAAATTCAAGCCAGTAAGTGAAGACTGTTCAGAGTAAAAGGCATTACATTCAGCAACACTTTAAAGACATTATGCATGCATTGAAAACGCAGCTTGGAGATAGAATGCATGTTTTAAGCAATTTTAGGTGAGAGATTTTTTTTCAGATAGGACATTATTTATGATGTCTCATTAAACTGACAGCTTTTCAGGCAGGGAAGAGCAATTTGAATTAATATGGTATTCATTACACATATAATGCCATTTGGATACTGTAATTCTTTAATGAAGTAAAATTAAAAGCATGGGTTAATTGTGGATATAGCCTAAAGTGAATTTCAAGAAAGATGACTGTGTAAAAATCCCTTTAAATTAATGAGACATGTACGTGTTTGTGAGAAGGAAAATACGTGTTACCACTAATAGGAAATATTTTGGCACACTGGTAATTAATTAAATATTTTCGTAGACTTGCAAGTGTCTAATGTCTGCAATGTTAAATGATTTCACAGCACACGTGTCGCCCAGCATTCAGATTACACAGTTTTAATTTAGAAAGCAAAAATAGTAGTGTATATTATAGACTAGAGGAGGAAGTTTATATTTAAACCAAATAGATTCACTGAATCTGTTGGAGTACTAGGAAGAAATGTGCTTTTTTAACCTAGGTAGTTTATTTAAAGCAACTCTGGCTTTCAGAAATAAAAGTTTGTGTAAAAGCCCAGAGAGGACAAGAGGATAAAAAAATGATGATTCTTCTCAAAACCTGTGTATGTTGTCTTTTAGTTTTAAAAGGTTAAGGCTTAAATTGAGGTGAATGCATATTTATAAAGAATCTCAAATATCTTTACATCCCTACAGTGTACTCACATGGAAATATTGTTAAATGTCTCAAGAGTTTAATATACTTTCTAGGAGAAAAAGATTCATTGGTGGTTTTTCCTTTGTCAGTCATGCTGGTTTTACCAATGCTTTTACTACAAGAGAGATTCTTCAGCAAAGCATTGCAAGCCATTGCTGAGTGGGCCCTGCACGTGAGGAATTCCCAGAAATTGTATGGGAAATTTTCAAGAAGATCTTTGTCTTTTTTAAAGAATTATTTTCTCCATCTGGCCACAAGCAAACCGAGTATTTTCCCTCTGTTTTTTCCTTGACTACTCTGTTCTTTTCCATTCTAACATCTCATTTTTCAGCGCTACGTCTCTACTTTCTGCACTTCCCTTCCTGCTCACTTTCCTTATTGCTCCCTCTTCCCACTTATTCAAAACCGAGGCAGGTGCTATGCATTCCTCACTCTCCCTGAGTACTCCAATAGCTGTTTCTATCAGTGCCTTATTTCTGTACTGAACTTCTCCTGTGTCAACAGCCCCACTGAGTTTAGTGCACCTACATACTCGAGTGAAGTTGCTGAAAAAGATTTTGAAGCATTTGCTGGATGAGAACCTGCAACCAGGCCCAGCATATTTATAGAAATACTCAACATGTGTTCCAGTCACTGCTTAAGTATCAGGACAGCCCTTCACAATAGGGTTTGTTGGACTGGAGTGATGCAGAGGCCTGTCTTAGGTCCCCCTCTCTTTACAAAGGAAAGTGTCAGGAATTGCTGAGCTCTGACCTATTCTCAATCATATTGGAGTGAACATGATAATAACTCAAACATTCTTGGACAAAATTCTGGAGACTAATTCTGAAAATGGAATGCTTATTTAATTAAATGACAAAAAGTATCAACAATTGTAGAAGTATCTGATATTTCTCTTTCTTTGAATTTCTGGCACACAGCATTATTGCATAAAAGTGAAAAAAAAAAAGAGATACCTTTTGCCCTTGAGAGTAATAATATGATTACAAGAACAGTTTCAGATGTGCTGAATATTTTCAACGATACACTTTAATGTGTGTTTCATTTAATTTGAGGTGGGAATGAAAAGAAGGCTTCTTCATGTTTTGTTTTTTTTTCCATACAGTTCCACTTCATTATTAAGCAATGATGCCAAGCTGTTCACCAGGATTGCTGCTAGCAGGCTTGAACAGCTTCTGCCAAGTGTGATTAATGCAGATCAAATGGAGTTTATTCAGTGGAAGAGATTGGCAGATAACATTTATCATCTCTTAAGAAAGTTGGGATTTCCAGATTGACGTCAGGCTGGTGATAAACTTAGGGGCTGAAGGATGTTTGACCTACTAGTTTGCATATTCTTTAGGAGAAAGTTGAATCCACTTTGATTAGATTTGAAACCTGAAAAGGACTTCATTTGCATGCAAAGCCTCTTCCAGGGGTTAACATTGTTTTTAAAAAGACAAGTCATATCACGACTTTTATCAGATTGTACCTTTTTTCATAATTTAAAGACTATGTGCCACTCACTAGTACAAAGTGGTCTGCTGCTGGCCAAAACAGCATCCTCAGGACGTATGTAGGATGGGGAGAAAAGGCAGTCTGGATTTCACTCCTGAATGTGCTTTGTTACCTTGGGCAATCAGATTCTACCTTTTTTTTTTGTGCTCTTTCTGTCTGCCTCACAGTATGAACTTTTCAGAGGCCCACGCTCAGAGGAGAGCTGAAATACAAAACAGCAGCTTGCTGTCCTAGGTGAGTATCTTTTTAAAAAACGAGAAGGTTTTAATGAGAAAACCAAAAGTTGTTTAGTCTTTACCTTTCTCAAAAGCCATTATCTTCAGGTCATTTTCCTGGCTGCTGAGAAACACAAAAGCTGTTTTGAGAACTCATTCAGTTTGTAAGATCTACTTCTTGGCCTTGAACCTCTAACATAAACCTTAGCACAAAGATCTTCCTAGAATAACAGTTTTCCACTTCCTTTGCCTTCCTCAACCAAACACAGCCCTAATAGCAGTCAGTGTAATAAAAAGTCTCCGACACATGAAAGCAACTTTACTAACTGTAGTCAGCTAATCTCTGAGACACTCTCTGTTGTCTCAGCTATTCTGAGGCAGGAAAAAGCTCATTAGTATCAGATATATCATGTCCCCAGGCTCAGCCAGCTCATCCACGGGAGGTTATTGCCCATATAAAGCTGTCTTGGGCAGAAGGACCTTTGCTTTCCTCCCATTCTGCCTTACATTGGCATAACCTACTCTGCCAGAGCACATATTTCTCTGCAATGACAAAGGTCTCTTTTTGATATCACTGTGTCCCAAGACCTCTGTTTCTCACCACCAGTTTCCATAGACTTACTCTTTTGAAATTCTTGCAGTTCCCAAGGCTCCAAATTATAAAGTCTTTTTGGTTTGTCTTTTTACAGAAAGGGTACTTCAGGAAAAACAAAGAATAGTTTACAATACAGTTTCTTTTCTATACAGGAAAAGTAAACAGAGAGAACTCTATTTTTTTTTTTTAATTTTTTATCTCACTGTGTAGCCAGTTTTTGCTCTTGTAGGTAACATTTTTTTGCATAGTGGTTTCCTCGGTGTGGCTGAGGCTATGACTCACATTTTGCATTTCTAAACAAAAATCTTTTAAAAGTGCCTTTTTATTTATTTGTTTATTTTCTGAAGCTTTCTGAACCTCTCAGCACTTTTTAGAATCACCTGCTATTGATAACTCACCTTCACATTGATCACACGAGTTTAGAAATATGCTCTCTCAGGGACCCTGTGCTAGGCTTAAATGCTTTATTTAGAGCCTCACTCTCACCAGTGGCTTCGGCAAAGAGGCATTGCTTTATCTGAAACCAAAGGGCAATTTTAAAAGAAAATAACAACAAAACCCAGCAGACCAACACATATGATCTGACACTGGAGTTTATGCCATGGCTCATCTGGCAGATGTTCTGAAGTGTGTGCCTCTGACTATCAGAAGTCTGGTTTCTGTTCTGTTTGCAAATGATCATTTCTGCTTTCAGTGGTGGTTGTATGCCAGATCCCTGCAGGCAATAGCAATATGTTCCACTTAGTTTCAGCTTTCACTAGACCAATATATTTTTAAAGTAACAGTAATTTAGAGTTATGACCAGAGTAATAAGGCTGTACCCAATCTATCCTTGGGGTTGTTTTTGGACAGCTTAGTCTTGTGCTCAGTGCTGAGAACATCAGCTCTGAGGCCTCCTTAATTATCTTCTTCCACTTCCTCCATGCCATACTGGAGGACTTGCAAGCCTTTTCCTTCACCTGCTTCTGCATAGCAGCAGCTTTAGGTCGCTTCTCAGGCAATAGCCACAGTTACACAAGTTGCTGTGCAAAGTTCATCATTCTGTTTTACTTCTTCAGATATGCTCCAGAGGCAGGAGGTGTGACACTGGTCTGCTCCAGGAGCTGGGAATACAGTAATGCCAGCCCCATGCAATAAACATTTACCTCTGCAAGGTCTTTTTATAGCTTCCAAATTAATTTTTCTTGTCTTTAGCTCTCTGCAATGGCACTCTGAGAATTGCTGCAGCTCATCTCTCCTCTGGCAAGCGTCCACTGCTCCACTGTCCGCCCATATCATAGTTAGCTGCAATAAAGCTGCTAGAAGACCTTCCAATTTATATTTCAAGATACAACTGGAATCAAGCCAGTTCAAGGCTTTCTAGCAGTACAGTCAAAGATACTTTTGTCACATGAAGAGTAAGGGGCAAAAGTCACATGAAACAATTCCTGCTCTCGATAAGGACAACTCAGAAGGTGTCCTGGTGCTTGCACAGTGAGGTGGAGTCCCTATCACCCTCAGTGATTCGAGTATGGCAGCCCCTCCAGTCACCATCCCCTTCCTTCCCACCAAACCTCTAAGGCAGCTGTCCTGGGGGCTGCTGGAGCAACATCCTCCTGAAAAAAAGGCAGCTGAGACTATGGACAACCATTTACCCCTTCCCTGCACACATCCACCCTAGAAACTCACCTGGTTTGCCTGCGACAACAGCTGCGCCAAAGAATGAGCCTCTCGTTTCATCCCTACACCTTCTCTCAGCGAGGAACAGCTGCAGCCCCTCCTAACAATAAACCTGCACTGAAACACAATTTGAACATTCATAATCTCCTGTATCAGGTTCTCATACCACTAATGCCAACAGTGTGGTGACCTTTTAGCAAGATATCAGGTACTAGCAGCAGGCTCAGAATTGCAAACTTTAATTAAAAACTGTATTTTAGAATAAAACTCCGTCTAGATGAACCGATAAGTGATTTTCACTCTGCGAAATTTCAGAGTGCTTCACTGAAAAAAAAAAATCATTGCAGGCTTCCTATTAATTTCTGGCTAGCTGGGTTTCAAGGACAATTTTATTAAAAATGAGCAGAGCTTTCCATAATAAAACCTTTGCAGTTGTTATGACCACCTGTTCTACCTCCCACTTCGATCCACCACCTGACATAGCACAGCTAATTTTCCCACTTCCTAGCAAGGAAATGGAGCTGTTAGAATTTCAGATGATAGTGCTTGCATACATATATTGTAGCCTTCATTATTTTTCTGTATGGCAAGGCTGGAGCTAGCAGAGATTGTGCCCAAACAGCTTTAAGAGCTCTTTCTCTCTTGCAGTATGGTATAAAAGTTCAGATAAAATCATTAAAGATTCTGAATGGGTGTGAAAGCAAGAAACAAGAGGAAAATAAAACTGGGTTCCTAGTTGAGGTGCAGAGCATTGACTGTACAGAAACGGTCTCAAAGGAGACAATCTTAATGGATTGCTGTTAATAAACATTACAGTTTATTAAACAGTTTATAAAACAAACAACAGGATGGCACTCATCTGAACTGAAACACAAACAGGGAAATTATGACTCTTGAGGTTTACTCACCACAGATAAATTGCTTCCTGCTCTCTGTTCAGCCCTAGGTCTAAGTTTTATGAAAACAGTAATTGCTCCCCACTGTCACTCTTAACCACCAACGACTCAGTGGAAAAGAAAAAACCCAAATAGCAAAAAAGCACACACCAGTTTCCTCGGGTCCCTGTGGATCAGCCTTTGTTGGTTGTGCCCATTTCTTTTTAATTTCACGGGGTTAAACCCCTTAGCCTGATCCACAAAGAGAGGGCAGGAGGATTCAGTTACAGGAGAAACTTGGCAAGCTGAGAAGTGGAAGGTAGGGGAGGAGATTATAATTAATGCATAGGGGTAGTTTACATGCTGTCTTCTCTCCATGGTGAGAATGTAGCAAGCTGTCTAATTGGAGCCTGGTTTTTGGCTCCACTTAAATTCCTCAGAAAACATTGCACTCCACAGCCTGCATAGTTAGATTTTGTAGCTTTTGGCTGCAGCAGAAGCCTAATAAAAAATACAGAGATGAAGGGGGCGAGCTATTTCAGGCACAACATGCTGGAGCAACGCAAAGAGGTCACAACTGGTGAGAATCTGCATGAAATTGCATTAGGCACAGATGAAGTGTTCGATCATCTTTCTGCCCAAATTCATAAATATATTGGCACCCTCAACCATCACAGTCACATCTTGTAGTCATAGCCAGCAACTGCCCTCTTCACTGGTCTCTGGCAATTCCGATCAGTTGTTATTGCTCTTCAAAAGAAATTTTAGTTTCAATTTCAAATCCTACCCAGGGTGTCTCGAGGTGTCTAAAAAGCTACAGTGGCACTACAAGAGAGTGGATGGACATCTTTCCTGCATTTGCTCAGATCCTGTATAAAACCTACAAGTGAAAGCATAATTACCTAAAAGTTCAATAGGTTCTTGAGGTTTGGAAAAAAAAAAAAAAAAAGTCGTTAAAAACTGAATTCCCACAATGCAAAAACGAATGTTAAAACAAGGACAATGCCTAATAGTTTAGACAAATGAAGTAACCAATATCCAGTAAATTATGCAGCAAATTACAAGCTTTACAAGTCACATAAAGATGCAAGTCTGAAAAACCTATAAAGTTTCATAGCTGACACTCAGAGGCATGAATTTAATGAGTGGGGTGACACAGTCACTTGTCACGGTCATAGAAGCAGCTGTAGCACTGTGGGCACCAGCCCCAGCTTCATGACTCTCAATGCCTAGGTGTTCCTGTGGCCTGTAGCCAACGAATAAGAATTTAAGTAAAATATAGACTAGTATATTTTAGTAAAATTCAGTTGAATATGATATTTCAACTTCAAACGGATGTTTTAGCAAACTGATGTGAGTTACCACATTTGAGGGATGTTAGAAAATACAGCTACTAATGAGGTTTAAGGAAAGACAACTTAAAGAAAATGGTACACACAGAAGGGCAAAGCCACAGCTTCAAACACTTTTCTGAAAACATCCCTGCTCTGAAACTATTTACTGAAGTCGCAACATTTATTAAATGCATTCCTTTCCTCCTGAAAGACAAAATTCAACTACAAATTATTTGGAAAGGCCAGACTCTCCACATTAATTTACAGAGGCTTTCATCCTTCTGCACAGAAGTGTATTTTTAATACTGCTCAAAAGATATCAAGTACCTTCTTTCCAACCTATTCACCAGCTCTAAATGGGATTTGACATTACGAGGTCAGCTTTGCTTTGCCTCTTAGATGACTAACAGATTTGCAGAGACATAGGTTCACTGTTCTCACATGGATCAATGTTCAACAGACCACTGGTTTTGATAGTAAACATTTAACTTTCAGCCATTAAGTAGAAGAGGAAATTCAGGTTGTAACAAATTACCTGGCATCTAAACAATGTTAAGGTCGTCCATTAGGAGTGCCTGTAGACAGTGCAACAGCACATTAGTTTTAAATTGCAAAGTTCAGTCAATGGAGTGATAGAGTTCAGATCTGAAATGTTTATCAAGCTATTGAAAGGCCTGTACAGTGGCATGTGTTTAAAGTGAACAGCAGTAGAATAGAAATACATTTCAATAGCCAGAAGAATGTTGCAATCACCCCTGTCCTCCCCATCCACTGCAAAAATACTGAAAAGCACTGTAAATTATAATGGCAGTTATAACTGATATTTCTATAAGGTTGTCATTTTAAAATAATTTCCCTGTGTTTTAAACTGTGTGGACATCCTGAATGAAGTATATTTTTACCATGGTGATATTACAGTTCTTCCTACCTACTACAAAATACTCTTTCCTCCTATACAGTCATGTCACCTCTATGTCCATTCCCATCAGCTTCCCAGTTAGGAGTAGTTTGTACCTTGAATAAGACTAAGCCTTTATATGGCAGAGGAATACAAGGAAAGAATATATAAAGAAGAATTACAGATAGTGGGACTATTTGAAACAGTGGTGTAGAGATGAGATCTTTTAAATCTTTGCACTTAACAATTTTGGACTATTTGGCAGACTTTATTTTCCAAATACTTTTTATCACATTATGGATGACAGAGCACAAAAAGTATATTGTTCATGAAAGGTTCTTTGAAATAAAGTTTAAGATGCTGGTGAGAACAAGCTTCTAGATGAGATGGAAAGTATGGGGGTTTTTTTAGTGAACTATCTGGAAATGCAACCACAGCCATGATGCAGGGAATTCTCAAAAAGACCATTTACTGGTTTTGGTTGGTTTTTGAATTTCTCTGCTCCATACTTGCTTGGCTCTCAAGTTGTATATATCTCCACTTTTAACCTGTATTGCAGTTCCTTGAATAATCAAATCCTTTTACTGTACCATGGATCCCCCCCAGAAACAGACCTGAATGAAAAAGAATGTGGGGGTTTATAAAACATAAAAACTAGGAGAAAATAGAATTCACATCGGTTGCAGAGAGAGTGAGTGAAAATTATGCTTTTCTGCATCTTAATGTGTATGACAAGAGTGTGTACCCTGAAAAGGAGATGGCTAAACATAAGGAGGCTGTTTTTGCAGGAAACCTGAAAAACACAGAGACTGCTGGAGAAAAGGACAAATAAATTTAAGGAAAAATAACATCAGAAATGAAGCTTAAGGAACTAGATGGAGAGTGGTGGCAGGGAAGGGTAACAGATTAAATAAATCTATGCAATTAATTATTTTATACAGTTTATTTTTTCAGCTCACCTAAGCTGTCTTTAAATGATTCTACTTTGTTCACAGCGATAGCTGCAAATTCACCAATTCACCTAGACAGTATTTGGCATAATATGGCTCATTACAGAGGTTTTTTTCAATAACTACCAGAGATGTTGGTTGTAAATGTACAAGACAACCTCTATGCATTTCTACTACTCAACAGAATAGCATAATTTAAAAGATATTCCATTCACCTATCAGGGGGTGGATAAACAAATATCAGGCAGAAAACTGTCAGCTTGGAAGACTGGAGGAACTCCTCCTACATGACTACTGTTACTTGCTAAGACTGATACTTCTCAAGAATGGTCACTTGAAACTCAGTGAAGAAATTTACTCAGCTTCACAAGTCTAAAAGCCAAAGAAAATGAGTACCACTAATATCCATTTTCCTTCTACAAAGGCAGGATAATATATAGACCTCATGATCAATTCCTGCAATTGTTGTGGCAATCAATGCATTAACACTCAAGAGAGTTCATCACTTGAGATATCCAGTATAAATGTTTATCTTTCCAGGAATCAATTGAAATAAAACCTATAAGAATATTCTTAGGGAAAAAAAAAAAAAGCCAAATAATTAAAACCTAAGCCTGTAATGAAAATTCAAAAAATTAAGATTGAGCACTGTATATCAACTTTCAAAATGCCAAAATAATTACAAAAACCGTCAAAAAAATGTACAGCCATTAGTCGCTGAGTTTTCTTGATGTATTAACTTGAGTATGAAATATTTCACAAAGGAAGGCCATAAAAATGTGCTCAGAAGAATATACCTACAGAAAAGAATCCTGGCTCCTCACTGTTGTTTGTACAGGAATTATTGTGACAGACGGTTCTGCTCTTTGCTTGTAACTACTGAGGCAGTCAGTGCAGTTGAATTACTGTCCTTACTCTTACAAAAAGAAAAATATTTTTTAACAACTTTTCAGGACTGAAGGCACAATTTCAAATTTAATGTCTTTTAGTGCTGACCTTGAACTAACACTGAGTTAGAAGAAAAGGAAAATATACACCCTGAAGATCACAGAACTTTTGCTAGACATGCAGTCATTAAAATTTTTACTTCATTTTTGATATTAAGGGAAGATTAAGACATCCTTATTAAGATTATACTGAGAAATTAGAGCAAAACCCATCTACTCTGAATGAAGCATTCTAAAGACTTTGAGGTATATTTGTAAAATAGTGCCTAGAGTACAACACAATCATGGCACAGACCAGATCAATGACCTCTTTGTTTTTCTTTTCTATATACCAAGTGTTTTGAATAAAGGCATACATTTTTTTTACTCTCTTGAAGCATGAAGCCAAAGAATCTTCATATGTATTTATGTTACTATAAGCAGAAAACAAAAATGTGCCATCTAAATGGAGGACTGCCTGTATCTTCTTATACTTGCTGTCTATAAGTACCTGAAAGGAGGTTGTAGTCAGATGGGGGTCGCTCTCTTCTCTCAGGTAACTGGTGACAGAACAAGAGGACACAGTCTCAAGCTCCATCAGGGGAGGCTTAGACTTGATATTAGGAAGAAATTTTTCACACAAAGAGTGATCCACCATTGGAATGGGCTGCCCAGGGAGGTGCTGGAGTCAAGAGTCGCTGGATGAAGCACTTGGTGCCATGGTTTAGATGATGGATTGCTGTTAGATTATAGCTTGGACTTGATGATCTTTGAGGTCTCTTCCAACCTTGTTGATACTGTGATACGTCAGTGGCTGTTTATTCATCCTGTGGCAATAAAAACCAAGGCCAGCTTACCATTATGACCAAAAAAACCCCAAAACCCAAACTTGTATAAACTTGTATTAAGTTTTATCTTGTATTTCTATTTTATTGTATATGACACTTGCTTTTTCCCCAATTTGATTTTTTTCTAAAGCTATTTTTTAACAGGTAGCATGAAAACTACAGTGTTTGAGGTGAATAGTCAGCAGCATTCATCTAGAGCATTTAATACTTTTTAGTGTTTTACCATTTCTGTTTTGCTTTCCTTACTGCTTAAGTCTTACCATTGAGCTGTTCAGAATAGCGCTGAGGTCTTTTTCTTCAGTAACCGTAGTGGTACAAGGATGCTTAAAATATTTTTGGCAATATTAGATTGTTCAGCAGAGAATAGAGCAGCTTGGCAAGACTTGTAGGAGTTTTTGCTGAACCATTTCACACTTGTCAAGGTCAAGTCTTCAGTTCCCTTGTTTTCAGTGTCTTATTCTTGATGTCTTTAAGTTATATTTTTGCTTTCACATACTAGATAATGACACCATTCTCTCAAGAAACAAGAAATATGAACGGACCCAGTCTCACTACTTTTAGGTTTTTTGCTCTATCTCTCCCTATTCTGCAAAGGGAATTAACATTTCCATGGAGACAGTGGGGGGAATAATATTCTGAACTATATTTTTGCAAGTGATATCAGTGATGATGAAGAAGAATGATGGTAACAAATGTGTCAGACTGATATTCTTTCTATGCTGTTTTCCAGAAAACCTTACAGCGGTTGCATAAATTAAAGGTGTTTGTCAGTGTGTTATGTTGGGACTGGGTAGCTGACAGCCTGGGTGCTAGATAGCTCTCACTTGGGAGTTCCAAAATTCTGAATTCAGTTCACTGGAAAATGTTGCCCTAGCAGTAGAGAAATCACAGTTGAAATAGGACTTCAAGAAAAAAAAGAAAAGATGAAGTTCCTATGTGCATAAAAAATAAGGGAGGGAGGAAAGCATTAGTAGTCAATCGACACCCAGGATGGATTAAAAAGGTTGAATATTTTCAATAGTACCTCGAGGGAATCTTATTTTTGCAAAGGCAGGGATGTATCACCTGAACAGTCATCCCATTTTAGAAGTGTCACCAACTAGGCTCAAAAGAATTAAGTGCAAAACTCACCTGTGGTGACCTTAGTATTTGCATTATGGAAAGAAAAATTTTGTCATATAAGAAACCTGTTTTCTTCCTTCTCTTAAACTTTATAACCCCTGTGGAAGCATAAAAAAAAAACAACAAAAAACCAAATCAAAAACCACTTTGACAAAAAATTTCCACAGATATTTCAGCAAAATATCAAACACTAGAATATTTTGGTGAAAAGTGGCAATGCCTCAGTTTTCAAAAGCCAAGGCATAAACAACTTACTGAATAACATTGGAAAACCCCAAATCTCTCAATGGGCATAGGAAAAAAATGCCTCTACTTGAATTTCTTTTGAGATTTCTTACTTAAGTCAGTTCTTAATAATTTCATGAGAGTTGGAGTAGGTTTTGTACTGTGCTAAGTTTTATTTTTACACATAACATGAGTCCATATGTCAACAGCTATGGCAGCCCAGTGGGAAATGAAACTTTAAAGAAATCTCTTCTATAATACATGCATTTCCCACAGATTTAGAGTCAACTGACTAATATAAAGCACTGGGGAATGCAATTTACTGCAGAGGTCTTTAGAGGTCAAAACTGACAACATTATTAATTGTATTACCAAAGAACCCAGCTGCTTAAGTAACATAAACACCACCAAGCACTAAGTAAGGAAGAAGAAGGTGTACAGCCAATATCTATTTATCATGCATCATCTTGATAGGACAGCTGATGTTTCCAGAAAAGCCTGCCAGGCTGTCACCTGTGTTTATAACACTCTTGGTTTCTTCACATATACATTTTAGCATGGTGCATTATAGTTTTGCTGTTCAGCTTTAGAGAAATTCATCTACTACACAGTGGTGCTGTCTCATCTGAGTTAAAGCCATATGGTGTTTCTTTAGAGATAATAAGTTGTACTGTCAGGAAGATAACCGTATGTAGAGTGGCGATACACATCCATTCTGTGAAGTCTCTTAAAACTTACTCAGATATCAATTTAAACCCACCGGGTTAAAGCATCTGTGAGAAATTACAATTGTAATCGATTGCCCTGGATAACGTGCTTCTGTCATGAAATCCTATTGCTACTTTCCAGTAGAGTAATGCTTCCCAAGGAGAAGCAGAAGGTTGTAATGAATGACGTGACAAAACTATCAATGTTAAAAAACTGAATCCAGAAAACAATAGTTCTCAAATTCCTCAAGTAGAAATGCAGTGAGTTAAGCCTAGGTAATGCCAATATACTGAGAGAATACGTACAAAAAGAACATTTGACACGGATGTCTAATATTTAAACAGCATGCATTTTTGTCCTTCTGAAAAATGCCCATGTTCAGAGATACAGAATAGTTTTATTTGTACTCAGCGTTAATCCAATCAAAAATGTCAAGAAAAAGCATAGCCTGCCTCTCACTCTAAACCAGAGACCTATACCTCAGCGCTAAGTCAGCTGCAGTTTTCAATTCAATTCACAGAATAATGCATCTCCAAGTCGGAAATTTTTCCGCCTTCTCAATGAGTGTTTGAATATCTCCTTAAACTGATTAAGTAACTTGTCTAAGAAACATAAATGTAAGTATTTTTATGTTGACTTGTCATGTTTGTATATCAAAGTATTTGCCAACATTCAGATGTGATAGTGTAAAAATAACTTCTAAAAAGCATTTAGATAAAATATCCTGTTTCAACCTGTAATAAAATAAATATTTTTCCATAATATCTTACGTGTTTGTAAGAAAACTAACCTAGGTATCACAGCTTTTTTTTTTTTCCTTGTCTGTGAAGGAGATGCCTAAGGAATGTGAAATGATACTGGCAAATGGTCTCAGTAGCCTCTCAGGTTGTCAAATCTTTGGCTGTACAAGACTAACAGCTCTTTTATAAAGCATCTGTCTTAGCAACACTCCTCAAGCCCAAAGGCTCAGAACATAAACTTTTTAATGGAAAAGCAATAAAGGTTCACTAACATTGATAAGCTGCATTTTGATCCAAAAGCAAATCACGGAACTCATTAGCAGGTAGAATTGCAAAGACAATGGATGAGGATTCCTACAGCTTGGTCATACAGAAGCCTAAAGTATTTAAGTTCATTTTGCTTTATTACAAGGTTTATGGTAATTTGCAGTCATGGTCTGCAGTTTTCTTCTCAATGTTTTTTCTCTGCAAAGAACCCAAAGGGAGGTATGAAGAGCTGGAGAATTTATTTTAGCTCTCTAAGTTTAAAGCAGCAGTGACCACTCTATGGCTCATACGCCACAAGGGATGCTATACGTGCTCAGCTGTGACAGAGCTCATGTCTCAAAGAGAGAAAGAATTATAAACCAGTGTGGCACTCCCAGAAAACAAACCTGTGAAGCAAGAAAATTTAAGTAACAAATAACCAAAAATGAACAATTTGCAGTCAGGAAGACACACAGTGATGAAAAGTTCTGCATGTAGTCGCAGCAGCAGAAACCCTTAACAGCTGCCTGCAGGCCTGGCATTGCACAGTACAAGGTTCACCTCCTCTGTGACTGATGATGCTTCAAAAAAAGAAAATGATAAAAGGCAAAAAGCCCTTGGAGAATGTAGCCAGGGTCTCACCTTCCTCATTTTATGAAATAATTCCAAAAGTTACTTCAAATTTTTTTATAAGTGGCTATATTATGATCATGAATGAGAAGAAAAAACATCACCAAAATTTAAAAAAAAAAAAAAAAAGGTTAACAGAGTGAGGAGAGAAGATAACACAATATGGGAAACCCATATCTTATTTACAGTCTGGTTTTCAGCCTGTTTGACTTACAAGTCTAAACTCACAAAGAAGTTCAATACAGGGAAGTATTTCATAGAATCTGCAAAGAAATTATTCCACAGTATATTGGCAAATATGTTATGTGATAATCTCTTGTGCCAGAAAGAACAACAATCACACAGTAAAATATTTATTTGAAGTTCATTCATTCTATACACGTAGACATCTGTCTCTCTCTCTATATTTTTACACACACACATATACATGCCTGCAGATCTATAATGCATAACAAAGACACACCTATACATATATAAGAAAATAAAATGCAATATATGGTGATGGTATTAAATAACCCTAATTCTAATTTATAGGAAGCAGTGAAGGAGTGAAAGAATTAGCCAGCACTGATATGCATTGCAGTGACCAAGGAAAAGCACATACCAATTGATGAGACTATACTTTCCTACAGTTTGATGCTAAAGAGGATTTGACGATGTGCCTAATAAAATATCAACCCAAACTACTTTTTAAAAAGCTGTATATAAATAATTTTCACTTCCAGGTCACGGGAATTGTAAATTTACTATCACTATACGGCTGAATGGTTTTGCTTGATGCATGCATGCTTGCTACAATTGAAGAAATGGCTTTGCTCACTTCCTTCTGCCAGCACTGCCCAAAGTTTGTTCAGAGCTTAAAAAACATCCTAAAAGTCTGACAGCTATTGGAAATAGTTAAAATGGGGCACATGCGTTCACAACAGTGAGAAGAACTGTTGTGCTATCATGCTAGAACATGTAAGAAGCAATATTTGAGCTGCCAAAATCCAGTCTGAGACAAAGACTTGACATCATTTATTTGTGTTAAAAATTCTGCTCTTCACTGCCTCAAATAGGTATATGTTCCTTAAATCACCAAAGTGCTAGTAACCTGTTCAGTGAAGGAGCAGGAGACAATATTCTATTGAAGTGCTCATAGACTTTACCTAAAAGTAAAGCCTTTAGGAGATTTGGAAACTATCAGGCTAAAGTGTTTGTATGAGATGTAGGAAGATTTGTTTTTTAACACTCCAATTCACTCAAAGACAAGGACTGGCTAATATTTTCTTAAAAACTGATATTTCATCTCAGTACATTTATGCATTTACGGCAGCTTAGAGATCACAAACAAAAATTCTGTACTCATTCCATTGATTTGTCTATATTGTAAAGTACTTAGGTGGAGAAGCCCTGAATACTTCTTTCTCTTCTATCTATCTATCTATCTATCTATCTATCTATCTATCTATCTATCTATCTATCTATCTATCTATCTATCTATCTATTTCTCTTCTATCTATCTATTCACTGCCCAGGGAAGTGGTGGAGACACCATCCCTGGATGTGTTTAAAAAAAGGCTGGATGTGGCACTTGGTGACATGGTCTAGTCTAGTTGAGGTTCTAGGGTAAGGGTTGGACTAGATGATCTTGGAGGTCTCTTCCAACCTAGTGATTCTGTGATTCTGTGATTTAGTGTCTTGTCTTCTTTATTGTTACTATGTCTTTGGAAGAGTTAGTGCTTTTCTTTACCCTACTGGATTTTTGGAGCAAATTACATTCATATCTTAGTCTTTTTTTTACAATAATAAAGACCTCAAATCAGTGCATCTTTCCTTCTCTAAGGGGAGGGATGCCTGGGCACTATAAAAAACAAAAGAGGGACTATAATGAGAGCTTTTTGGAAGAAATTCCTGAACTGCATCACGGGTTACCTTTCGCTAATACATAGAAGTTAAGCTGTATGATTCTGACTTGAAGCTAGACTGCTGAAAGATGAGCTTGTCTAAACCATTATTCAGACTCTGAATAACTGAATATCTTTTACAGAATGCCTCTACATTGGCATTTTAGTTCAAACCAGCAATTGAATTTTGACTGTTCCTATTCTCCATGCCTTGGTCTGCATACCAGAGGAGACTCAGTGTGCACAAACTAGTTCCTTTTGGATCAAACTAAACCAACAGATATACTTTGTGAGCCCTCCCTACCTCCAGCAATTGTTTTCTGTCCATGGGATCAGTCTGGAGCCAGACTGAAGGAAAATGCAAGAATGCCAACAGTTGCATCTGCTGGATCTTCAGCCCCGTCTGTTTTTCTACATTGAGCTTCTCCGTTGTGCACTTTATCCTGCTAAGATATACACAATTTTGGGAAGGCCTCTAATTTTCTGCTGTGCCTAAATGTATCTTCAGAGAAGTGTAACCAGCTCACAACTGCAGCTTGAACGCAATCCAGACTGTAACTACAAATCAGGTAGACAGCACTAGCAGGAATGGTCCAGGATTTTAGCATATTTAATTATTAATACAGCGTGTCCAGACTCCAATATAATGTCTTAGGTATGTAAACATCATCTTGTGACTGTCCTGTTGCTCTGGGACAGTGACACATGACTACCTTTCCTTTTGTCTATTGGCTGTATGAACAAAAACAATCTTTGGATTATAAAACCAGATAAATTTGCAAGAAAGAAGAGACTCCACTAGAGACCCCATTCCCTTGTACAGCTTGCATGTAGTCTGTCTTTCTTTCTTGGATCCTCTGATTAACAGCACCACGCACACAAGGTCTGTATGTTTTGTGGGCAGTTGTGACACCATCAAATACATGATTCCATTCTAAGGGATCTCAAAACACAACTGGGCACACAGGATTACCAAGGAAAAATGAAATTATAGATTTAATTCTGAAATAATTAGTGGATTAAAGAAAGACAGTACAATAGAAATTATTGGAGTTGAAGTTGACTATGCCATCTGGGAAGTTGGCTAACAGACTCACATTGCTAGTCAATGTTGGAAAGAAAATTGCAATATACCAATTATCTTCTTAGTCTCCCTATAAATACACTGAATAACAATATGTTTAAGCAGTAAGTCCATGGATACTATTGAGAGAGAATATTTTCAGTCAGCTCTGGCCCATTATATGTGTAAAATAGGTGTCAAGCCTGACAAACACATAACATTTAAAAATTTTGCCAAGTGCCATGTGTTTTAACCATGCACAAAATTTCTTCATGTGACCTATTTCAGATTATTAATATTTAGCATAACTTTTACAGAAGATCTAATAAAACAATTTAGTAATTAAAGCTTGTGGTCATATTTTTTCCCCTGTGTACATTCAATTTCAAAACTTGGTAATTTTAACTTGAATTTTAATAGTATAAATTATGAAGCATAAAATATACTAGTTTTTGTTAAAAAGCCCAAGAATTGATGACCTGCCTCTTATTATCAATAGACAGAGAGTACAGACAAAAGCATATTATGTTTCTCATTACAACATTTGCAGTGCCTCTGAAAAATAATTAGTGTTGCTATAGCATTCACGGGATTCCAGACTTCTGAAGTTACTTTAGTTGCTTTCATTGAAAAATCAAGAGCTTCATGGCTAACCCTGAACAGCTGAAGGCTCCCACATTATCTTGTGAATCCAGATACTTCTTTTTTCCCTTCCTCATGTGTTTCAAGCCATAATGCTCACGGTCTTTTCCATATTTGGTCTCCAAACGTTTATAGTGCCTGTGATGTTTCAAATGCATAGTTTCCATTCCATGGGGCCCGATTGCTTTGCCAGGATGAAGGGCCAGGGTAAACACATTTCCAATTTCAAAGCTATTTGTTTTGGTAATTCTAGATAGAGAGATTTTGAAATTGGTATACACTCATTTTTGTGTTTACCAAAAGGCTATTTCATATCAGAATTACTCCCACGGCTCTCAGCGTGCCAGAGTCCACACATGTAGCATAATGTGTAATGAAGGACCAGAAGAAGGACTCCAAATATTTACTAAAGAAATAATAAATAGATGAAAAAAAATAGCACCTCAAACTCAACATTGTTAAAACACCACAGACTTCATTCCACTTAAGAAATAGCTCTTGCTATATAATCATATATTAGAGATGAGGGGAAAAGTGTTGTTTCAAAGGTAATTTTAGCAAGAAAATTGAGAGGAAAAGGCATTTTTATATTATATGGAATGGTGTTAGCCTTGACTCCATCTTTTACATGAACAGAGCCCTCAAACTGTAGGACATTTAAGAAACACAGTGTTACTGTAACACATGTTACTGTAGTAAACTAAACTGCAATCAAGAAGATATCTTGAATTAGGTATTTTGGTTACAATTTAGCAGTATTTTGTCACAAGTTCTCTGAGGTTATTAACATTATTATCTGTATAAGAGTGGTGCTTGCAAGTGCTCTTGTACTCTCTCTCAAACATCAAATAAATAGAATGAGTCAAAAAAAAAAAAAAAAGAAAAAAAGAAAAATTATAAAGAACTAGAAAACTAGTTGCTCTGAGTCAAATAGCACATCTATTGTGCCTTGCATTGGTGTAAGAGTAGGCTTGGGCATGCTGAACCCTCCATACCTCACATAGAGCATCAGGAGGCAGCTGATATGCATTGCCAGAAGGGGCACACTTTGGGCAAAGGGTCAAGGCTTCTCTCTCATCAAGCCCTAGGACACCAGCAAGGTCTGCAGCTTGAAATGGGCTTCTATCCAAAAAACCTTGTATTTCAGTGTCTTCTGGGTCAACCTTCTGTTTCTGGGAGAATAGCCAGAACGAATAAACCCAGATCCCCTCTCAGCTCAACGGCTCTTCGTCCAGAGCACATTTTTTTCCCCCCAATAAATATATACTCCACAGAAATGTTTGCCATAGCTCAATAACTTTACCATTATAAGGGAGTGACTTAACTCCCATTCCAACATTTTTGTGTTGTCATAAGTTCGTGCAGTATTTTAGAGCTAGCAATATGAAATCTTCGGTGGGACTACTATCCTTACAGAAGTTATATAAAATAGAAGGAAATTTCATTCTCCAGGTAATTCCTGTGTGACTATCTCTTGGTAATTTTTTATCTCATCAGGACATGTTTCACTGAGTATATCAAGTATCATATTTTAAATAACAAATTTTAATTCATGATATCAAACACCACATTCATTATTTGTTGCAAGACTAGGGAATCTAAAACTATATAGTAGTATAGAAAGTCTTATTTACATCTGACTTCAGCACAACTCTGTTTAGATGTGAAAAGCCCCACCTGATACGTGGAAATTGAGAGCTCAGATAGGAATACTCACATTTACATGAGGCACAAAACTGCATGCAATAATTGTCTAAAAATATTAAACTTTTCTGAGGGTACCCTGTTCAGCCAATACATACCTTTGCCTTTGAGATCAACACATACAAAATTTAAAGTTGTTGCACTCCAGAATCCTAACCCATTAATTCAGACAGTGTGAAATATTTTTATCCAGCTAGTTTTGTCTATATCTTCTCTATTACTGAAACAACTGAGTTCCTCACTGGTTTTTAGGGTACACAATCATTAAGAAAAGTAATTTTCCCTTGTGGTTTAGACACCTCAGAGCAGAGTTGCACAAGACATTTGGTGAGCTGCTCTGAAACTCCCCTCCTACTGAAAGAGGAAAAGCAGAAATCAACTTCCAAAAGCATCTGACAGGTGTCAAAGTTGTGAATGATGGAGGAAAAATCTCGCCTCCTTTTGGATGAAAGGCACAAAATCAACTCAATCACCGTAAGTTTAACAGCTTCCAACACCAGGCTCCACTTCTCAACCTTTAGATTCTTTACTAACTACTGCAATCCCTTGCTCAGGGTGAGGAGTGCATGCAGCATGTGGGTGCATATATATGGGTTTTCATCAACCTCATCTTGCTGAAGGAGCCACCCAAGACACACAGAGTTATGCTTTTTCAACCTGTGCAGATGCATTATCACAGAATCACACAACGAACAAGGTTGATGAGATCTGGGGAGAGATCTCTCTGGGATTAAGATTCTCTCCACCATCTTGGAATTATTGGTGCCCAGATCTGCTGTTTGTCCCAAGGTAGAGGCTGTGTTAATGGCTGCCCTGTATTAATGACTGCATGGTTAGCTGCCAAGTCCACCACACAGGCTTTCAGAGTCTTCAGTGTACTTAACTCCTTGCATATGCAAAGTCAGGCTTTTGGAATGCCCAGAATATTTTTCCCTTTGAGCCAAAATACTCAGGTTTTCTTCAGATAAATTGTACTCCCAGTGGGTAGAACCTGAGGATTTTGGCCATCTGAGCAGAAAGTCTGGAAGCCTCAAAGTGCCAGACAAATGCCACTCTGGATTCAGGACCAACTTAGAGCAAATGTGCTCAGAGTTCAGCATGTCTTAGATGTGCTGGATACCACACAGATTAAATCTGACACATTCTGGGATTGCTGGATTTAGCAGATGCACAGCCTGGTAGGTCTGCAGACATTTTAAAGTTTATAAACAGAAATAGGGGGAATGACATTTAAGATTATTTGAACCTATGTTCTCTAGCTTACGGGAAAGGTGTTCCAGTAATGAGTTACAGGTATTCACGAGTGATCAGAGGCTCTCCCTTTCAAAACTAGAAATAGTTCCATTTGTATTGACCAATTAACTGGCAACTGAATCATAAAATGGGAGGAGAGAAGCCAGATCTTATCTTGATACCAAGGGAGAAATAAAAAGGTGCTGCCATGGTCCGCCCTCTTTTGTGTAAGAATGCATCGGGCAGATTTGCTTTGACACACAGTGGATTTGGCCATGCAGGCGAGGCAGTGGGGGAAGCCTTTCTTTGTGGATTGCAACACAGCTGATCAGAGCTAAATCCTCATGAGGATTAGATGATGTGAGGCACACTCACAAATAGACTTTGAGCAGTTTTACTTCTAATAGTATAGATCTCCAATGAGCTATTCAGTGGTTTTTAAGGGGCTGTCTAGGCACCTTGCTCTTACAAAAATAGATGTGAATACAGGGATGCACATATCCTGGTGATTTACCAAAAAGGAGAGAAAATTTCTATAGCTGGGACAGAGCACTGAGCTCAAGTGTGTTGAATGTCAAAAAAGTTATTTAAAAACTGAACTAATTCATGGATTATATTTAGCTTTGTAGATGGAGCAATAAACACTCTAAAACAAACAAGAAAAATTCAGATGATACAAAGAAAATATAAAAAATTCACAAAATTTATATCACGTGGCATCTATCTTCAACTGTCTGGGTTCCCCATAGATTTCTTTTGAGCATTTAAAGAAAAAAAATGAAATTGGAATTAGATGGTTATGATGATTTTAGTCTCTGATCCATGAAGGCACTGAACTACTTGCTCCAACAAATATTTATTTTATTATAAACTTAAATATTTGTCTAAATATTATATTGAATGAAGATATTATTCTAGAATGGATTGTCGGCTTCCCGGGGACACTTTGAAGCTGGCCAAAACTTGCAACTGTATCTGGTTGTATATAACTTTTTCTATATCAGATAAAAGCACTGTTTAAGGAATATTAAGGGTAGCAATATAGAAAAAGGAAAGTCAAAGAGAAACAGCTTCTTCCAGTTTTCCAAAGTCATGTGACAGCTGAGATTCATAAAGCTGCACCACATAAAGCTGAGATTCATATACACCACACTCTGTGTATTTAAAAACAAGAGATACACTCCTCCCCAGGCCCCACATCCAAGAAGGAAAGTATAACAAGGATAAAGGGCATTTTTAGCCCTCTTTATGTGCCACACTTCTTCTCTTGTGAACTAGCCATAAACTTCTGCCACGTAAAAACAGTCTGAGGAGTAAGTTCCATATCATATGTCAGTGTCCTGATGAGACATCTCTGTAATTGAAATAGGTAAGAAGATTTTAGCAAGGGGATTTAACACATCACACCTCAGTCTTTTGGCTTTGAACTATTAGCTGAAATCTCCAAGTTATATGCCATAAGCCATTTAAGACATTTTTCGTAAAACTTATTTCACATATGAATCACTAAATGCTGGATTTTGAATTTTATTCTTCCCTCATCTTCTTTTATAGATGGGAAAGCTCAAGGCTTTTCAGCTACAAATTCAGTTTTGTCCTTCCAAAGATCCTTCAAGCAAATTCAATTCAGCAGCATAAGCAACAGGCCAGATTTGAAGGAGTCACCTGCTGACAGGTGCACATGTTGTCGTGAAGGGGAATACTGAAGGGCCAGGAAGGGCAAAACGAGCTGAAAACTGATCTTTGTGTGATAACAGGAATGCAGTAAGATTTTGAGGCTCTCCATGTGTCAGAAAGTGGGTGAGAGAGAGCTTTAGTGTTACTGGGTAAATGAGAGGAATTTGGAGTCCACAGGTAGAGGTGGGGGCTTGTGTGAAGAAAAGCAAATAGATCAAAGGGATGGAGGCTTGTTGGTGGAATAACCAGGTAAGTGAGGGGAGAAGTAAGACCAGCTTGAGTGATGCTGGAAAGCCTGAAAGAAAAGAACTCTCTAAGACTCTTTGTGCATTTTAAGAAGCAAAACATTCTTTTATTTACAGCATGCTGGATGCACAGGAATAAATTTTCCAAATTGTGCATACCAAAATTACAGACTATGGCTTTATTCAGCTACCTAGTTGCAAATGCAAGCATTACCTAATCTTATCACTCCCACTTTCCAAAACCATTCCATCCCTAAACATGCCTTCTGAATTGAGTCAGAGGTCCTGTTGTGAACGACACCTAGGGGTCATTTCCATCATCTTCCTCAGCTTGTCCTTTGCTTTTGGCACAGCATTATATCCTTTGGAGCAGTGTCAAGCCCTCTGACCAGTTTTGACTAGTTTACTAGTTTTGTGATCCTTTTATCAGCTCTGCTTCACGGATAGAAGGATCTTCTCCCTCAATAAAACTCCTGCCTGTTGAGACCCTTAACAAGGGATGACAAACTACAGAGTTTAGGCTACACTTGGTAAACTGTGTAGTGATTGTGTGACTGTAGTGACTGTGTAGCCACAAATAAGCTGCATAGTTCTTTACTGCTACATGGGAATTTCATCTGTGTCTTCTGTTATTCCACCTTTTGTTCTGTTGCTCTTCTTCACTTGAGATCCAAAGAACTCTACCACAATCCCTCACTTGCAGCTTCTGTTGCCCCCGGGCCAGCGAGGTGGGGCAGAGCAGAGCCTTCAGGGTAGTAAAGCAGTAGCTGTCTCATACATTGTGCATATTAGTGCCACCAGAGAGTGAGTGTAGGAACACAGCCATGCTGACCTACATGTCCTCCAACACAGGCAGAACAGCCTTTCCCTGCTACAGCCTCCTTCCCTAAACTGGTGCCTATGTTTCCTGTGCCATTTGCTGGCTCTGCTCCCAGGTGTAAGATCCAGCTTCTACAAATAGACCCACTGCAATCAGTGAGACTACTCATGTGAGTAATGGCTCACAGCTGGATGAAAGCAGAGCCATGAGCTCACTACATTTTTAGGTTTTGAATTTTAGTATTTTTCTTGTGCTTCCCCCCCCCCCCCCCCCCTTTTCTTTTCCTAAGCTCCTCCACATTTAGGATCACAATGATCATCTCAGTTAGACAAATAAAAGGGAATCTTCTTAAGAGAAGCTATCCCAATGCTGCTGCAAATCATAGCTTTTGTTGCTGTTGTCCTATCAAGTTCTTTTACTGATATGGTCTTTGAGAGCAGTGAATGACTGTCTTGTGATTTCAAAGGATCCAGAACTTTACCAAGTCCAGTTGTGGTGTTCAGAGCTTATCAGTTCAGACGTCTTTTGTGAGATCACAATAAATTTACTTTTCACCAGGTATTCTGTTTCTGGTAGTGTGTGATTTTGGCTGTGTAGTTTCCAATGATAGTGCCTTCACCAAAAAATCACTAGTAGAAATGACTGTTATTTTCTTAGATTATTTTTTATTTTAAATAAAGGGGGAAAAAAAGACAAAAATCTCAGAGAAAAGGAGATGTTTTGTTGAAGAGCTGGTTTTTAAATGCTTGTGACTACAGTAGGATGCACTTTCAAAAATATTCAGTGTCCAACTATTACTTCTGTAGAAAATGATGTCTGGATTTTGAAAGAATTCAAACAGCATGCTATTGGCTACTTTACTGATGCTTTAAAATGTTTCATGTTCTCTTGAGAGCTTGAATGTAAACAGGCAAAGTGTCTTCTGAAAATCCTTGTACTTCTTAAGAAATGTCACAACAGTCCTCCCTCAGAAGGATGTTGCAAATAACTGTCTCACTGACCCTTAAAAAAGCAAATATCTAAATCAATTCTGAGCTTAAATCTATCTGAAAATGTATTTAAATTCTTATTCTTTACAGAATTCCCTCTTAATTTCTTTATACAGACATACTGCACTTTGATTTACTTCTACGTAATTATCTCTCCATCTTCCTCTCCCTGTAGCTGTTTCTGTACAACCTCCTTTACCTATCAGCCACCTCTGTCTTTGGGTTTCTAGCTGCTCATTCATCCTTACTGCTAAGCCTGTTCTGTACTTTGCAATGACTAAAATTCCTCATCTTACTTGTCTGTCCCGCTCCCATTGTCTTCCTGCCTCCAGGGCAAGTTCATCTTCCTTTCTTGCTGTGGCTACAGCAAGATCATATTCCTTTTTTCATGCTCTCCCTCTCACCTGTTCAGTTCATATACTCTGATCTCACATCATCCCTAGAAACCTCTTCCTCTGTCCAGACCTGACCTCTTCTTTCCTTATAGTCTTTCAGTACACTTGAAGTTCATTGAAGAACAAATCTCCCTTAAAGAGAAGACTGAGTTAAGAAAGTCACAAAGGCTGTACAGGACAGTCCCACACTGATTTTCAGCCCTGTTTTTGATAAAGTCTCCTATTTCAATGACTCTCTAATTCTACCCAGTGACACTAAAACTTTTATTAGTAAAATTTTTAGCACTGAAGCTCACATGAACAATTTGATGTGAAAGTTTTTTTATGTCAACAAAGCCATAAATCTTGACAAACTTGTCTTGACACAGATTTCTGAGCAAATGGACCTTCTGGCGAAACACGTATAAGATGATGACTTTTGGACTAGTAAGACAGAAAGATGACCATTTGAAAGTCTTATATCTGTCTGAAGAGGAAACAAGTTTGAAGATAGATATGTCCATCCAGCCAGAAGCCGGGGCATGCCTTGTGTTTTAAATCCATATTTATACACATAGAAGTGTTACAACATAACAAATAGGTAAGGGTAGGCACATTGGCAGGATAACATCTGCCTTCTTTCAGAGTTTATCTGAACACACCAAGACTGTATTTTTGATGAAGTGATAAGGAAGCACAAACCCACAAGCTACAAAGTTCTGTCCAGTGCCTCAGCTGAAAATAACTTCATCTGCCACTGTTGGACCTCAGAAAACACACGGAGAATATTAATGCACACATGCAAACATCCGTTGTACTTAGGAATTTGAGTAATTTTCTCTAGGCTCTTGTTTTTTTCTTCATTTTGTCCAAACACAGCAAATACATGTGTCAGCTTTTTCTTGGTTTAGTAACAGAAAACTCTCTAGAATCCGATTATCCCTATTGGTATATAGTCTGCAGTTATTTAAAAGTAAGTAGTTTGGAGATTTAGCTTTGCTTCAGAAGTCAAAGTAATCTTATTTTTCCCTAATAAGTATGGCATGAGTCATTCCACTGCAATAGTCCCTCCACATTCCAATCTTAATTGTCTCCAAATTAAGAAAAGCGTTAGATGCAACTTACTGTGAGAAAATGAACATTCCTGATCCCTGCTGCTAAATAACATGGCAGAAAATTCCTCTGAATGTGCACCAGATCAGTTTGCTAATATGAAAACTGTCCCTTGAATGCATTATTCAATCATTTTTCATTTCAGCAATTATTTGTAATTTGTTAAACCTGTAGACTAATTTCACAAATAAAAAGTGAATGTTACCTCTTTATCAAGAGGGGTCCCTGTGCGCTCCCAGCCTTTCTTAGTTCTTGACAGAAACTTGATTGCAATAATGAAACACTATAGCTACAGCTCTGTTAAAGCCACCTGCTTTTGTTTTTGAAGCAAGTTGTGACAATTGCTTCCCATTTGAATCAATTGTGCACAAGCCTCACAACAATTTTTTACTCTGTGATCATTTATTACGCATTATTACCTGCGTGCTCAGTGACTCCCATCACTGCAGAGCACTTGCCCTGCTGACAGCAACAGAAGAATTGATGGGCAAACAACCTTCACAACTGAATATCAAGGGTCCAAAACATGCTCAGCCACCCAGCCACGCAGCACACAAAAGGGATGTGAAGGCCATGGGTGATGGTACAACCTTGCCAATGACAAGTGCTCTGAGTTTGATCCAGAAGTGTGCAGAGGCAAAAGGGCTTCCACTGAGCACCAGCGTAGCCCATTTACACTAACACCCAATAATTAAGGCTGGCAAGCCTTCCAAGCACAATTCACTGCACTGGGGGTAGGATTTCTGTCCCCACACGGCCATAGCATCAAGCTCGAATGCACAAAGATTTTCACTTCTTTCAATGGTGCAGGAAGGACACCTAGATCTTTATGTAAATACTTCCCTTTATTTCAAGGAACCCTATTTTTGGCAAGTTTTAAGGAAGAGACATGTTAATGCAATTTCTGCCTCAGTAAAGCAACGTAGTTTAGGAAACATCTTATTAAAAAAGGGTTCTGATTTTGAATATGTAAGAAACCCTGCTCAACAAAATTCTGCTGCATGCAGTTTCTTGTTTTCTTAGCTTATTCTGCATTATCTAACCTATGAAGTATTTCACAAAGAGTGTTTTTATGCAAAACCTGTGAACAAAAATCAATGCATAAGTAGTACAAAAATAGCTTTGACTAGTGCCTGAATTATCTCCCACACATGAAATTTAACCAGCAGAGCTTGAATTCAATGAAAAACATACATATTAAAAATTAAAAATAGTGAGTGCAGAAAACTGAATTGAATTGAATCTGGATTCTCCTTCCACCTGGGAAAGTATATGGAAAATGTTTTATTGCACAGCAGAGTCCAGACAATATTGACCAAGCCCCTCTTGAATTTCTCTAATACATTTGTTGCACTAAAAACAACCCCTCAGAGCAGTGATTTATTTCTAAATTCCCTGGGTGTGCAGAGAGGCACAAAGGTCCTAAATCTGCTGACTAAGATAAATTGCAGGTTGGAATGTATTTAACAAATGATAATGCAAAATGCAGGAAAATATACAGGGAAACAGCAGATAGCAGTGGAAAGGAGTACATGACCTGCCTGAGAAGTTACTACACACAGCCAAAGAGCAGATATAATTGCAGACAAATTTCCTCAGCTTGCAATACCTACAGAATTAAACTATTATTAAGAGAACACGTATTTCTCCCCACTGTGAATCCTTCAACTGCTTAGCAAAGATAACTGGAAAACTGGTATTACAATAGGAGAAACAAACTCTGTATTGAGACAAAGTTAGTAGAAGAGAATGTGCTGAAATTCATTTAGTGAGTTAAGTTTCAAAGATAGGAAATAAAAAAAATGTAAGCAAATGAGTATTAATAAACACTTCTCCTGCTTCTATGGCTGCCTGCTGCACAGTGCCTTGTTTCACACTTTGAAGCATCTGGCATTGGCCAGAATTTGAGTTTGGACACAAGGTGCAGTGGACCAATGGTCTAATAGGTCATGGCAACCCCTGCGGTCTTGTTTTGTAGACAGGTGCAGCCAACCCTGGTTTTGGTTGATTTGTTTGTTTTTCAAATCTTCTCTCCTGTTTCTCTCTGCAGATAATGGCTGAAGAAACATCTCATCAAGCTGTCACTGCAAGTCTCTGGCAGACCAGGTCCTACCTTGGGCCAGGGCTCAGCAGCCAAGCAGCAAGCACAGAAACATGAGAGCAGCTCATGGAACAATGTGGGTGAGAGAAAACAGAAACTGCCACCACCCTGCACTCATCTGCCTGCAATCTTTTCACTTTCCCTGCTTCCAGGCACTACAAAAAGGAATGAGATGCACAAAAACACTCCTCTGTCCACTTAAGAAAGGCCTAATATCAGAAAAGCCCAAACTGAGAATTGACAGAGATAATTAAGAAGGTATATTAGAGGGGAAACTTGCCTTTGGTGGCTAAGAGATAAGACAGTTTAAACTAAAAACAAAATTTAAAACATATCATGCTTATAAATTAATTGTCTCCTGCTGAGACACGTTCTGTGGTTATGTTGCATTGCTTGTATGGCACTACCACAGTGTGGTGCACAAACACTAGAGATAGAAATAACCCTGCAGAGATTTTAAGGAGTTGTTCTGGAATAAAGACCTGAATTCACCTCCACAGAAACTATGGTAAAGTAGGGTTAACACCATTAAAAAAAAAAAAGACACTTGAATATAATTTTTTCTCTAAGTGAGAGCTGGCTTTACCATCTGAGCTGAAAGGAAAGGAGGACACAACTAATTCCATGATGAGCAGATCTTTCCAGAGACAGAATTCACTATCCCTCTGTTACCAATATACTCCTAATTCTGCATATGGCTTAAAACCCTATTCCCTGTGCCAACAGGGTCTTAGTAGTTTCCTTTAGACAATCAGCCTCAGCATTTCTCCTAAGCTCTGAATTTACTTTGAGAAGGGGCCAGAGGAGCAGTCAACTATTGACCTGCTGCTGTGAATTTTCCTTCATAGAATCAAGGACTCCACTTTCTCTTCTGAAAGAGTCTTCACAAAATAAGACTTCTATCTTTGAGAACTTCTAATCCATCTAAGTCTTGGCTGAATTGGGGGAAAATTTCTGAAGTAAGTGGAAGCAGCATTGAGATACAATGGGATTATATAATGTTGTTTGGCTGAAAAATCAGATCCAAATTATGACACTTCAAGCAAAATATGTATTCTGAAATAGAATTATTTATCTAAATATAAGTGTATTGATATCATCATTCATTATTCTCTTTCTATAAATTTAACAAAGTGTAGAATCTATGTTGTCACCCTGGGAATGTCTGCATCTGCCAAGAAAACAGGTGAGGAAGGGCTTCTAGACATCTCATCAAGAAAAGAAAACCAAAACCCTACCTGCTATGAGTAGCTGGATATTGCCACTGCCTCATAGGAATATGTTGTGTTAATCCTCCTCTTTTATCTTTCACCAGCTCATGTACTTTTTTCTTTTTTTTTTTTTTTTTTTTTTTTTTTTTTTTTTTTTTTTTTGTGCTGAAAGAACTATTATTTTTAGCTAATTAAAGTTCAGTGAGGTCCCCATTTAGTTGTGTCTATCATTGTGTGGGAACACTCACTGCCACCACATGATTTATATTTGCAAGGCTATTCACCCACCCACCCAGCAGCCTGCCAACCCTGCAGCCTGCCACAAATACATAATCACAATTTCTTACTCATTGTGTTTGATAATGATTTATGACACTTCTGAAACACAGCCACCATGGAAACTGTCCTGATGCTCATCCCAGGACAACTCTAACCCTGTGATATTTAAGCACACAGAAACATTAAAGGCCAAGCTTTAGATATGTCTTAGTTCTGGCCCACAGATGCATTTAGCAGAGCATTTAGTCATTTTAATCATGCTTATCTTTCTGCTCTAAATGTCTTGTGGTATAGAGCCCTCACATTACTCTGCCTAAGCTGGGTTTAATATCTGCAGTCATATCTTGGTAGTCAGAATGGCATCCTGCCAGTGACATTAAGATTTGCTTTTCAGAGACATGACTAAGCATGATCACAGAATATTCTGAGACAACTGCAGAATTCCAGAAAATTCTAAGCAACAAGAAAAAATGAGAGGTCTGTGGTGAGATTAATCCTGATTTTTTTTTTTTGAGCTGTAAAGCTCACCAAATTTCTCTGCTACCTATTGTTACACTCTGCCCTGCAAGACAGAAATAACTTTTTTTTTTTTGCTAATAAATGCCTTGGTGTGAATTAAAGTAATTCAGCACTAAATGATCAGTGTTTACGTATATATATATATATCTATCTGTGTGTGTGTATGGTTTATTTTATAACAATTTGGTTGAAAAGGAAAACACATATGTCGCCGTTTTGGTTGTTGTTATATATTGTAACATGGCAATATAAAAGCACAAAGGAAAGGAAAGTAAAGGAAAAGGGACATTTAGCCATTTTGGTTGTAATACAGCAATGTAAAAGCATAAAGATATCACCCCAGAAAATGTGTAAGGGAAAACAGAGAAAGAAAGAGAGAAATGACTATAAACTTTTAGTCATGAATAAAAGTTTATAGCCAAAGGTCTCTGGCAAACTTAATTGTTATCTCTGGTGTCCTGGTCCATCAGGGAGTGGCAGTGGAGAGAAGCCCCTACAGCATAAAGTCCAATGGGTGTTTATGACCTCAGAAACCCTTCTGGTGCCTTCCTTGTGTGTGAGTGTGGGGGACTGTTTTTGCAGTCATGATGTTTTTGCAGAAGGTGGAGGCTCTGGTTTTTGCAAAGTTATTTAGGCTTGGGGTGATGGGGTTGGGGATGGAGGTGACGCCAGCAGCAAAGAATTCAGGCTAGTGATTGGTGCATGCCCAAAGAGACCCTCTTGACACAGTTTGGCTCATAGAAGGTAAGCATCACACACCCAGAGAGTTAGTGCTGCTCTTTAGACAGGCATCAGACACCCAGAGAAGCAACACACACCCAGTCACCTTCCAGCCTTCAAAAAGTGAGCAGTTTGTGAGCTACAGCCTCCTCCTCCTCTCAGGCTTTATCCTCACCCCCCTGGCTTCTTTGTACAGCTCACCAGCAGCAATGTTTTAAGGCAATTAAAAAGTCCAATTTCTCACACCCGTGTCTTGTTTGTAGGTAAGTCATCTTTGTGCTGCCACTGCTCCCAGCTCCTTCCTTTCCTGTCTGTGGCATTTCTTTCATCAGTGCCAATATCTGCTATAAGGTCTGACCAGTCCCAGCATCTGATCAAAGAACAGATTGTGAAAAACAATCTATAACCAAAAGAAGATGCTAAAAATTACCTTTGTTTTACTTTTTCCTCCTTTCTCCAAGCATCTAGTGCTTTATGTAAAAGATCAGAGCCTGGCTGCCTTTGGCAACTTGCTAAAGAAACACTCATTATTATTGGATATGACATAGCATTTCCTACACTCCTGATTCATTCTTTGATCTCTGTAGACAATTTATTTTAAAGGATTTTGTTATCTTAAAGGATTATAACTGGTATATATTTTCCTTTCAAAGGGATTATTTAAAAAAGGGAGAAAAAAAGTCTGAAACATCATTTATGTTCTTTCTATTTTTAAAAGGTTCAACTAAGTTCACATTTACCACTTAAGAAGTATTTATATTTGCTTTCTTTCCCTTCAGCAGCAAACCATTACTTCCTCTCATCACCTTTATTACAGCATTTCTCTGTGAATTACTCCTTTCATTTCTTTGATCATGAGCCAGCAAAGACCCTCAGTGTGTCACATTGGTGTCACTGGAATCCATGATTGCAGGTCAGGCTGGTGTTCTTTTGCTCTCATGCACATTTAGTAACTTGTCTCCATTGAAAAAAAAACTTAAAAGCCTTGTCATAAGTTAGGTGGGTATGTAGATCTGCATCCCTGCTAAGATCAGACAAATTTACTTCTGGAAGAAAGTACCATTTCCAGAAACTTTGTTAGTCGACGGTACTGCATTCTTATTTGTGCCTGTGCACTTTGGATGCTCTCACTGGCAGTTCCATAACACTACTGCCAGTTAACAAGCAAAGCAAACACTCAGTGTCCCAGTACAAGCACCTTGGTGTTCCCCATCTCTTGGGTGGCTCCATGCTCCAGGATACATAAGGATACAGCTGCATACATTATACAGGGTATCATGACTTACCAGTTTAATCATATACCTAATTTTTTCTTCCCTCCAAGGTTTTCTGAAGATTCCAAAAATATTTATCCTATTGTAAAAATCCCAGCTTCCCTTCCTACTTTTGGTCTTTCTGTTTCCTGCATGGACACTGAAAAGCCCTACAGCATCCTTGTGTCTGATCTATAGATGACCTAGGCAATTCTTCTGCGTGTGCAGAAATCCAACAAGTAAAACTAAGGCAGCATTTGAAGACACAAGCAAGAGGCTATAGGATTTACTGCAGTGAACAAGCAAACAATGCAGGCCTCTATCAGCTACACAAGGAAGAATGATACTTCAAGGTCTAACAAACACTAACTGATAGAACATCTTTCATGCAAATCTGGGAGAATTGGGAATGGCTGCCAAAATTTCCTCCAGGAACAGTTCAATCTAGACTATAACTCAACAGCTAAGAAGCTGAAAGGAAGTTAACTATAGCAATGGAAAAGGGAATGGTGAGCCAGGAGACTGAAACTGTTGCTTGTGCCAAGCAAGTGCCAGTCACTGGGGAATTGGTTTCAGGTCAGAAAACACAGAGAGAAGAGGACTGTCACTCAAGTATGCAAGGCCAGTACTTGCATTTTTCTGTACAAAGTCAGAAGGAAATAGCTTCCTGAAGAGCTGTGCAGTCTGACATAGGACCCATATCCTAATGAGATTTTTTTTTTCCCGATGACTACATAAAGTGGAAAGCTGTTAATTTTATTCAGTTATGTAAGCACCTGCCTCAAGTGGGAACATTTCATTGAATCAGTATGCTGGGTGATCAAAAGCGGTGTGTAACACCACCCTTACAGCCTTAGGAAGGAAGTTAAGTTGTTTTCAGAAGATGAAAGCAAGGATCTTTTTTTATTGACGAAGCCCTCCACATTTCTGGAATTGCAATATCAAGGGTAACTTTATTCTTTGCTTCTCTCATTTTTGAGCCCATAAAAGAGACATCTGACTAGTACCACAAAGATTCAGTAAACATTCGAGAGCATGTGCAGAACAAATTGAATATGCTTTTAGTTTTCTGAAAGGATATTAAAATGCATCTTGAGTCAGACTCATATTAGCAAAGTTAATTTTTCTGTTATGATTGTTATATACAGTACAGTGAATGATCTTTATAACCTAAGGTAACTTTTAGCAGCAGATGTTAAAAGCACATTAAAATTAGAAAATCCCCTTGCTAATATTCAACATCCAGATACAAGGGCATTTATGAAACTCTACCAAGACTCTGCTCAGATCAGAGAGGCCTTATAAGATCTTACTGCCTACTTTTTTACTGTTTGTTGACTAGAATATTGCCATTAAGTGCCATATAAACAAACCATATGAACCGTTTGGGAGAGAAGAGCATTGTGTAAGCACCTACAATTTTCTAATAAATTTCATAATAAATGTAAGCATTTCACTGAATGCAAGCATCAAAGGAAGCAGTGTTGGTACTCCACAACAAGAAAAGAGCAAGGCATTCTGCAAATAGTCATTCATAACATCACCAGGGAGAACACAGTGCTTGTATAGCACGATTCAGGGGTATAGAGAATGTCACAGATTTTCCTGATTTAGCACTGGCATCCATATGTGTGTGTCTGTCATGGTAGAGGTAGTACATGTTCTCCAAAAAGTGGTGAGATAATGGCTTTAGCTGATTTTAGTCCATAATAATCTGCAGTACTACTTTCCAACACTTAAGGATTAGTGTTTTGGTACCTAACCATTCTTCCCTCTAAGTCCAGCAAAAGACTTTTTCGTAAGCAACCTGTGGGGAATACAGCTCCTCTGGCTTTTGGTGAGTCTGATCATAAATAGGGGAGTTAATCTCCTGTCAGCCCAGTCTACTAGAGGAAACACAGATTTTTAGATTTCTGTTGAAAGAAAGCAAGTAAAGTATTTTTCCAAGAAATTATTTGAAGACAATGTGTTTCATGGAATGTACCTCAGGAGTCTGTCACCTCAGAGGGAGGCCAAATGTGCAGAGAAAAAGAAACCTTCTCAAGGGGTCTCAGGTTATCAGACTTTGGGGAGGGATGAAACAGAAGAGCAGATGTCTCTAAATCACTCCAGACCTGCTGGTTGTGGCTGACATATTGCTGTGGAATTTGAAGAGGGCTTGAGTAAGGCAGAAACTACCAGCAGCTAATGGCATGAGGGCCTCACATCTACTCAGTTATTCACATGAATGCCCGCAAGAGCTAAGGGAAGAATGCAGGAAGATATTTGATCGGGATGGGAAAAACAAAACCTTTATTCCCAGAAACTTTGGAAAGGGCTTTTGAGCTATTCTGGGAAAATGCTGATTTTTAATGTGAAGAGTAACATCTCTGTACAAATGAACACAGCTATCTCACAAAGAGAGAGGAGTTGTCCTTGGCACGTAACACTGCAAGACAAGCAGAAGGCACATATCAAGTACATTGCTATTAAAACTGCTGCCTTACCCCTGTGAAAACGGTGCAGCTGTAAGACATTTGAAACAGGCAAAATTGCATTTCTATATGAGAGTGAATCCTTCTGAAATTTTTACATTTTCTGTGTACTAGCAATTTATGAGAATTTATTCTTAAAAGCTGGGACCTCAGACTGAATCATGTCTTAATACAGTGTATTTTATTTTAGTTACCTAGATCTGTAGATTTTTCTTTGTTGCCAGCATCTGCAATTTCTGGTGTTGTTGCTTTATGACAGATGAAATTCTACCACTGATATTAAGGTGTGGTACATAACCAATGGCTCTAATATTCTCTTCCTTTATTACTAGGTTTTTAAATAAAAAAGTTAATTTCAAAATATATTCCTATATCTGTTGGTCATGAAATGAACATTATCTTTGGAAGAGTACTTCCAATCTTTTTTGCTCGGAAAAATAATCATATGCATTATCTCTTCCTTAATTTCCTCCTTTATTTTTTTTTCCTGGCTTTTTTTCTGCTAAATTTTAGGACACTGCAAATGACTATCAGAGTCTGGATTTTGTCGCATGTACCCCTCCTTCCAGGTCTCTGGTGAAATGATCTTTTTGGGTACCTTAGTGTTGTTATAGCTACAACCAAGAGAAAGCACGCTCCTCCTTTCACATGTGCAAATATTTATAGAGTTATATGTAATCTGCAAACACCCTTGTTCCTTTACATATTTATATACTTAGGTAGGAGCAGCAGGGAGTTACCAGATGCTATCCTGGTCTCCTCTGTGTTCTTGTAGACCTGCCAGAGATCTTTCACTTTAACTTGCTTCTACATTTCATGCCTTTTGTGGCCCTTGACTACTCCCTTTGCAATGCCATTGACCTGAATATTCCTGTTTTCACTCCTGTCTCATGGAAACATCTGCTCAGCCCCTTAAACCACGCAGGGAGTAGGGTTTTATTCAGGTGTCAGAAAGGCAGTAGGATTAAACTACTTCAATGGGTGCGTGCAAGCACTGACAACTTTTAGTAGAATAGAATAGGGAATAGGAATTAGTGCTTGGATCATAATGCTTTCTGTGCAGGCAACCATAGACCTCACTACCAAAAGAAAAGTATTTGATATTGGGCACCAACTGTGCATTCAAAATAGAAAAGGCAGCAGGCCTTCTCTTGATGAGTTTAAGCATTCAGGGACACATTCTGTCTCCTTTTGTGCTCACTCTGATTAGTCTCTCACTCCCTTTATATTCCTGCTGTAACTGGGAGGGCAGAACATGAGCTATACAGTAGTGACATGGATGGCAGAACGCAGTCTACAATAAGCCACAAAAAAGTACAATACCTGAAAAGAAAACAAAATTACTAGTATAGCAGCTAAGAACACTGACACTACCTAATTAAATGGCAAATTAGGCTACTATATTTATAATTTATTTGTGCTCCACTATTTTACTGCATCTCCCTGGCACATTTTATTTTAGGATTTTTGGTAAAAAGATTGGATAAATAATCTGGATTTTATCACTATATAATAGAGTCCCGAATCCCTCTTTCCTGTCTTCAGCAGTATAAACAATTTCCAAAGCTCCTCTTCTCCACTGTGTCCAGTGCATTTTCTGTGCTAAATGTTTTGTTTTAAGAGTACAAAACTACATCTATAGACTACAGACTCCAGCACGGTGTGATTTCATGTGCTTTAGTTCTTATGAAGAAAGAATCCTCCAGATTTAAAAGCCAGTTGCCTGAGCCTTCCCCAAATCTGTTATGACATCATTAGAGACAAATGGATTAGTGTGACAAGAATGTGAATATTCAGGTCATGAGGTGAGTTCAAATAATTTTTAAAGCTCACTCCAATTTAAAAGTGTGTGTGAAACTAGGTTACTCTTACGGTGACCGAAGCTATGAGATACTGCTGTCTTTTTAACCATCACAAGGGATGGATGCCAGCATGGCATCCCAAGGAATGGTAAATTCTTAATGTAAAGAATTGGATAATACATCATTTCCAAAGGCTGGGAGAGCGATATGAAAGATTGAAAAGCCTTAAAGGATACAGTTGAAAGCCAGCTACTGCATATCCTTGAGATGTTCATACAAGGACTCTGTGATGTACAATGCTAAAAGAAGAGAGAGCTGTGGAGTCTGTTGAGACAAGGTACCTCTGTCAACGTTAATAAGTAGTGAGGTTATCTCACTTCTATGTTTAGGTCAGAAAAACATTGAAGTTTCTCAGAAGACACATAGCTAAAGAGATAATGGAAGAACTGAAGAGCTACCACTTTTCCCATAATCTTCCCTCAGTATGAGAAGATTAATGATAGAATGATATCACTCTGGTAACTATGCTAAGGCATACAGAAAATAAGGAGGTAACTGGTACTCTGCCTACATGGCTTCACACCTGCCAAAATTAGTGACCTTTTACAATGGTGTTACAGCTTTGGTGGATAAGGAGGAGTAAGTGACATCGTCTACCTGGACTTGTGCAAAATTGGTGCTGCCCTACATGACATTCCTGTCTGTAAACTGCAGAGGCAGAGATTTGATGAATGGACCATTCAGCAGATAAGGAATTGGCTGGATGGTCGCTTCCAGAAAGCTGTGGTCAACAGCTCAACATCTCTGGAAGGAAGGCCTCATTTAGTACCTAAAGGGAGCCTACAAGAAATATGGAGAGGGACTTTCTCCTCTCCATGAGATGCAGGTTTAGATTAACTATTAGGAAAAAATTCTTTATGGTGAAGATGGTGAGGCACTGGAACAGGTTGCCCACAGAAGCTGTGGATGCCTCAACCCTGAAAACATTCAAGGCTGGGTTGGAAGGGGCTTTGAAAAACCTGGCCTAGTGCAATGTGTCCCTGCTCATGGTAGGAGGGGACTAAATGCTCTTTAAGGTTCCTTCCAACCCAAACCATTCTATGATTCTATGGTTCTGTGGCAAATGGCCTTGTCATCCAAATGCAGTGAGAGGTACTTTTCTTTTTCCCTTTTTATTTTCTCTGTCTTCCTTGCTTAGAATTCAGACACTATTTTAGGAGACTGTAGAGCTTACTTGATCTTGCTGACAATGTAATTTTTATGGATATGTGCAGTGTCCAGACACTTTAAAGTAACACATCTTTTAAAAATCTAAGTAAAGAAAGAACAAACAAATCATCCCCAAACACACATGGCTATAGGGATGTATTAAAATTTATTCAGGACTGAGGACTCTAGTTGGTTCAAACTGGTGCCACACTGATACTTGGATAATCAATAAGTGAATAGCCCCTTCCCCTTACAAGAGAAAGAAATCTCACAAGAGAAAGAGAGAGAGAGGCCCTTTCTGCAGCCACAATGCAAGTTCTCTTACTCACTGTCCAAGCCAAAGTTCAGGATGGATATATAAAGTATAACCCCTGTTACCTCTTCTATCTCCTCTTTCTGAACTTTGTTTTTAATCTCTCTTCAGTTAGAAACGTTTTGTTGCATCAGTCAGATCCACTTTTACTTTTGCTTTTTAAAAAAATCATTTAATTTTTGTTTTGTTTGACAGGGTAACCTGAGGATTTGGTTTCACTTCCTGACTTACATACTTTCCCTAACAAAAGCCAAGACACAGATCATGATTTTTGACTGGAATATAAATTAAAGATTACATTTGGCTGGTCCTCTATTTCTGCCCATGGAACTGGCCTTGTCCTGCAAAGCCCCTGGGCACTCTAAGGCTTCTGCAAGACAGAGGACATGTATAAAGCAGAACAAATGTGCAATTGTAGTAAGTGTCAATATATATTCCTTGATAGTTTGATCTGGCTAGTACAGTGGTAGTTATGCAACAGTGATGATGTGCATTTCACTGTGCAGGGGCAGCCAAAGCAGCTATAGAAGGTTTCTAGAGCATTTTAAAAGAAAAATCATTGAACTTTTCCTGCTTTTCTCAACAAAGTTTTCAGAGACTGGTCTAGCCCCACCTGGATGTATTCAAGCTCCTAAGACCTCAAAAGCAGAACTTTGAATTTTTCCCTGCTTTAGAAGACAAGGGATTAAAGTAAGTCTGAATGCAAACCTTTCATGTTTCCTTCTATAGCTGAGTTTCTTCTTCTTCCTCCATAATCTGCCTTTTGTTTTTCTAATTTTCCAGTTTACTTTAACCTATCAGGTTATTCCTTTTCACATTTCCCTTCCTGTCACATTCCAAATTGCCAGTACCCATATTCTACACATCAGCAGAACTGTATCTGAAACTTTTCTACACCTGGGAAAGACAAGATTAACCATGCCACCTTCTCCCTTGACTACCAGGAGCATTATGCTGCTTTTTGCCTGCTAATCCAAACAACTCCTAATCCTCATTTACGCAGCTAGTCAAAAAACTCCTTCCTTCCTTCCTTCCTTCCTTCCTTCCTTCCTTCCTTCCTTCCTTCCTTCCTTCTTGTTGTTTTTTTTTTTATTTTGACTATTCAATTTCAATTTTATCTCTGATCTCAGATGACAGTTTCCAGGAAGATCGGAGAGCGTAGCGTAGGGAAAGAGTG
>VXBA01002838.1:239512-360599 GCA_013399895.1 Serilophus lunatus | reverse complement strand
TCTGGAGTTCATTCGTGTGTTCTTTCGTTCCTTCCTTCCTTCCTTCCTTCCTTCCTTCCTTCCTTCCTTCCTTCCTTCTTGTTGTTTTTTTTTGTATTTTGACTATGCAATTTCAATTTGATCTCTGATCTCAGATGACAGTTTCCAGGAATCTAGTCGTTATCACAACTTCCCGTTAAAGTGTCTCTGGCTGATCCAGATCTTTCTTTAAGTGAGCTCTCCAAATTCAATATAACCCTTTAGCCTCGAGGGCCTTGAATCTTTACCAAAGTTGAGCGGAATGGAAATACTACCTCAGGTGCCCTGCTGCCTCCCAGTATGGCATTTGGATTCACCACAGCAGTGTGACATTTTTAACTTATGACTCATACGTATTATCTCGTGGTTCAGTACAACCCCTGACCCTTTTCTGTATAACAGCTTCCTAGCCAGCTGCTCCTCATTCTTTATTTATGCAGTTGACTCAGCTTGCCTACGTGAAGTATCATGCATTCCCCCCCATTCCATTTCAGCTCATTTTCCCCAGGTTGCCAAGATTATTTCTAATTCTACTCTCGTTGACCAGTCCATCTACCTTCCTCCTTCTCAACTTGCTAACAACTTGAGGATGGGGATTATTAATGAACAAAGAGCAGTACAGGGCAGTGCCAACAGCACTCTATTTTGATAGGAAAACCGATAATTGCCTTCTGTGTAGAAGTTTCAAACAATTTTATACACACACACACACACACACACACATACACACAGAGTCTGAGATCCCTGCAGATGATGCTTTCTTTACTTTCTAGCATATCAGGAGTGACAGGGTCAGAAGACTGCAAATTCAAGACACAAGGGATTCAGTGCTTCTTCCCTGGCATGCTGTAGAAGTGAAGTAAGTTGGCTTGACACAATTTCTTCCCCCCAAAAAATCCATTCTGCAGATGGAGTTTGATCTCACACCTTTCAAAAAATTATAATTACTTAATAGAGCCATATTTCATTGCCTCTTTCAATTTTTAAAGATAAGGATTTCCTTCCATGACAATGGCCATCTCCAACAACATCACACTGACTTCACTTCCCACAACTGCATTCAGATCCTGGATACTCTATGTGTATTTAAACAAGAAAGATTATTGGCAACATTGACTTGAAATATTTAGGGGAACAAAATAATCAAGTCACCAAAATTTTGATTCAGACTTGTCAGTAATATTAAGAATGGTGGGAAAAAATCTTTCTGCACCTATTTCCTGATGATTTACGATGTTTTGGAATAAAAAAAAGTTAAATTTCAGCTGTACAAATCATCTCCATTTCTCTAAATCTGCCCCACAAACATTACTATTTTTCCTGCAAAAGATTTTTGTAGAAAATCAACCCCAAAGAAAAAAAAAAAGAAGAGTAGGCATTTTACTCTAGACTGTATAGTCTCAGCACACATATAACTTAATTCAGCATGGATCCACAGTACATTCCAGACCCATCAAGACAACTTTGCCCATAATGTGATTTTCAGTGTTTGTGAGAATAGGTTATTGGTTAAACAGATGGGGGAAGAAGGGAGCGAGGAGAGCTTTTGAAGTTATGAGATCATAGAAAATTTATTCTGATGGTCGAATCAAGGGACTTGAAAACAGGTGATAAAAAAAGGATTTTGCAATTTCTCATGTCTAGTTAAATTTGTATCTACTCAGGGCATTGCCCTTATACTGCAGCTGAAAAACCTGTAAGACATCCAAGGTTATACTGCAGCAGGGCACCTTCCCTGGCTTCTAATAAATTTAAACTAAGAGAGCCCTGAGATATTGAGGCTAAAGCTGAAATAGCCTTCTCTCTGACAGGTTTAGGAAAAGCAAATGATCCTACCAGAAAGGATGCATTTTGCTGAATGGGCGCTCAGGTGTCACTGCTAAAATATTCTTTAAATGATGTCAGAACAAATATTCTTGTCTGTGACTGCAATTATCATTTATACTCAGTATGAAGCACCAGGTAGAAGAGAAGAAAAATGAGCTTTTAATGGTGAGATATTCGGAAACTGCAATACCAAAGGATAACTAAAAGCTTCACGACAGTAAGCAAATAGCTACAAAGAAAGCAATTAATTCATTCTTTGGCTTTGCCTCAGCCGGGCGGCACAGTGATTTACTATGGGCTATCCTAGGTCCTTGCATCTCACAGCCTTTTCAGGGATCAGCCCCCAGCTCTGTGCCCTGGCTGAGGGAAATGCCCAGAGCAAGGGGCATGAACATCATCACCTGCCTCCAAGATGCCTCAGTTTCAGCTCTTCTCCTGGCTGGCTGCCCACCAGAAAGTACATTTCTCTTGCCCTGTAAGATGTCCTTTATCTCTCAAAAGCTGCAGTGACAGACAAATTGCCTGCCCTTTCTTTCCAAGGATTTCCCTTCCTCCCCTGGCACAGGGGACATAATTTGTGTCATTTGGCATCTGCAGGAGTTCTCATTAAAACTTGTGGACCACTGTCCCTATAATTATCTTGCTTTCCTAAAATTAAGAGCACAGTTAGACAAAAATAAAAACTGTTCACGGCTTTCTCAGAGTAGTAAGTTCATATGAAAATAAACAGATAAAACTCTTCTCAGTTTCTTAGAGAATTTCCACAGACCAAAAGGGTATCATTCTGCTTGCTTGATCCCAAATACAAAAGAAATACTCCTGTTTTGTGACAAGTTCAGCATGCTAATGACTCTTGTCACAACTGTTAACCAGAAACAGAGATATCAAAAAACAGTTTGAGTTTCAGAAGTGCTACTATGTGTCAATAAATTTTGTGACAAAAAGAACAAGTAAGGGACTTTGTAAGAGTTATAGAATTTTAGTATTCAAATACTGCTACAGGTGTTTGTTTAAACATCTGTGGAGATACCTATCTCCTTTTTAACACTTCAACAGTTTTGGAGTCAACTATTTTACCCCACTTGAAAAATCAGACTTGCAAATCTTTTAGCCTCACAAATCATATATCCCCATTGATAGGATCACGGATACATACATAGTTTGGGCACATGTTCTACCCCAGACCCACAGACAAAAATCCTTCTTCTCTCAAAGAGGGTCACACTTCTGTCAAGCTACTGTGTCGAGGCTCTTTAGACAAAGAATTCTCTCTTCTAAACACAGCTTCACTAGGCCATACTAACAGTAAAACAACAATAATAATGATAAAATCCAGCAAAGCATAAAACCTTGTAGAACAGTAATAGTGGTGATTTTGCCATTTTTATGAGGCACTAATCTTGTTGCCTCATACGGAAGGGGATTATGCCCTCATAAAACAGCACAATGGATCTATGGTATAATGGCTTTAGTAGGTGCAGCAGCAGCTTTACTACAGCTCCCCTCTCAACAAATTGTATGATGTAGGATGATAAGTATAAATATAAAATCAATCTAAATTTTATTTGATTGTGATTTCCACCTTATCAGGACAGAAACAGATCACAAGAAAGTATGAAGTAGCAAAGACAAATGCAAAAGCCTGAGCTATAATAAAAGACAAGCTAACACTTCCAGCTGTCTAACTGTAAAAATATTTCAGCAGATGCACAGAACATTAAAGTATTTACAAAATTCATACAAAGTAACAGCTTTAAAAGCAAGTCATCAGCTATACAATAAGAAAGATTAAAAAGGCAGAATTAAATAAATGGAAGTACTGCTTCAGAAGCTGTCATTTACATCACATCAGCTTGTTTCATTTCTCTGTTTGGAAGAGTATCAAAACCACACCTTTTAAGTGACTATATCACACATTTTAAGCCAGCCTAGGAAAAAAAGGTAAAATGACAGTTTTGTTTGAATGCATATTTTTTTCTGCTTTGTGTAAAAAGGAGCAATTGTACATGATTCACTTAATTTTATATAGTCATACAAGATGGATACTAACAGAATAAGACTCAGTATCCCAGTTATTTACAGTATGAAGACTGATAAACAAAGACTGTATTTACCAAGGACCTGATCCAATCTTCAAAAAGTCTACTGAATGTCTTCTTGCATCAGATATGAATATAATATCACAGTATTGCCTCTATTTTTTGAATCCATTTGAATTTAAAGATTAGACAAGGACCTGCTCTTATTTTAGTGGTTGTATAGTATGTAGCAGTGTGAAATCCAGGTCTGCAATTGTAGTGCCTTGTTCCTAAAGACCACTGCAGTCCTAAATAAAACCTGAATCTCTCTGATCATCCATGATAGGACTGAGAAAGTTGAAGTTACTCTCAAATTCTTTTAAACTTCTAATTTGATTTACAGCTCTATTTCAGAGCCATTAAAAAGCAGTTTGGAAGGATTGTAACACAATAATTATTATTGTGCTGTGCTTCAATACCCTTGCAATTTTTGACCGAGCCTTATGATGCACCATCCACAGGTATATGAATATCCTTGAAAAATCAGCCCTATCTGGTTCCATTTAAATCCTGCTTTGAGTTTTGGACTCTCCTGTTGCTTCCACAAACCATTTCCCTCAGACATCTCTCATGGTTTTATGGCAAGCCCTCACAGGCTATAATCAAAAATACCTCTCCACTTCTCCACACTGCTAAATTGCCATTTGTTTTCCACGATGGAGACCTTTAGGCACCAGGAAAACAAACAACAATACCTGCCCTGAAGTGTCTATAAACTAAAAGATATGTTGTGCAAATTTCTAGTATATCTTGTTCACTCTCTGAAAATGGTCTCTCAAGCATCTGAAAGTGCTGCAAGTTTACTGTCTCACATGCACTCTTCCACTTCATCCCAGCAACTCCATGAGTTGAGTGCTACCTTGTCTGCTTTCTGATACACTAGTAACGGTTGTTCACCATGGCCTCCTCAGAATGAATGATTCTGCCTTCAAACACAGGGTTTTTTTAATAATAACATGAAATTCGTCCAGTGAATGAACTGAAACAGGAACCCAAGATGTGCTTTAAATTACAGATGTTTGCAAGCTGCGCCTACGGAACTATGGTTCACAGAGATGAGTAAGGTGTGGATTTTTGGAGGGGCTGAATATGACAGTCCAAAGAGACTTCAGCAAGACTTTTATTTACTCACCCTTACGAAGAATCAGCAAAAATGTACTGGGACACTTACAGTGCTCTGTTGCAGGAGTTTGCCTCAAAGTTTGTTTTATACAGCCTCTTCTGTTGCTGCAGGTTAGAGCCATTATTATAATAAAAGTGGTAGGTTACAGATAGGAGGGAACATTTCAGAGATTTTGAAGGGCTTGTACTGTGCAGAGTAAAGTCAAATTGCAATGTCTCTGGTGAGACTGTGGACAAAAAGATTCTTTGATTGAAACTGGGCTTGATAACAGCTGAACGTACAGAAGATCTGATGGAACTCAACAAAATGTATCAGGAATGCAAGGGCCAAATATATGGGATGTTAAAACTCACATATCCACCAGAATCAGAGATGTAAATAAAAGCATCTGTCTGTTAGCAAATGGAAATCCAGTTAAATATATATGTCATAAATGGCTAAAAGAGTACCTAAAGATCTTTAATTTTTAGCTGCTAGATTTTTTTTCAACCCTTCCTTACAATTTCCTTCTACTTGCATAATCAGAAGTAAGGCTATGTGGCCTGGATAGCATGTTGCTATTGCTGTGGTTTGCAACAACCAGGCAGCTGTCTAGCAGCAAGATAAACTGAAACAGAAGCAAAAAGTTTTCTTACTTTTATGTAAATTCCATCTTTGACCTGCATGCTGACAGTGCATATTTTATTTTGTTCACTGGGTTTTCATTAGACCCCTTGTCATTTGCTGAAAGGGTTTTTAACTTCATTTAAATCTCCTTGTGCCTCAGAAATGTCAATAAATGTCATTGTTATCATCAGTTTTTTCCTGGGTTGACTTTTCTGAGTTTTCTGTCTTTGGATTTGATTAAAATTGGGAAATAAATAGCGAATAACATATTGATTGCAGGCTAGGAAAGGTTGCAGATAATTTATTATCTGGTGAGCATGATACTGACGTTTTTTTCTACCAGAGTCTTCAGACTAACAAAATTCATTCTGATGGAAAAGTGGGGTTTATAGCTATGCTTTAGTACAAAGTAATTTTTCAAGCCTTTGCTTGGTCATCTATAGACCATAAATCAAGTTAAGATCAATGGTAGTTACCTCATACTGTTAGTTTAGCAGACCTTAAAAAAGAGGCTATTAGAGATTATTAAACCTGAAATCAAAATGCCTCGCTTGTAGGGGGAAACAAACAAAAGAAAAAACTCAGACGAACAAAAAACATTAAGAAAAATCAACAGACAATGTCTGTGAACATTAATCTAAACCATAATTCATTGTATTAGCAGTAATTTCATCATATTATTTTATCCAGCCTTACAGAAGAGTGAGTATGTGGAGCTATATGTCCTAGACTGACATTTTTTCATTCTCCAATACTAGCCAAGAGAATGAAAACTTAACTCACCAGCATATGCTTCTGCACTTTTCATCACGCCAATGAGCCCTCAAGAATGTTCCTGCTTTCAAATCTTTCCATGATTGGGAAAATCTGAATATAACAATGGTGATGATTTAGAGAAAACAAAATGAGACAAAATCAGATAAGTCATCAATCAGGTTCTTCAGTCTTTCCTGTTTACCTCTCAAAGTGTACCTGATCTAATGCCCATTTAGTCTAGAGAACTCATTTACAATTTCAATAGTAATTGCAGTTAGAGTCTTTGCCTCTAACTGCTGTCACATGAGGGAACTGCTGACATTACTGCAACCAAAGTAGTAATCAGAAAACATATTAATATGTCTGGTGGACTGAAGAAACATCATTATATTTTATTCCCCTGAAATACCAGCAGTGTTGCTGTTAATTAAGAGTGCAGGGCAGCTCATGTAAGCAACTGTTCTTGCATACAATAAGAAAGAATGCCAGAATGTCCAGTATGCCAGCAAACCCACAAGGAACCACAAGCAATAACAGGGCTCTTGGTGGAAACTGGACTACAACAGCAAGTCCTCTCCCCACCCTTGGTCCCTCAGAATCACAGTAACCATGTAGCTCAAATGGACTTACAGACTGGATGCTAATGAATGCCATTGATGCTAATTCCCAGTAGCACAGAGGAAATATATTAAGCTGTTCCAGAACTACTTGAGACACTGCATTTTCATCATCTCTAAGTCCCTGATAATCCTTAGTCTGTTCCTTGCTCCACTGAAGGTAAGGAGCAATCACAATTCACTGTTGTGTTTTTCAGATGCGACATTTTGCTTCATATGGGACCATCTGCTGAACAGGTTAAAACTGGTTCTGTGATTACTATAGCATCAAATTCAAAGACTCTGAATTATTCAAACAGTTCTCTAGATTGGATAGATCTGCCTCTATGTATGGCGAGTGCAGAGTAGCAGCAACACACAACCAACCAACATGGTAAAAGGAGCCAGTTTAGAGATGTTAGTCCAAAGCTAGCAGTAATGCAGTAATACATATTCTATACATTAAGCATCCCGTTTAAGAGACACAGATAGACAGTGTTCAGCACCACTTATTTACCCATGGTATCCATGCAACTATAGTTTATACATATTCCTGTCCCCAGCTTCTGATCAGATTCTGCTGGCGTGTCCCCAGTCAGGAAAGTGCCACTCTAAAGCAACACTGTCAGACAAACAATGTGTTAAGAGATGATTCGTAGTAACACAATGTAAACCAGTCTAGTTGTATTGAAAGGCCCAGATTCAGTACCTATGGAGCATTTAGGACAAAAGCAGTTAAGTGGTACGATAAGAGAGGATCAAACTTCATATTGTCTTCTATGCTTTTGTAAAGTATAAACTTGTTTTCACCCACAAATTTTGAGAGCAGAGTTACCATTTATTAAGGAAAGGACTAGCCAGAAGAGCTGTCTCAATGATGACAGAGACAGGAGTGATCTGTCTAGAGACATGATGCCCTCATATTGAGCTACAAGAAATTTCTTCTGTGTTTTATTCATTTATAATATAAGGGGGTCATGGTGCATTTACTAAGAGCCCAGGTGATTGTGTTGCCTTTGAGCTATTGCTTTTTCACTATGTGAAAGCACTAATGTGAAAACAGAAGTATAAAGTGTGTTGGAAAAATAGCCCAGATTTGAAGGTGAGCAAAGTGGCAAACAGAGCACAGAATCTTCCCTGTGCTTCCATTTAAAGCTGAATCATGGCATTAGCCTGTGAACCTCAGCTCCCAACCTCATTCCCTCTGTCTCTAGATGCCCTCTTTCACCAGCAGGCTCCTAATGGCATCACTGCTAGAGAAGAAACAGATTCTTATATGTAGTCCTTTGGGGATGGATTCTATAAAAGTAAATAAAAGGTGAAAATTACTGAAGTTATTCTGTTTCTTGCTCCAAATTATTCAGATAGTGCCAATGAACTAAGGAACAAAAGACTACTGCTCATTGTTGTTTGCAATAAACAGAGAAAAATAGACTCTGGAGAGTTATCTTGCATAGAAACATATCTGATGTTTCATTGTCCAACATTTCTAGCCAAGCTAGAAATGCATTTTCAAGAATTTCTAAGAGATTTCAGCAACAAAAACTTCACTGAAACAAAGGGAATTTTCTACTAGTCACTTTTCACTCCCCTCATTAAGTCTAAGATATTATTTTCAACATTTTCATACCTTTATTACAAATAACTGCAGCATTTCCCAAGGTATAATCAGATTTAGCAGCTTCCTACACTGCCCAAATAATAATGCATTCTAGAAACTTGGAAAGATTAAGTCCAGATGCACCAGTTTCATGCCCTGACCACTAAGCTGACCTCAAGCATTTGTACATGGGGAAAGAATATGTCAACATCTATGAGAATGAAACCTCACTAGTACAGGCAACACACCTGGCTCATAAAAATACAGAACATGATCACTACAACTCTATTTCAGTGAAGTTCACACAAATCTTGAACTGCTGAAAATTAGCATAAAACGTCTAATTGAAAAGATAAGTAAAGAAAGATCTTGGAATAAGGGCTTTTTTACGTGAGTATTATTATTCTGTGTTGCCACTGCAGCTTCTCTTCTTTTCTTCGTAGTGTTTCAGGCAATGACAAACCAGTTCACCTTAAAAACAATCAATGGGATGTTTGATGTGGTAAGTAGGGGAGGGGGATGTACATACATAATTTTTTTTTCAGATTTCACAAGGCACCCACTTAGCAATGATTCCATGACACCTCATCTACTCACTAGGCAGCACCTCTATTTTAAACTGCAATATTGCATCACTTCAAAGCTAGAATAGAAATGCTCCCTACGCTCACAATTCTGTGCTAATGCCTGCTCCTGACACAGAGGTAATGCCCAATCAACTCTCTGAGCAAAGTGTTGACAGACCCCAGAGACACTTCTCTGCCCCTGCTGTGATGAGAGGGCAAAAGGAGAAGGAGCAGAGTCCATTAACAACTTGAGGGGGGATGTCGAGGGACTAAATATTGTTCTGAGTTTAGTATGGGATGTGGAATGACTCACAGCTTCTGCTGATCCACTGGGAAGAGAGAATCAGGCTGCAGAGACAGATAGTGAGGGTGCAGAGGGAAGGCGAGAAAATGGTGCTGCAGAGAAAGAGCAGAATTCAGTCCAAAGTTTTAGATACAACCCGTGTTGAGAAGAAATGTGCAGTTGTGTTGTCTTATGCATGCTCTCTTCTGAAGTCCTTGAAGGCTGCAATTTACATTCTTGAAGTTCAGGAAGGAAGAGACTGATCAGGGATGCATACCTTCCCTGTTTCTCTTGGTTTTCCCTCTGCTCCTTGCCAATGGAAATACCCAAAGTATGGAGGGGCAGCACCTGCCCTGTAACAAAAAGCAGAGTCTTTCTGCCTGGCTGAATAATACAAAGCCATCATTTAGTTCCTTGTGAACAGCTGCAGCTCATAGTTGATCTCAGAAAAGAGACCTGGAAAACCCCTTATCAGGCAGAGGTCTAGGTATGGCAGTGAGCAGAAGGACTTTACTTACACACTTTAATACATTTAAACAGCTGGTTCTTGACCCTTCTCTGCCTTGCAGATACCTGCATCTTTTCCTTTTCCACTAAACCAACTTCTTTTTTAGATAAGTTTTAGTTTATAAACCCTTTACGCAACTCTGAACATTGTAGTTTGCTGAAATGAATCCAACTTATTAATCAAGCAGAGAAAAATGCATCATTCCTGCACTGTTTTAGAGAATGTCACAGAGTGTAAAACAAAAGAAATGTTTAATTATACTGTCACTAAAGCTTATTCAGACCCCCACCATCCTCCTCATCCCAGTACAATAGCAATAATCAAGCTCATCAGGAAGCTAGTGTTTATAAATCAATTAATACATCAATTAATGTACTACTTAATGTGCTGCCTAGAGCAGCTATTACTGACAGTACATGTCAGTTAATTGCTTCCTTCCTACTCTAGTGGCTCAGTGGGAATCTGTTGGCAAAAGTTACCTCTTATGTTCGTTTTACTGATACCGAGAATGATGCTGGATCGTTAAATTTGTGGGTGGTGGCATGCAATAACCTGTGAGCCTCTCTCTTCCACTGCCACAAGAAAAAGCTTCCTCCCTGACATCCTACCTTAGGTAGGGGTGAAATGCATTGCTTTGCAACATAAGACGTGTAATCAAGGACGTTGCATTTCAGACTGCATCACACCCAGCCCTTTATCCCCTGGCAGCAGTACCAAGGCCTGCATAAGTCACAATACCAGCCTAAAAACTGATGCTGTGTAGGATGCATGTGACATATCAGCAGGGACTCCACACCTTTCAAAAACTGTTAAATGATTATTCTGTGAAGTCGCTGTGAATAATTGCAACCTGTTTTCCCCAAACACAGCAGCACACTACGAATCAGAAATTAGCTTCTCAGGTGTAGTAACAGAAGTCACAAAGAAGTTAGAGTCACAGTAAGGTAAAGGACCTCATGGACTCTTGTCCATCAGTTTCCTGATGCTTTTCCTGAGATTCACTTCCTTTAAATGTCACAGACTTACCGAGCTTGCTTGCTAGTGAAACTTGGCAATATACCTGGGAAAAGTCTGTCACTGGTATGTCTTGCCTTTTTTCCTCTGATGCAAAGTACAACTATGACCTGTAGTTTTAAGAAAAATGATGATAAGTTTTGCACAATAAATTTTTCACACCACTACACACTTAATTCTTCAGCATTAGTTAGTGTGGCTGTCAGTACTTATTAAGTATAGTCTTGCTTTAAAATAGCACGTGAGGTGAATTATCCATTTGGATTATGTCTGATGTTTTTGGAGAAAAGAGGTTAGGATTTGGTTCCATCTTGAGCTTCAGCTAGAAAATGGTGAAAAAAAACCATTTTTTTCTTATTTTTTTAAAGTTTTTAATTTCTAATTTTGTTGTTTTGTTTTTTTTTTTTTTCTTGTTTATCTTAAGTGGGTTTTTTGTTATTTTCTTTTTGGGGGGCGGTGATTTTTTTTCTGGTTTGTTTTTGGTTTTGCTATCTGCCTATGTAAACACAGAATGGAAAGACCAGTAGCTCAAAATAGATTTCTTCACTTCCAATCTTCATCTTACTTTAGATATTTTTTCTGCTTTCCTTTCCTGAAATGCAAAGACACCATCTTAACTTTCATTATTGCTAAAAAAGGATAAATAAGAAATTTTTTTCTCCTATGAGAGGTCATTATAGACTAGCAATCAAGTTCTGATTGTACTTAGCTACATAATTGTTCTAGTTAAATTATATTACTTTGAGCATATGACATATTGATTCATTGGCTTTCTATAAAACCAGACTGCAATAAATCAAAGCCATTTGCTGTTTTATTGCATGCAGACACTGTATTGGTTTCTCTGTGGCCAGGTTTTGGTGGCAGTGGGGGGGGCTGAGGGAGAAGCTTCTTCGAGAAGCTGCTGGAAGTTTCCCCATGCCCAGGCTGGGCCCGCTGCTGGCCAAGGCCGGGCCAATCAGTGGTTGACAGAACGCCTCTGTGATAACATATTTAAGAAGGAAGAAAAAAAAAAAAGTTAGCAGGAGAGGAAGATGGTTGCTGGAGAGGAGCAGGGTGAGAGCCTGTGAGCAACAACGCAGGCACCAAGGTCAGTGCAGAAGGAGGGGCAGGAGATGCTCCTGGCGCCGGAGCTGAGATCCAGCTGCAGCCCATGGGGAAGACCATGGTGAAGCAGCTGTGCCCCTGCAGCCCATGGAGGACCACAGGAGTGCAGAGATCCACCTGTAGCCCGTGGAGGAGCCACGCCGGAGCAGGTGGATGCTGGGGAAGGCTGCAGACCGTGGGAGACCCAAAGTGGAGCTGGGTCCTGGCAGGGGACTGTAGCCTGTGGGGAGAGGAGCCCACTTGGAGTAGGATTCTCCTGTTAGGATGCGTGGCTCGTGGGGCCCACGCTGGAGCAGCCTGTGCCTGAGGGACTGCACCCTGTGGAATGTGAGCCATGTGGCAGCTGTGGGTGAAGGGCTGCTGCCCATGGGATGGACTCTCGCCGGAGCAGTTTGTGAGAGGAACTGTATCCTGTGAGGGATGGACCCCATGGAATGCGGCTGGAAGGACTCCTCTCCCCAAGCAGCGGCTGAGAACAGCAGCTGACCACAGCAACACCTCCCCCCCACCTCGCCTTTTGCCTTGACCGCTGCAGGAGAATAGGTTGGATGTAAGAAGGAGGGGGTGGGGGGTAAAAGGTGTCTTTTAGTCTCTCACTCTTAGCTCTGATCTTGTTAGCAATAAACCTATTATTCCCACATAGAGTCTTGTTTTGCCTGTGATGGTGATTAAGAAAGAATCTGTTGTAGTCCTTATCATGAATAACGAAACCTCTCGTTATATTCTCTCTCCTCTATAGCTGGGCAAGGGGGAGTGAGAAGGTGGCTGCAGTGGGCCCCTGGCACCCAGCCTGGGTTAAACCACTACAGACACTTATGTGAGATCTTGTTGTCTTCAATCAGTCACAAAAAGTTTTGTATCTTTGTACAAGTGAAGAATATATGATAGTATATGGAAATAATTTGTCTATTTTTAAATTCTGAGACACCAGAGGTTTTTCCACAAGTGTTAAAAGACTTTATGTCTTTAGAGATAGCTCTTCAGTAAAAAACAGCAGGTGAGAGATAAATGTAAATCAGAGTGGCAACAATATATTAATATTGAATATTCTCCACTGAAAATGATAAAAAAACACCTTTCAAAACCCCCAAACTAGAAAATCCAAAACAGATAGTGAAGTAAACCAATTCAGCCCATAAAGTCCTTGATATGGAGAAACTGACTCCAGTCACCATCTTTATTATCATCTTTATTAAGTAAGGCAATAAAGAAGATGAATACACACCACAATGTGCTAGAAAACAAAGGGGAAAATAAGATATTCTGGAGCTGAGAAATTGGTGGTAAATTTAGAATGGAGGGTACTTTCAAAGATCCTCTGTATTAACTGAGCACTGCTTTGAATTAAAGGAAGAGAGCTCTCAGCATCTGTGGGAGCTGAGTTAGTTCAGTGTCCAGCAACTATGAAAATCTCTCTCTATAGCATGCAAACCCCAGAAGTTTTCAAACTTGTAAAACAGTGATTACATAAACATCCACCATCCAAAAGTCCTGGGTGAAATTTTGCAGCAACACTGTTTTTATTGAGATACTTGGAAAAGAATCCTTTTTGTTTCAAATTAGCCACATAAATACAAATCTGTTTGAAACACAAAACATTTGAAAGAGCCTATGCAATCTCAGCACTGAGAATGGGGGCAATAGTTCAAAACTGAATGGGAATGCCATTCCCCAAGCCACAATGAAAGTGTATAGTTATGGTTTGAAGCATGATAGTTGGCTTCAGATTGCAACACGAGAAAAAAGCTTTAAAGCCCCAACACCCACTCCCTATTGGAAAGAACACCTTCTCCAGGACTTTTTTCCCTCAGCTGCAAAAACTCAATGTTGTTCTTAATCTAAAATGAAACTGTTTTACAGAAATGTACTATTTTATGTCATGTATCTCACCTTGTAGTTTCCAAGGATTTAAAAAAAATAAATTGTTGTCTTTCAGAAATACTCAAGACTTTTAAACTGTATCAAAAACATCCCTTCATAGAAATTAAGGCATAGCTATTCACAAATAAACTTCTTAAAGAAAGAGTTGTAAAAGTTCAGGACTGATGCTACCTCCGGTACCGTACCAATAATTCAGTTGAAAACTATGTGAAGAAAAAAATTTTACATAGACATTTGACTTAGATTTCTTGACCCTCTGGCAAGGTCTAAAAAGAGTCCATTGCTCTTAGGGCCATGATTCAGCACAGAAACACAATCTCCTGGAGAGCAGTCGTTTATACAACTAGAAATATGCTACTGCTCTGTGAACTTCTCATTAATGGACTTCATGGCATAGAATTTGTCAAGTGTGGAGATGTCACTGATTTTCAAACACACCAAAGATACATTGGAGGAGGTACTGGCATGATCTACTGTTTGCTCTGAGCTGAGACATAGAGGGCACATTTCTTAACAGGAATGTGAAATAGGCAATGCTGAAGGAGAGCTAATAGAGGAGAAAAGGAATTTCCATATACAGATTTTAGGATAAGAAACTGGAAGAAGACAGGAAAAAAAGGGCAAAGAGAAAGAAAACTAGATCCAGCAAGTAGAGAAAGAGACAACAATAACCAAGATTAAAGAAAGAATGAAAAGAAACAAAGAATTGCTGTGCTTAACTTAGCATGACTATGGACATCTATTAGTAAGTCTGTCATGAAGACAAATGGTGGGAACAGCAGCATACATTTTGCCACTCTGAGGTTAAAATTGACATAAAATGCAAACATACAGAATTATTCAGACTGTGATCTTTAAAATGCAAAATAACCAAGTAGCAAAGTATTAAGAGATAGGATATGCAGTAAAAAAGGCAGACTGATTTAAATGCTCCACTGAGAAAGCCTCTTAGTGCTGATGACAAGAAAAGAAATCACCAGATCGAAAATGGACATGCCAGCTCTATACAGGAAAGATTTTCAGAGTCATGGACCATTACAATGTCTCTTATGAGGAGAAGCTGAGGTTACACATTTTTATCAAGCAGAAAAGGTACCAGTCTCCTGACTGAACTAATGCATTACTTCTGAATAGCTCCAGATCTTGCTCCAAATCTACTGCATCACTCTTATCAAGCAGCTCCAAATCCATCACAAGTTACTACTGAAATGTGAAATGGTGAGAGAAGTTTTTTGGTAGAACCCAGAAGATAGAAAGAAAAATACAGATTGCATTTTCCACCACCAAGAACCAGTTGACATGTTTATAGAGATGACTACTCACACATAAAATCATGAAACAATACTTCTTCTGGTAAAATGGATCAAGACAATTATATATAGTTACCTGTTGATAATATTATAATATTGCAGGGAAAAAACAAACCACCAAACTCTCAAACAAAACAAAAGACAAGAACAGCAACAACAACAATAATGACATGTATTAACACTATCCAGAAGGCCCATGGGGAGTTAAACCCTCTTTTATAAATACAGATTGTTGAGTCTTTGATGATATAAGCCTGTAAAGCGCTATATAAATGTTAAGATGTTGCTCTCCAGTAGTGTTCTCACTACATCTTTCTCCATCACTATATAGCTTTGCCTAAACATTGACTATACAAAATAAGGTGAGTTTTTTCTCCCACTCTCTCCTCTGGCACAGGTAATTATGTAGATGTACTCTTTGAAGGTATCATCACAGTCTCTATGAAACATCTATTTAGTGTGTTTAAATAACTCAACACTCACTGTTACAATTATTGTCACTGGAGAAAAAAAAACACCTAAATTTTGTTCTATTTGCTCTTATTACTTTTAATTCTCTAAGTTCCTTCATATGAAGAAAGATACAAATGGGAACTCTGTACTTTTGATTATCTGCTGTTGTAACAAGTGCTCTGGGGATGTTAATTAAAGACTTTGTAATGCCTCCTGTCCCTGACCAAGGTCATTAACTTAGCAGAGCACACATTTTCTCTGTTTCAGAACTGGAAAAGGGGTACTCATGCAGCTCTTATTTGTTTAATACTCTGTCATCCAGAGAGACTGTGAGAGGCTTGAGGTATAAGCCTTGTGAAGTTCAACAAGGTCAAGGGCAAGATCCTACATCTGAGTTGGGAAACCCAAGCACAAATACAGTTTGAGAAGAGAATGGTTCGAAAGCAGCCCCATGGAAAAGGACTTGGAGTTCTTGACGGATAAGAAGCTCAACATGGCCTGACAACGTGCACTCACAGCCCAGAAAGCCAACTGTGTCCTGGCCTGCATCCAAAGCAGTGTGGGCAGCAGGCTGAGGGAGGGGATTCTGCCTCTCTGCTCCACTCTCCTGAGATCCCACCTGGAGTGCTGCCTCCAGCTCTGGGCCTCCAGCATAAGAAGGATATGGAGCTGCTGGAGTGAGCCCAGAGAAGGGCACAAAGATGATCAGAGGGTCACTCTCTTATGAAGATGGGCTGAGAAAATTGGGGCTATTCATCATGAAGAAGAGAAGGCTCTGAGGAAACCTGCTGCCATTCAAAACCTGAAGGGAGTCTACAAGAAAGCTGGAGTGGGAATTTTTCCAAAGGCATGACGACCATCCTAAGTCTATTTTGTAAAGTTGAAAACAAAATCCTTAAATGATCCTTGAACAGAGCTGCCTTTGACACCTTAATGCATTCTTTACTGTTAAGTGTTGTAGCTTTTTTCCTATACAATAAGCTGTAAGATTTTTAAGCAATTCCTGGTTTATTTGCTACAATACATAAATGACAGCATATCTTAAGTACTATTTCTGCAGTGTGGAAGCCACAGTGTTTTTCAAGTAATCATGAAATCTAAAGTAGGTTGTTTACCATGACTGAGCAATGTATTCTAGAGATATGAGTGCTTTTGTATATATAATATCGTGTTTTTCTCTTTGATCTTGGCTATTGCTCTTAGAAGTGTCCTAATCTTGGAGTTTTATGGCTCATCTTGAAAGTTTGTCAGACAAAGCTTTCACGAAGCATACACATACACTTGGATATACCACATACTCTGATTTCCTCCTTTTGGGAGTCATAAATCTCTTCCTCTCCATGATATTTTTGATCAATGGTCACATCTCTTAACCGTGCTTCAGACAGCCCATTTTTAAAATGGTCATTATCTCCTCAAACTGTTGTGAATTTTGAAACCTATCTAAGATAATTAGCAAGCAGGGATGGAAAAAAGCATCTCCAATAATATCATACATATTACAATAATTTATGTGTCTCTATAGAAACAAAGATATTTGCAACAGTTTCAAAATTAAATCAGCTCCAAGAAAAGCAAAGGACCATGTTGAAAACACTGAAAATTCAGGGTAGGAGAATCCACATTTCAAATTTTTCTCTCTACTTCTTCTTTTTTTTTTAAAGATAATGAGTTGATTGACATACTCCCCAGAGGGGCAAGCTTCTGAAAACTGATAACATCACAAGCAGCTGAGCAGATTCTTTCACTAACTATTTGAAATTGCTGGGTGTTGTAGGGTATTCCTCTGCTAGTGCTGACAGTAATGAATACCTAGCTTTGCACAGCTTCAAACACGTAGGGGAATCACATTTTACCGTCTTCAATTTTCAGCTGGTAATCTCATACATAAGCATATTTAAAACCCTCCTGATTTGTACCAGAACACCCACTAATAACTTCTCAAGCACACATTTCCAAATCCTTGCACTTGAGGACTTCCCAGGTGGGGGGTAAATTGCAAGGATTTGCCTTCTAAAGATTTATCAGAAGTGCTGTTACCCCCTACCTGTGTGTCTCACTGTCCATGCCATTTTATAGACCTAGTATTACAGGATCTATCATAAATCTTAATTTTCTGGGCTTCCTCATGGGAACAGCACTTGCATCTGCAATCGAATACACAGCTTCCCTGTAAAAAATGAGTATCTTTTTCTCTCCACTGACACCCTCTATATGTGTCCCCAGAGAAATAAAACAATAAAATATCAAGGTGTTTAGCCACTGTGAAGTTTTCATTGCTTTTGCCAATGAGCTGCCAATCCAGACTTGGTGACTTTCAGTAACGTAGGAATCACTTTGTAACACGGATGGATCCCTGAAACTGCAAGCGTGTCTTTGCCACAAAGGATTACAATGACAGCTTTCATGGCTCTAGGATCCTCCTGACACTTTCAGCTCCTTTCAAATTACCTTAGAAGAAGTCATGACGTCTTATCCCTTTCTCCAGGCCTGTTTTGACAATAATGTGGCACTAAGAGCTGAGTATTGCTCTAACTATCTAGACAACATGTCATAACTTTGTTAGAACATCTGTTATTAATTTACATTGAGAAACAGCCAGCTGGAGCTGCTTTTTTTTTTTTTTTTCCCCAGCAGTTCTTGCTGTGTGATTGCTTTGGAAAAATGATGCAAACACTGCTTACCTGGGTGCCTATTTAGGCCTTTTTCAGTGACTGGACTGGAAGTACGTAAAGCACCTAATATGAGAGGACAGCTCTGCTTCTTTAATTGCAGTCAATATGTTAACCATGCTATCTGTGAAAGCAGATGGGTTCTTACAATACTTTTTCAAATCTTACTGAAACACAGCACTAGTCAACAAAAGTGAGGTTGGGATCATTCAGCTATTATGATCTGACTTGTTTAACCATCTTTCTTGCAGCACAAAGTCTTGATCTGATGTCAAGTAGCTTTGAAATAATTTTTTATTGTCACTGTGGCCCTAGATGTTACAAAAGATATATCAGAAACTTCAGATATACTTTGGCCTTTGATTTCTACACAGGCTCAGAAAAACATTTGCAAATGTTTCCTCCTGGGAATGTAACACTCGGAAAGAATTTTATATACAAGCATCTAAATGTTTTTTCTTCAACTAATGAACAAAGAAGGAAACACAATAAAGGGTTTGTCTTCTTTATGATGAACTTCACAGTTCCACCCCATTTTCTGGTACACTGTACCCTGTTTGTCCAAACTGTACACAAATTGATTCAATTCTAAGTTCTTAAAATCAACCAACTGGTTTCCACCAAATGAAAACAGAGTTATTTCAAATACTTCGTTCCAAGGGCTGTTACCTATATTTCATTGTGGATAAGACTGTGCTGCTTTGGGTCCCCTCACCATGTATAGTCCTTCAATAATATATCACAGTATCTTCTGCATCCTAAACCCCCTCTTTTCTGCTGTATTTCAATGTATGCTTTGTTGACCTTTGGCTCTCATGCTAAAAAAACCCCAAAAGAACAAAAAAACCCCTAAACTTCTTTTATAGGCTTCTTTCACAATATTTCAGACATTTTGAATTATGCAAGAAGCCACACACATACAAATAGCCCCGTTTAAAGTACAATGGTGGGACCCAGGGGAGGTCTGGATCAACTTCTAAGCCGTGCTGAGACGCTTGCCTTCCAGAGCAATTCCACATTTTTCTCTTCAGAGGCATTATTACTGTAGTGCTGGCTTTTGAACTCATGTTGCCATAGCAAGGATTGCATATTGTCTCATTATTATTTATATTTTGAATGCTTCTGTAGGCAATTATTTCAAAACAAAGCTATTAGCATTCTTGAGACTGAAATGATGCTGTGGATCTTTGAATCAATAACCCAGTGTGTTTCAGCTAAATCAGTTCTTGCTTTTTGCCACTGTAGGGGTATATAGTGCTTGTCTAGAATGTTCCTGTTGGCAAGATACTAGAGTGTCATCTCTGGAAGACAGACATGATGGTAACTGGGTCTCATAGATCACTTTCGACAAAGAACATGGTGGGAGTTTTTGTCCCTTTTGAGAGGCAGCAGGAAAACCTCGGTAAATGGAACTTATCAGCGAGGAAAAAAATCCCAAATCCCACAAAACAAAAGTATCCAGTTCAGCTTGCATATGAGTCAACTCTCCTTAACTCAGCAAGAGTCAATGGATTTAACAGGAGGTTAAGTACCTAATCAAGTGCATTATCATGTGCTGAATAAACTGTGAACAGTGAAAAGTTTCTTTGAATCTAGTAAAGCTGCACATATTTTAATAACAGCAAACAAAAGAACTAAAGAAAAAAAAAAGAGAGTGTGCTTTAGTATTGCTTAACTTTCTAACTCCAAAAAATTGCTCTTCTCTTGTACAGTCCAACCACATTACCTTGGACAGAGATTCAAGACCTGCCAATTTTTTGTAATAAAAAGCATGGAAATGTGTAAACATCAGGTATTTCAGAATCAGTGTGATTATATCCATTTCTCTAAATAGCTCTAATATTAATAAATTTTCCTCTTAATTAATATGCAGCATATGTACCATAAGTAGAGAAAATGAGAACAAAAGCCTGACCTGCATCTTGTTCTTGCAAACTCTGAAAAAAGCTTGTATCCAGCTTCCATACTATGTTCCAGGGTCAGATTAACTCAAGACTGGGAAAAAACACCTTTTTTCCAGTTCAGTGTTTTTGAGGGTGTTGTGTCATCTACATCATCTTTGGGTGCAACCAGTAAATTCTCCAATAAATAGAAATGAACACATATCAGCCCGAGTTTACACCATGTATAAAAATCCCTCTTTTTTTTTTTTTTTATTTTTGTTTACTTCCAAATTTTACAGTGGTGATTTTTCTACTTAAATTGAAGCACAAGACCTATTTTTCATGAATGAATGTGGTTTAGAAGATACTATGATTGTAAAGAACACCTTAAATTTGTATCTAAAGTTTTTCAGCTGATGATCCTGGCTATTTATGGAGAGGTATTTGTTATGCAGCTTTGGAAGTGACCCATAAGATTTTGCGTGTCTATTAGGACATGACATGGTCAAACAAAATTGTGTTGACAGCTGTATACAAATACCTTTCTTTGTCTAAAAATGGATATACAGATGCCTAGGAGAGGTCCTAAGTTTCACATTTACTAAAAAAATCTATGTTCTTGAAGAACTTTTGTGTGGGAAAAAGAAGCTGCCACTCAATAGCACTTCTCTGATTTCAACATAACAGTGAGTTAGCTTTATTTTCTTATTGTATGTAATTTCTTGTTAATATTGCAATTTTAAATAAATATATTCTTTCAGTGGAAACAAAGTTGATGGGATACTTAAAGTACTAGAAAGCCTTTGATAGCACTGTGGTTACCAGAGTAGCCACAGAAAAATGGACAAATTGAAGGCTGGAGGCAAAAAGGAATAATCAAAGATGGACAAAATAAATAACTCCTCATCACTGCCAGTTATTTGTTTGCAAAAGAGATAGCAAGGATATGGGAAAAAATACAATTTTAGTAGAAGGTTAGTTGAGTGCACTGCAGCAAGGAATTTGAGTGTGATGCAAAATTGCATATTGTTTCACTTGGCTTCCACATGCTTTCCTGCCATGCTAATGAGGAAAATGGCTTTAAAAGATCAACAAAGAAATATGAGTTTGTACCAGAGGATTAGATTTTGGACACAAGGTCATAAAATTTAGGTCACACAGTCCAGTGCACAGAGCAGTGCTGATAAATTCTGACTGAGGTGGTAATCAGTTAGGATGAAAGGAAAATAAAGAATTAAGGAAAACAACAGTTTTTCCTCTCATATACTAAACAATTTCTATACTCAGATGCAATACAAATAGCTTAAAAGAAAAGGCAACCTGGAGTGTGACAGTCATTTAGCCGAGTGCTCTGAAGGGCAACATCCAGATCCCCTTCTGTTTTAATAAACAACACTGGTATGAAACCTAGGAAAAAAAGAAGATAACCAGATGAGACCTATATATGATTAAAATGAAGAGCTCAGATATAAATTAAGCCACTATATGACAGACTAGAATTTTCAGAATTTAGAAGCTGCTATTTACCAATATCATGACAGAATTAAACTAAGAGTATCAATTCCCAGAGAATACAGCTGAATTAAAATGCTGGGTAGAATCTAATACTGTCCATGTCCTGCTATGGTTTTGTGTCCTTGTATGAGTATTCCTCAGCCTCACAGTCTTACAGCCAGGGTTCTACAAGTTTAAACAGAATTTATAATAGGAGTATGATGCAGCATTGGCTAAAGCTGATGAAATTCTTTTCTGCAAATAAGGATTTTACCAAATATCAGAGACTCAACCAAAACAAATATTAAAATGTCATTTTCAGAATTAAATGCACACATATCAAATCATCCTTGTCTTTTAGAATAATTCTTGCTTAAAAATCCCTAAAAATAATTGTTTCATCTTAACTAAAAATGTGTATGTATGAAATTACTCTTCTTTTTTTTTTTTTTTTTAAGTCATATAATGTAAGAAGTTGCTGAATGCTCACCATTGGCATTTGGGCCGTGCACGCAAGCAGAGAGGCTGTGCTGAAGGCAGGGGAGTAGCACACTCGTTAAATCCTGATGCGATGTGATCAGAAACCTCAGCCTTATGGCAGGGCTTAGTTAGACAAACAACAAACCCTCTCAATCTGAGTATAGTAGCTTGCTCATTTTAGGATTAATGCAATGTCTCAGTTTCCTTCCTTGCCAAAAGGTGTCGAGTTGCCAAGCTATCAACTGCCTGTTGATACATCCCTTTTCCCCAGAAAGACTAATTACTTTTCAGTTAAGGGGCTTGGGTACAATTCCTGACTATTTCCAGGTTCTACTTATTTTTTTATACAAAATAGTAGGTTATTTCAAAGTCAACACAATTCTGCGTCCATTTCTGTTTTCATCAATATCCAAGTCTCCCAAGGGTTCAATAGTTCTCATAGTCTTCAGCAATCCTTCACAATTCCCTTGGGAACTCTTCTCAAGAAACCATTACAAATGGGTACTCAGATAAAAAAGTCTGTATGGTTTGTTTCAGCTTATATTTCACCATGACCCTTTTAAGCTCTGCACGGGGTTGTTCTGTTCTACCTGTGAATGCTCTGGGGTGTCTTAGTGTGCCAATGACTAAGATATGATATCAGTTTGTCTTGCACCCAAATGCAGTTTGCTGTCATCATGCAATAGATCCTATACCCACAGACATCTACATATTCCAACATCACTTTTTCTCACAAAACTATAGCTTGGACAAGATTGGCTGCTCCTCAACTTCCAGCATTCCCTGAAAGGACAAGCTGTTTTATACGAATAATTTGGTAAAAATGCCAAAAATATAAAAATCCACACTAAAAATATCTGCCACTCTCCCCATGTAAAGACACCCTAAAGTGAGATAAATATAAGACATTGCCACAGCCTAGTAACTGGAAAATAGAGGCCAAAGGTTTAAAGGTGTTTTGTGACAGGCAGCCAGCACTGGCAAAGGCACAGCCAGACTGCTGCCTCTCTCTGCCTTGCTTGTTTCTCAGGGACTAATTTTTGACAGAAACAGTGCTATGACTCACTGCAGAAGGTGCTATTTATCATAACTATGTGCAAGAGGCTGAGGATCCAGTTTGAATAAAAAGTCTGATTTGCATGTTTAATGTATGATAGTTTATGATTTAAGTTATTAATGAGTATGCTGGTCTGAAGAAAGAAATTTGCTAAATATTTAATGTTAAACAAGCTTTGGATAAACAAACTGGAACAAGAAATTTCTGAAGTTGCAATCGCAGCACTTTTAAGCCACTTTATCAATATTCAAATACATGTAGGAGATGTTTGGGAATCTACAACCACATAATGATCTTACATTTTTATAACTCCTTCGAATCAAAAGAACGTCAAAGTGCTTAACAAACTGCAGGCAAGGATCATTTCACCTATCATTTAAACATAGACGTGGCTACAATGAGTTTTGGAAGTGCTTTAACAGCACAGAGGATCACTGAACAACAATACAGGAAAAGAATAAAGAATGCTGCAACTTCAGAGACTCAGCATCAGTAGGGATTTAATCCTCCAGGTTTATGAACTCATACGAGGATGTCTGCAAATTTAGGTTCCCACACAACTGAAGAAAATACAACCCAAAATAAATCAAGAAGATTCAAAGCAACTAATTAAATAAAGAGAATATTGTGGCTAACCCATGACTATATTTTGAAAAGCAGGATGAGATTGAGCTCAGTATTTCTTTATTGAAATGCAGCTTTTTCTCTCAACTGAGAGACATCATCTTAGTAATAGACATATACTGTAGTTCTGGTTGATGTAAAGTAAGTAATAATTCTCCAAAACAATTATGCTTATTAAATCATCAATAGCTGGTCACCTACCCTTTATTGACCCCCCCAAAAAAATTGCTTCTTCAGTATACTAGTCCTGCTGGAACAATGTCCCCTAGATATTAGTGCAGAAACCCTGCCTCTGCTCAGTGGCCCCCCGACCCTGGAGTGCTGGAGTACAGTCCTTACAGTCAGCTGGAAAACTAGGGACAGAAAGGGCAAAGCCAGGATGAATATTCACAAACCATTGCTCAGAAGCAATTTTGCTGAGTTCAAGTGGATTTTGTTCAGTGTCTAATTTGGTTTGACTTCTTGCTGTTTGAGGTATTTGTGATCTTCACCGATTGGCTTCATTTTAAGACTGTATGAATTCCTGTTTAAAATCATGAGAACAAACCAACAGCAGAGATAAAGTACCCACTTCTTCAACCCTCGCCACAAGGAACTCTAGGAAACTAAGTGAAAGACAGTCCATCATAATACACCCCCAGTTCAGTTTTATTTCTAGTCAGCTTATTTTTAACTCAAAAGAGAATCAAGGAGAGCCATCCCTGCTTCTCTGCATTGCAATCTGACCAGTTTATACATTTCACTCAGTGATGCTCAAATGAAAAATTCTGGTGCAGTCCCTGGTGCACAGAACACATCCCTGAACTTCTGAAGGAGACCAAGTCCTCAGCAGGTTATTGTCAGGTTACTGTTTTCTTAATTTCTTTTCCTAGTATCCTGAATCTTTCACTCTGAGGGGCACTCTGTGTCACTTCCCACAGGAAAACAAAGTCCATGCTCCTGTCTCAGCCCAGTTACCCAACACTGCTGCCTTTGCTGCACTCCCAGCAGAGTTAGATGTTGAAAATTCACTCTCTTCAGATTGAATTTCCCATCCAAGTACTCTAAGCACAACATTTCTTCATAAAAGGGCTGTCCAAACAGAGATCTGTCCATATGCACACAGAAACACCCTAGCTCTCATCTCCCATCAGTAAAGTGCAGATAATAGAATGTTCTACACTACTCAAGCTTTTGTGAAGTTAATTGTAGTAGAAAATAAGAATTGTTCAGACAACCACAGTAATGGGGAGAATCATATAGATAGAAAAAAAAGAGACAACTACAGGGTTGTTCTGTCTTCCTGACTGTCTACTTTCCTATTCCAACTGGTAATGCTCAGAAATTATAATCCATGAGAAAGGCAGAGAAACTAGCTACCCAATTGGAAACAGGTTGCCTCCATCCTGCCCTCAAGTTTACAATTTTGTAATGAATTGCCAGTCTGCTCAGCCAACCAAAGAGCCAATGGGTCAGTGCTGTTTCTAAAACATGACCTCATACAAAGCCAGAGTGAAGTCTCTTGGTGTAGTTTACAATTCAGACAAGTTAGATAACAGTGAATCAGTCTTTTATTCTGTCCTGCTGGGAAAGGAAAAAAGAATCTACCAAATAGGTGAAATGGAAAATTCCTTTCCAGTTGCACATGTGACAGGGAAGTTTTGGCCTTTATGCAAGAAAGAAGGGCCATGTTTAATTATGTAACTCCATCTGTTGTTTCCAGGTAGCAAAAGTCAGGTCCTTCCTCATGTGGAGCTTTCTCAAGTGTGTGGATGCAGGCACATGAACACACACACACGTTTCCAGATGATAGAATGGCATTTATTATTAAACCCCTCCGAGGAGACAAGTAAATTAAAGAGTCCACTTAGATAACCACTACTGGAACTTCATTGTAGGGCTTCTTTATCATGAAATTAAGGCCTTTGATGGTGATAGATATTGCCTAGGCTGTTTGTAGAATTTTTATATCTTTTCATTAGCTAAGTTGCTTTATAAAAACTATTTTATACCAGTAATCTTCAGTAATTCTTTAAACTGCCTATTAAAATTAATAAGCAATACTATCAGAACTGAAAAGACCAACATATTCCAGTTGCTGCCTCAATGGACTTCTTTTGGCTGTAGTTTTGAAAATCACTATCTAATATAACTGACTGATCACAAACAAGTCCTCTTCTCACAGCTGATAGTGTATGACTTCAAAAAGTGCTTACTGATGTTGGAGCTTGATCTTTCAGCAAGATTTTTTTCAGCATATCAGTGGTATGGTACAATTAGTTCCTAATCAAAAAGAAATATGGCATCTCAGAATTCCATTTTTATTCTTACAAGGGTTTGATTTAAACGTCTTGCATACTGAAACACTGCCAGGCAGCTGGGAGGGAATATGTTGCATTGAGATCTATCCTTTTTATTAAAAACATATTATACCTTAAGGGAAGTATGTTTTTCTATGGGGATTGCTCCACAATTTAATTACAGCAGACTATCCCCTCATTTTATGAGATTCATTGGAGTTTGGAAACCACAGTGTGATTTGTATCAGCATATCCTGCCCTGCCAGGGTGGAATGGGTAGCTATGCTCTGTTCAGAAAAATAGTACAGTTGGTAGAATTCTTTGGACAAACTGCAGAAATGACAGTACACTGTTGCCTCCACAAGGAAACATGCATCATCCCACTAACAAACTATTACCCACTAGAAACATCTTAGAAAACTGTGCTGGCTGAGGGAATATAGCACTTCACTATATCTTTTTTCCTATAGAAGTCAGGCAACTGCTTTATATTTCCAGAGTGGCTTTTCTGGGTTTGTTGGAGTTTGTTTTTTTGTTGTTTTTTTTTGTTTTCCTTGGGGCTCATATTTTACAGAAACATTGAACAAACCCCCAGGAGAACAAATCAGGCTTTTATATATTTAATGTTTCTTGGTTTAAACTTTCTTTAAGCACTTTAGTTGCATAACACATAATATTTTTTCTCACAGACACACGGAAAGTGGGTTTAAATATTGCTGGATAAATCAGCACATTCAAGGAAGACTTACACTATTGCAGTCCTCAAGCAAGGACAGAAAATAAAGAATTTAATCTGAGGAGTACGGCAAAAATTGGATCAAAGTTTGACATTGTAGAAAATGTGCTTCTACTTAGCATGGCATCCTTATCTTATGAAAGGGAACTGACTGCATACTTATGTAAGTCACAAGCTCATTAAGAAGAGTGGGGGAAAAGGGACTGGCTGAGAGTTGTAAGTAAGATTTTTGTTAGTGACATGCTTTTTCAAACACTTGTTAACTAAAAACGCCGTTCTTCTTTTTCTGCCAGGCAACACTTACACTAAGACAGCAAAAGGCTCCAAAAATATAAGCTGAGGGATCTCAGTCAAGACTGACAACCTTAGCATCTTGGTTGTCTCATGGAGTGCTACCAGTCCTGCTCTTTATTCCTTCAAGTAGTGCTTTGTACCAGCATTATCAGAATAGATGAATATCTCAGCTATCTTCTTTTCTCTTTAAAACAAATTTCCAGCCTACACATTTTTCAGAACAAGAGTAAAACATGACTACCATGCAAACTAATGACATTGAAATAAAGAGCAGAGATTAAAAAAAAAAGGCTCAAAATATCATTTTTAAGGTATCACTCATGTTTTATGATATTCTCAAGATTTGGTAATGCTTGAGGTGTGTGAAATTGCTCATTTTTTATCTGCCTTATCCTCTTGTCAACTATTTTTACTGTCAAGTCTTCATTTGGTAGTCATGTGCCAAGAAAGAATCATATGTCCTTATTTAAGCATATCACATCTGACAGATGTTGCTGTCTTCCCAGCAACAGGACACAAGGAACTGTTCTGCCACCCTTGTTTTCCTCAAATCATGCAGCAAGTTTACAGGAAGGACTGCCTTTAAACACCTTCCTTCTCTATACTGAGTAACTCAGCATTTAAAGGGGGAACCAAAAGGAAGATGAGTAAATTCTACCTTCTCTGAAGCTGGTCTTCCGAAAAAAGAAAGCATGCAGTAGGTTGCTGAATGGGTAGTCATGGCATGGACAGTAAGCAAGTGCAGAATAGCCTCAGAAAAATATAGTTAGCTGTGGGGAAACCCTACTTATCCTGTTCCCTGGGACCACGGGGAGCACGTGTAGGGTCCTTTGGCAATGGAACACAGGGTGAATGGAGGAATTATCAAGACCAGAGGTCATGACCGCTTACTTGGACTATATATCAGGTTAATGTTTCTTTCATGAGTATACACTTCCCCTAAAAAAATGTACATAATGCCCAAAGGCAATCTGGCAAACTTTTAAAGTGGTCCCGAAGAAGAGGAATTATTCTTCTGAGGAGCTCCCTTGAGTTCTTTTCCTGCAGAAATAGCATCATTTCTCTGTGTCTGTCTGTGACGGCTATCTGATCTGGAATCTGGTCTCCAAACAATTAAACTGACAGAGGGAGAAATGATGGGGAAATTGCACACACAAGGAAAGGGAAATCTTGTATCTGAGCAGCTGTTTTGGCAGCATAGGTGTTGAGCCATAGGCTACTATCAGTGAGGACTGTGATGTGGGACTTCTCTGGGCAAAGACCATGAAATTATTTATAATTTAAACTTGCATTATTAAAAAGGGGCTCTGTCTCTTTTGAAATATATTTGTGTCTGTCAGTCATTCTCTTGATTTTACAAGGTACTGGCCTAGTTGGAGGCCAAGTTATTAAAAAATAATCTTCTTTGTTGTTGTCGTTATTGAACTGATGCTATCAAAAGGACTATGATTTATAGCATATTTCTCTAGAGAGGCTTCAGTCCATATTTTTTTTGTTGTCTCTCCTCTTGATGTACGTTTAAGTTTGCCACTGAGTAAGATTTCATTTCTCTCTTTCTTTGTTTGAATGCAGTTTCTTGGGCTGCTCTACAATTCACTGTAACCTCCACTGAAGATGAGTTCAAGCTATGGTCCATCTTCCCTGTTTGGAATTTCTTAAAGTCATTCTCATGATGAACACTTTTGCAACAATACTTCAACCTGGAAATGCTCATATATGGTTACACAATTTTCTGTACTTTCTGAAGCTTTGAAAGCAATATTTGAATGGCCATGGCAGTTATTCTTCCTTGTTTCCTTTTGCCACTTAGTGTGAAAACATCACATGCAGCAGCATGTAGGTGCACACAGAGCTGTGTTGGCACTGCTACATGCAAGTCTGAAGTTGGAAACTGTGCAAATCTAGCAGCATGGTGCAGGCAAAAGAACCAAAAATCCTGTGAAGTGGAAAGGTTTATTAGTCAGAGTGGCTATTATTATAGTACCAGGTCACATGATGGCTTTTTAAAACTAGTTCAGGACCTGCAATGCAAAGCTACTGAGCTGCCCTAAGAACGTTAAAACTCACACTCTGTATGTCTTCAGTGTACAGGCTAGACATGGAAGGGACTCAACCATTTGCAACCAAACATAAGTCTGCATTTGAGAGCACAGCAGGACTTTTAAAACTGTGTCAGGTCAGCACCTGAAATGCCTGTAGCTTTGACTATTGCAGACCTTCACTTTGTTCAACACATACCACGTGGAGCGGCAATCAATGCATACCAATACTTTAAAAAAAAACAACCAAAAGTATTAAAATTTGTCAGGGATGCTACATTTTACAGAGGAGCAACATCTGCAAAACCTCAGAGAGATTTGCCGTCTCACACAGAGGCAGTCAGGTAAGAGTTAGAGGCCTCCTGAACTCCTCTGGGCACACTGAAACAGGATGCCAAGGGAACTGTTGGTTAACAGCATTTTACTCTGCAAGAGGCAGCCCTTCCTGGTTCCCAGTTTCTAATGAGTTCCTGTACCTGGGGAGCTGTTGCCTTTCCTAATGAAAACTGGCATGTGCTCCTCTGCAAGGCTGAGGTTCTCATTAAACTGGTAACTATGCCCTCTCCCCTTTTCCCTGACAGGAAGCACAGCTATTTGGCAATGGAGTACAGATCTACACAGAGATGAAATACTCACAGTCAGTGAAGGGAAGCATTTACTTCCAGGCAATGGCTCCTCTGATCCAGTTTCGGTCACTTAGAATGAATCAAATAATTTCTTATGCTGACATTTCTCCCCCTTGATAAGTGGATTCTAGAAAACTAGCCCAAATCTAGATATTGTAGAAATTTGAAATTTGATGATGTGAAACCCTAATCTTCCCAAGCTTCCTACACAGTCAGTAGAGAAAGCCATGCATCTTAAAAGTTTCTACGTTAGGCTCATACACTGCCAAGCACAGCTAAATATTTCTATGGGAGGAAATAATTCAAGCCAAAGGAAAAATAAAAGCGGAAATAATCTTTTGGGAAGAAAAACAGAAAGAAATATTACAGAAAGAAGTATTACAGAAAGAAATACTGCAAAACTAATAGATCACTGTGCTAAGTCCCAGGAAGTTCCTCATGCCTTTGTCCCATACCTCTTAAAGTGTTACTGTGTTAAACACAAACCCAAGATACCAGCATGAAAATAAATCCCAGTAGTTCTTGCCACATCAATTGACCCCATACACCACTATGTTCAGAATTCCAAGGTCAGTTATGTTGATTGGAAATAACTGACTTATCTCAAAGATTTGGTTTTTAATCTACTTTACAGTACTGGGAAATGCAGTGAAGCTATGTGAAGTAGGGACCAAAGCTCTCTTTGTTGTCATGGAATGCCCAACAAATAGGCTGTGTTGTGATGCCCCCATCATTCTTTTTTTCCCCTGTAGTCCAACAAATCTTACAGTCTTTTCTGAAAATTGGAATAGCTTCACCAGGAAGAGTGTGGTTTCTTTCCAGCACAGTCCATAATCGAATCTCCTCAATGAGATGGGAAATAAGGAATTGAATTTTTTCAGTTTGAAGCAGAAATGAAATTTCTCTACATCTGGTGCAAAAGGTTTCCCAACTTTATTCTCTTTCGTATCACTGTCTGCATCAAGTTTCAACACCATTGGCAGTACTCCTAGCTGTGTGTAAATCTGCAAAAGGCAAAGAGAGGCCTTTTTCTCCTCTCTTCTCCTCTCCTTCCTACCTTTCTTCTTCACACTTCTTGCCAGAATATCTGCTCTCACTCCTATTACACCTCAGACTGGGGCCCCAAGCTCACACTGTCTCCTACCACCCAAAGCTCAACCTAATGCCATACCAAGAGACTTCAATGATCCCCATGGGTCCCTCCCAGCTCAGGATATTTTGTGATTTTAAACAATTATGGGGGAAGCCACAGAGTGAGGTGCTACAGCAGCCAGTAGATAACTAACAGATCAAAAGTACCACACAGTGATAGTAGCTACTTCCAGTGGCAGCGTTTCCTTCACAGCACAGACAAGAGACTGCATGATTTGCTTGTGCAACAGGGCTCCTTCTGAGTCACAAGGGAAATTTCTGCATCCAGGCAGGTGCTTCCAAAGTCTCTGAGCCAGCACAGATAAAAAGAAACTTCTCAATAACGTCTACAACTTAGAAAAGAGAAAATGTTACAGTAAAGACAGGAGGCTGAGAATGAAAATCATACAAAAACTAGGTTTTGGCTTTATCAGTGAGAATGAACTGCCTTATGTGCCACGTAAAATAGGCAATGAGAGAGCTTCTGTCTGTGGTGGTGGGTGAGCACATGGAGACCGAGGGGCTGAGGAGGGTGGGAAGGTGGACACTGCTGTCTTCCTCACTGTGCTGTCTTCCACCCCATTCGTACTTGAGGGAATGCTTCCATTTCTATGTGTCCACAGAAGCTACCGGAGGAAGTGAGCCAGCCTATTCCTCAGCAGGAACTGCCTTTAACAAAGGGACATTGTTTCCTTACAATATTTTCACTTCAGGGTTATTTTAATCTGAAGCATAACAGAATACAGAAACTGTTTTGGTTAAAAAGCTTCGGTGGACTAGAAGCATGACAAAGGAGCTGAGAAAGATTTTTGTCTCTTCACTTTGTCTAAAAACTTCTAAGTCTGCCTTTCTACTTCAACCTATGGTTTAGATATCAATGACTGCATCTAAGCTATTAATAGTTGGTAGGTTTGAGCTAGGACAAAAACCTATATTCTTTCTCCTTCCCTAAGGTGACCAAGAATTCCTCTTCAATACCCATTGTTCCTCAACAGCTTCAACAAGCTGATATTAACCTATAAGCAATTTAAATTATTAAAATATCAATTTAACAAAACCTAACAGAGTCTATCAAGTATTCGTGGAAAACTCAAGAAGCTGTGTAAAGACAACGTGGAAGAAAGGCTGCTTGGATCATAAAAACTGGTTTTTATTCCTTGACACATTATTTATATTATCTGACACTGTAGAACTTGCAAAGTGAATAAAAATCTGATCTGTGATCTTCTTTATGATAGTGCTACCCCAATGATCTCCCTAAAGTGTATGGGTGTAAATGGGGTAAGCATCATCTCTCCTTTCCCAAATAATTCTTAGGAATGATTTTATTTGAATTACGACATCTTTTAGTGATTGTGTAACTATATTTTCTCACTTTGACATGACAGCAGACAGAAATTACAGGGTCAGCACCCACCCCAACCCGTTATAATTCATTGTTTTGAATGAACAGTCTGATTTTTCTACCTTCACTCACTGTATGAGCTTGGCTGAGTGCCAGCTGAACCACAACAGTGCCCAAGACCCAGAAAGATTACATGGGTAAAGCACATACTGCAGCTGTGATGATATTCGGGAAGGGTCTGCATCATGCTGAGAGACACTTCTGTCACACAGTAAATCAGCAGAATAAAAAGTATCCTTTATCTTAAGCTCTGTAAACCCCATATTTTCACAGAGATTGGGGGATTCTTTGGTGGTATGGGGAGAAAAAAAAGACCAAAACAACCCCCCCACACACACCCCCCAAAAACACTTTCAATAAATCTGTTCATTTAAAGGTTCTGCCTGCATCATTTCTGGAAATGTTTACAATGAAGAAGCTGTCAGCACAAATCTGTAAGGCTGTTTCATGCAAACAATCTTCTAAAACTTCAAAACTTTTCGAATCCTCCACTAATACCTTCAGCAATTCATTCACAGTCTTCTCTGAACAGGCTGTTGCTAAAATTGGAAATTTTTAAGCAGGTAATGAGTGCCAAGGGTCGACTGTATGAACACATACATTTCAGCATAGCTAGTAAAAGCAAGCAAGGGGATTCTGAGTACAACAGCTACAAACAAAGGGGCTGATACATTGCTTATCTGAATACAAGGCAACCTTTCTACTGACTACAAGTGGCTGCTGGCACTTCTGAGCCAGCAGGCAAGACAGAAGCTATATCTGCAGAACAACTCTTAACATTGGAAGTCACTTCGAGATACATCCACTAGCATTGAAGTTAAAGAAAATACCATAACTGGAAAAGATTTTTACAGTGTGACAGTCATATAAAGTGCATCTAATTTCAGAATTACCATTTCATTTGAATGAAATAAGATATTCTTCTGAATTAAGATGTGATGTTGTTAAGAATTATGTATTAATGAAATGTCTAGTGCTGCAAGAAACACTCAAACTAAAACTAACACTTGCTTTGAGAGAAACTAATGCAAAACAAATAATTGAAAATTCAATAACATGGATATTTTTGAAATGTAGAATACATAAAAATTCATCCAGAAATGATATCATATGTGATCCTCATCACTGCACTGGGCTGAAGGGGCATCTCAGTAGCCACATAAAATCACCAGCATAGGGAATATCTGAACTAACAATAAGTAAAAACTCATCTTGTCCTCAGATCTATGTTTTAAAGGGCTCTGTTATACCTAGCTTTGAGAACTCTGAAGAAATAACACTATGTACAAGGATACAAGATTTCTACAATATGATAAGAAATTAAACAACTACACTTCTACAATATTATTAACACCCATGAATTATTTGTACAGGGGCAAAAATATAGTAAAATCTGCAAAGTATGGGAAGATTAAAGGGTAGCAATGGAAGGATTAAAGGGCAGCAACGAGATGTAGCAGACTACTAAAGAGTGGAAGATAGGTCTTGGTTAAAAAACAATCAACTGTTTGTATATATTTTAAGTCGGCCAAAAATTCCGTGTACTGCCTACACATCAGCACTACAGAGTGCAGGTTATACCTTGAAGGACACAGCCTTAAAAACGATGAGCCAACTGAAGATGAGGTCAGAGATCTCCTATTCATGAACTGTGAACAGAATATTACTGTTAAAAGGCCTAATGAAGTCCTTGGTGACAGGAGACAAGCAGTCCCAACATGGGTGGAACTGATGCACCTATTCCAGTGTGTAGTTCATGGCATATGTAGAAATGCTAGCAATACCAAAAGGAACATGTGTGGGATACATGTCACTGTTTAAGTTAATTGGCTAATTTATTTCAAGAAGATTAAGTTCTTACTATGAAAACAAGAAAGCAAGGAATGAGATCCTGCTGAAGCTGCTCCTGAAAGGCTGCAGTATGGATTCACACCAGAGTAGGTTTATAAGAATTCATATTAGAGGACCCTCTGGTTGTATAAAATGTTAAAATATTGAAGTCAAAGAATATGCAGGTGGTCAGGGCAAATGATACAATGGAGTCTTGAATTCTAGTGCATGTCCTGAAGAAGAGAATTCTAGTGAAGCTGAATAAACCATTTGCTATCAGAATCTGTCCTCTGGAAATTAATTAACTTTCTGGACATTTACAAATTTTTATTCACTCCTCAAAGATTTTCTTCAGAGTTCAGACATGAATAACATATCTGATAGAGATAGAAATGTGTTGGATTTATAGGCTATCTTGAGCTGCATTTTAGGTTATATTAAAATCTTTCCTCATTCTCTGTTCAGTCTTCTGCAATATCTTCTGCAGTGTTAGTGATTCTCCACTGCCCTTGTTACTACATCATGAACAAAACATTGCTACCCCAATAATAATAATAAATAATAATAATAATAATAGTGGCAGTTTTGATAATAATTACAATCCATTAAGATTCAGTTCTCAGGATGCTAAACAAACTTTTTAATAATTGCAAAGATAATTTTTTTACTCCTCACTATAATCCATAACAAAATAACATTGCTTAAATCTTTTTCCTTACCAATTTGACTTCTCATGTTGGATGCACACAATGGTTACTTACAAGAGAGCTGCTCATTAGTGCTGAACTGTTGGCAATGATCACTGGAGCATTTGTGTTTTTACTAAAATAAACAATTAACAACTGTGCTACTGATATTTGATGTAGGGGAAAATGGAACAAAGAAGGGTTGATATGTTACATTTTTGAGATGCTCATAGGCTGATGAATGACATTAGTGTTGCAACACTATTAATTGCCTTGCAATAGAGCTTACACAGACTGGGACTTACTTATTTGTTCATGAAGATAAAGAGTCTTTTTAGGAGGGAGGAGCCCACACAAAGTCATGGATGAGTCTCCTTCAGCATTAGGTATGTCATTAATCTGAAAGTGCTTACTTTTGTCATAAATATATATGTCCTGTTGTCTGAGATGACAGTAGTGTTGAAATTACTGTTTTTAAGACCAGCAAAACTAGTTTCTTGGCTTCATTTTCCAGCCATATGTGTAAGATAAAAGCCGAAATCAGTGCTGAGCACAAGCACTGCTAGACCCCAATTTATTTTTTAGATCTCCTAGGTCCACAGAATCACAGAATGGTTTGGGTTAGAAGGGACCTTAAATATCATCCAGTTCCAAGACCCCTGCCGTGGTCAAGGACACCTTCTGCTGGACCAGGCTGCTCAGAGCCCCATTCGACCTGGTCTTGAACACTTCCAGGAATGTGGCAGCCACTGCTTCTCCCTGCAACCTGTGCCAGTGCTTTACCAGAATTTCTTCCCAATATCTAATCTAAACCTGCCCCTTGTCAATTTAGAACCATCCCTCCTTGTCCTGTCAGTATCTGTCAACACAAAAGCCCCTCTCCCTCATTTTTATGAGACCTTTTAGGCTGAAGTCCATTTTCTAGACATGCAGAAATGCAGAATCTTTTCTTCAGGTGAAGTCTAGACATTCCAATCTTTTATCTTTTTCCTTGCAACTGATAAGGAGCATAGTGTTCTCTAATCATATTCTAGTCACCACAATGATTTTCATCCATACCTCAGTTAGACGAGGCTTAGAAGATTTTTATTCAATAATCGCATGTATAATCTCCACATAAAAAGGAATGGCAATATTTTGGGGGTTAATCCAACTTTGTCTAATGATCCTTTGAAAGTGGAAGGAGGACAGCAGGTAAAAAATACAATATACAGAAGCAAAGAGAGCAAATTAAAGCCCTCCTAAAGAAACGGAGAAAACCAGCTGAAAAAAAAAAAGAAAAAAGAAAAAAGAAAAAGAAATTGAAGGAAGCCAAAGAACTTAAAAAGTAACTTTTTTTCTTCAAGGAAAACCCAATATTTAGAAGTAAGTGAATACCTTGGCTTTAGGTTTCTCAAAACAAGATTCTAGTATTTTATGTGCAGCAGTAGTCACAGAACACATATACCAGGTACACTAAACCTACTAAGATTTTATGCAGCAAAGATCAAACCAAGACAAGCAGATGCTTTGATCCTATATGAAAAGGAGCAATTTCTAACTCTAATTTGACACTGAAGTTTCAAAACATTTAAAAAATAAAATAAAATAGAGAGAGGAAGAAAATATGAGGTGGAATATAAATGCACAAGGTTTTAATCAACTCATTCTCAAGAAAAGATCATTAGGTCTTCTTGGCTATGACTAGCCCATAGGCCTTTCCTTATTAACAGTCTGTGTGAAGGTGACATGAAAATTCTCTATCCCTCCCATCCTTCTTCCTCTGCCATGCCTCCAGAAATTTAGATTAGCATGAACATGAAATTTGCCTTTTTTGCTGGAGAAATCAGTAAGCAGCTTCCTCTGAAGCCTATCAAGAGATTGGGCAGGAGACCACTTTTGAGCACCGAGCCAACGCTGCCAGTGGAGCCTCAGAACTAGATTTTCATAGCTGCAGGTCATCCCAAAAGCATGTGCATTCTGCCGGGCATGGAAACAAGAGACTCGAGGCTGTCCTTCAGCTGTGCACCCCTTCTCCACCAAAGCAGTGCTGTTTGCCAAGCTGCAGTGCCAAGAGTCCTTTTCAGAGGAACTGTGGTGTTATCTCTGTGAGCTGCCAATTCTCTGAATTCCTCATTATCTACGCATGAAATCCAATGGGTGCCTAATGCCAGCTTAAACTGCAAATCAACACATTACCAGCAACAGGGTAAATAGGTGTCTTGAATGTATACAAACACAGCATTATAGGTAGGCATCTGTTCGTGCTAGTGCTCTGTTCTACTTCTACAGTTACCTCTGTTATCTATAAAGGAAGTTTGAAAATCCAGAGAAAAGTACTTTTTGAAGTAGAAATCCACAGCCTGCCTGCTGCTGCCCCTGCATAAGCATCACCAGTTGCACTCTTGGTCTTCCAGACAGAAGCACCTCTCTCTGGTATTTTAATTAATAGTTATACTTCATATTCTTCAGGAGTTTTTGGAGTGCTAACTTGAATAAATTTGGGATGACTTCAATCTTTAGCATAACCTTGCAAGAGGACTTTCCATTGAAATGGGACTTGTTCTTGCTCCTGTACATAAAGTTCCAAGGCACGTTATTCCCCTGGGTCTCTCTTCAAGCTGAATTTCAGCTCTTATCTCTAGAATAGCACAGGAGTGAGGAAGAATTACTCACTATGAAATATCTATATTCTTTCTGATTTTACAGTACACAGATGCTCTCATTAATTATATATCTTAAAAATGCATGTTTCTAAGATTAACCTGCAGAAATGTAATTTAGCCAGATACACAAAGCTTCCCTTTACCAACAAAGTAAAACAAAATCAATGAAAAGTTGTATCTTGTTCTATGTTAGCAGTTAACTAATGGGCACTTCATTGACTGTTTTAAGAGTGATTTTGCTTGTCTCCATGTCTCTTGCTTCCCTCGGCATTTTACTTCATTTGAATTTTAGGAGAATCACATAATCTTTAAGTCTGTAAAAAATCTTTTAAGACTGTCTAGTCCAACTGTTCACGTACTGCTTTAAATCCCCCTTTAAACCATGTACCAAGTGCCATGTCCACTTTTTTCTTGAACACTTCCAGGTTTGGTGACTCAACTGTTTCCTTGGGCAGCCTGTTCCAATGCCTGAACACTCCTTCAGTGAAAATTTTTTCCCTAATAACCAATGCAACTCTCCCCTAGTGCAACTTGAGGCCATTTCCTCTCATCCTTTCTTGTTGCCTGGGAGAAGAGATGTATTATTTTTTGTCAGTGTATGAACAAAGAGAGGCCCATAAACACCTTTGCTCTGGTATCCCATTTTCTCCCCCATGGTTTTTTGTTGGTTTTGATCTCTTTTTAACTGAAAACTCTGTGCTACTTCTTAGGCTTTTAAATAATAACATTGCAAATGGAAAAAACAGTAACAATCTTTGTCACAGATACTTAGGAGGGAGAAATTCATAACCTTGTGACCTCAACCAACAAATACCTATGCTTTTTAGTCCTTTTTCCATGCTAATTTCCAACTTTAATACTAATGCTTCTTTATTTTTCTCCTGAGAGTAGGAAAAAATGCCCAGGTAGGAATTAATTATGATGCAGTTAGGACTAATTAAAGCCTCTATAGTTCCATTTACAGAACTCATAACACTTATGGTAGCCACCACACACACAAAATAATCCCCCAAGAAATCCAATCGGAGACAAAAATGAAGCATCATGACACCTAACTGTTCCTTAACTGAGAGCTGTATAATAATCTTTAGCCTTTTTCCATGTTGCACCGTGAATATGATAGCCATTGACAATCTTTTACACCGAAATATAAATTACTGCATGCTGAAAAAAAAAGTTCTCAAGGTGAAATTTTACTAACAGGGCAGACCTGCTCACCTTTATCCCAACAGTCAAGATTTTTGCATAAGTGGATGCTCAATAATCAACATATCCAAAGTGACAATTTGCTGCCATTACTCAGTAAAAGTTTAGAAATTTGCTTCTGATTGAGAAAATTCCCTCATCACAGGACTGCAAAATATCTTTATTCTGTTTAAGGGAAAAAGCCAAGTAAATGGACAAACCAAGCAAATCTCAGGCTGTGGTTGTCGAAGCATTCATATCTGGATTGAAGAAAATATCTGGATTTCAGATTTGCCCATTCAGATTAGATAAAACTCATTAATATGATTTGAGGTCTAAGATGTTGAAACAACCATCTCTGTCTGATGTGCTTTTCTGAGAGATGGCTGTAGATAACATGGAGTGGGTACAGTTACCACTTCCACTCTCATCCCTTTCCTCATTAGCAATGCTGCTTTCAGGACCCTCAGCCCAGTTCTCTGTGTCTTGTTTCCCAGAAGGGACAGGACAATTTTCCTTTCTGGCTAATTTTTCTCTTAACCTACTCCCTCCTCCAAGAACTTTTCCCAAACTTTTATTCCCACAATCTTACCTCACCTCTGGATTCCAGGACTACTTCCCATCTCCCTTCCTTATTCTCTCTTCTGGAACAAGGATGACTAAACAATTTCATTTACATTCCTGAGAATTTATGAATTATTTCTGTAACTAACAACATTATGCAATATTTCAATTTACAATAGCTCCCCAAAACAGTGGGAAAGACTGCCCACAGTATGACCTCATTAACTTATTGCATATCTTGGGAAAAAAAGATTTTGTGTGGAGCTCTCCGAGGTGCTCAATAATTTTTCAGTCATGACAAGACATGAATTTAACCTTGGCAATATTTATCCTCTTCATATGCATATACTTATATTTTTAAAGTGTGATGAGATGGGTAAGAAACAGAATTATTAAAAAAAAAAGCATCTTCACTCTACTGAAATTTTCCAGAGTCTGCACAGTGTTCATGCTTCCATACATTAAATCCTGTGGGGAATCTCGCCTGGAATCCCTCGTGCTCGTAGCAATCATAGAAGTCTTTATGAGTCTCCCTTGCTGAATAACTTCCACATCCTTTTTCATTTAAGGCTTGTTTACATACAGATTCAAATTAAGAAGAAATCACCTGATTAGAATTCTAGATACTTTTCACTAGCTCTACTACAAATGGGTTAATTTGGAAAAATACATAAACACCAGTTATAGGTTGCTCTGTATGTTTGAAGAAAGAATTAACCACTTCTGCAGAATTTGTCACAGATTGCTGCAACTGTCATGGAAACTGCATTTCTAACAAATGGAACATTCTGATAAATACATATTGTTTTCTGAAAAAACATATAAACCCACTTAAGAAACACCTCTAAAAGAGCAGGATATTTAAACAATAGGGTTTGAGATATTGCAAGACTTCCTTTAACTAGGCTTAGCCCTACTAATGAGAACACATACATGCAGATAAGGATCAAAGTGACAGACTCAACATGAACATACAAAAAACCTAATAAAAATCCTTCCTTCAACAGGGACAAGAAATTACTGTATGACCAATAAATAATAAGGCAATAAAAAGTACACTCAATGAAGGTGCAAACATAGCAGAGCCAAATTAATTTTTACACCACAGTTAATACGGAAAATACAATAGGCTACCATGTTGTAGTCCTTTTGACTGTGAGACTTGTCAGAGGCTCCATATGAAGCTGAAATCATTGTAGAAAAAGTCATGACACAAATGGACAACATGAACAGTAGGAGCTCACCAGGACCAGATGGTGTCCATTCAGGACTTTCAAGGGAGCTCGAGGATGAAACAGAAAAATAAATTGTTATAAATTGTTATACAACTGTGCTGGTAGATAAGAAGATAAACAATATGGTGTAATTAGAAAATAAACTAAAATGAAGTCAGGAAAATGATGTCAAAGAAATAAGTTGGAACTCTGGTGCCTGCACAGGGCCAGTTAGTGAAAGCCTTAATAAAATTCAGGATGAATAGGAACTTGGGCAAACATGATCAATTTGAAAAAAGGCAAGATATCCTTTCAAAAAGGAAACAGTGCCTTAAAAACCTGTTGTGGTTCTCAGCACTGGAATTCAACTGAAATCTAGATACAGATCATGTATAACATATTTAGTCTTCCAAAAATTTTCAATAAAGCCTTTCACTAAAAGTTTTTGGAGAACTAGACAGACCTATGAAAGGGAAAAAATCCTGGCTAGATAATTGGCTTAACGATGGGATGATGAAGATGTAACATGACTGGATCTCAAGCAGTGAAAGAAAATCATCAGTGGAAATTTCACTGGGACCCCTGCTGTTCCATATGGTCATAAATATAGCCTCCCAAAGGGGGCAAGTGGTGAGCTGACAAAATTTGCTGACAACACTGAGTTATTACAGTAGGAAGGACAAAACTCAGGAAAAACTCCAGAAGGATATTATAGGACCAAGAGGCTGAGCAATAAAATGTCAGATGTAGCTCAATATAGCTAAAAGTACAGTTAGACAGAAGAAAAATCATCTGCACTCCATATTTAAAGTGATGACTGTTGAGCTGCATGTTAGAGCCTCAGAGTGGGATCTTTCAATTGTGGTAGACAATGTCGTGAAAATGCTTGCTCAGTGTTCAATAGCAGCCAAAAAAACAAATCATAGTTAGGAACTATTGAAAAGTGAAGAGAGAATAATACTGAGAACTTCATTATTCCATTCTAAAAATCCATGATACACCCATATCTCGACTGTTGTATATCACTTAATCACAGAACAAATACTGTAACATGAAATATGCGCAGAAAAAAAAAAAAAAAACAGTGGAAAATTAAAGGTGTAGAAGGGCTTTTGCACAAAGAACAATTAAGCTAACAGTCTCTGGCATGGAAATTAAGTAATTAATTAATTGAGGGAAGAGATGAGAAAAAATTTTAAAAATCGTGACTAAGAAAAGATTGGATAGGGATGAACTGCTTAATTTTTCCTCTATATAATTAGAATTAAAGGCATCAAATTAAGGCAGCAGGAGACAGGCTTCACACACATGCTGTGGGATGCAAAAATCTGGGTTCAAGAGAAGACAGACCACAGAGAGAGAAATCCACTGACTGCTTCTAAGCAAAAGGAGATAGTCTTGGCATATAGATTTCCCTGAATGAAAGCATTTAAGAGACCAGTAAAAACACTGCAAGGAAACATCCCTCACCTATAGTCTGTTTTTACTCTTCCCTAAACTTTCACTTACAGGCTCCTACAGAGTCAGAACACAGCACCTGATGAACCTTTGGTCTGACCCACCGTGATAGTCTTTATGTGTTTTATATCTTCAGGGGACAAGGCCTGTAACCTGAAACATTAATGTTTCCCCCTGTGCATTAAATATATTACAAGCAAAGAATGAAAAGTTACTTGTAACTTCCTACCACTCTTAGTACTGTTGTCTGTCCCATATCCAATGCTCAGTCAGAAGGAACACTGGGCTCATCTGTTGAGCTTGCTGTTCTGCTGTATTTCTGTCACACATAGCCCAGCAACTTTCATGACACATCTTTCTAGGTTTTACCAGCAGCATGAGAAATGTATGCTTAATCTGCTATTTTTACATGGAGTATGTAAGAGCATTTTCCTTTGGTTTTTAGATAATGCAATGGTTGTTTAGTACACTGCAAAGAAAGAAAATGCTAGAGATTATGGCTGAACTAGTTTTAAAAAAACTGTTGGACAAATAAAATATTTATATTGAATAGATTTCACATTGCAGTGCTTGGAACTTGGTAACAGACATTACAAATCACGAGCAATATAGAGAATACAGAATTTAATTAACAAATCTAAAGATGGAAAAGAAAGCACACTGATATATGTAATGTGGCTCTCAGCTTCAATATTCAGCAATAAAATAACAAGTCAAGGCTTCTAAACCAATCTGAAATGAGTGAAAAACAGAAGCAACATAGTTGGAAGGTTATATTTCAAAATGTAATTAGTGTCAGAATATTTCAGAACCCTAAAAGCAAATAAGTCACCAAGTTCAATATAAAGGAAAGCGCACATGACAAAGAAGTAATTTAGGAAGGAAACATATCTCATTATTTTTATTATTTAAATCTAATCATCATCAGATTAATTTAGAGGAAATTAAATGAAAGTAAAATACTACATCTTCATATTGCCAAATAATTGGTGTCAAAGAAATTTTAATTTACTGGAAAGAATCCCTTCTGTGCAATTAAAATGAAAAAAAGTTATTATGTATGTTAAATAGCAGCTTTCACTGTAAAATATAGCTCTCCAAAGATTAGCCATGGTTTAAATGAAAGGCCACAGAACAGGATTTCCTACATTCTATCTTCATGAAATTAAAGACAACTTGGAAAAAAAGCCTGTGTGAGTATATCCAGTTGAAAAACTGAACTGTAAATTATTTACTACTGTACCTTAAGAGATCTTTTGGGCAAAACTATTATTTTATTGCGCACAATACTGACATGCACTTCCAAAAACTTGCATTCCGTCACAACTGCAAGATGCATGCTCATTTTAAATCAGAGTTCAAATATTTCCACAATGTTCCCCCAAAGCTGCAATTCCATTTATATAAGTGAACAAGAAGTACTGCCTCCCTTTGGCTGTGATATGCAAAATGCCTTAAGCAGACATATGAGCATGACGAGAACACACTGGCAACAGCCCACATGGAAATTTCCAGTGCTCCATCCCAGACTAACCTCCTCTGTAAAAACTTCATAGACACTTCAAAAACATCTACAAGGGATAAGGATGTTATTGACGGTTTTCTCTTAACTGCTAGAGGTCGAATACAATAGAGATGGGAAAACATCTGCATTTTTTGATGTGCTTGGATTTGGAGAAAAACATCTCTTGCCTATGAACATGTCTGGTGATGGAGAGGCTTAGTGACCTCTTTCTTTCCAGTCAGCCAGAAAATGTACCATCCTTGCACTGTCTTTCAGCTGTTTTGCTGGAACCACGAACTACAGACAAATGTCAATGTGTAAGAAGGAAAATAATAATATAAGCTTTGTATTGCTTTGACCCTTCCAAATTCAGGCTTGGCTTTAGGTCTGCGGGCAGTTGGACCAGTTGTTGTTTTATCCAAACCAGTTCATCCATCACTAATCGAGATGTTAGCAACCAGCTGTGCTGATCCTCTTGTGTTCAGTGCACAGCTTTTCTGTGCTCCAAAGAAAAGCATCTCGCTTTAGACCATGCTCAGTCAAGAGTGTTTTGCCATCAGGAATCCACAGGTGCAAGCTCTCTGGCTTTTGCTTTGCTCCTCATGAAAACTAATTGCACATCCCTTGGATGACCATTTAGACGTGCACCTCTTAACCTCTCTGGTGCTGAGAATAAGCACTGTGTTCAGCACTGCAGCACAGAATAGGAGCCAACTTATCTAATTATCCCTCCATGCTTCCTCAGATGATATCTTCCAAGGCACTGTTACGTCCTCAGCCTTCAATCTTCCCACTGCTACACCCTCCTCTCTCCCCAGCGTAAAGGAGGTACCTTCTGCCAGACCAGAGGAGTCATTGCACACTCCTCTCCTCAGGCTTCTCTCTTCCTAAACCTTTGGGCAGCCTTTTAGTCTACTTGAGAACTGGTTCCTGTCTCAGGGCTTCAGACAAATTAACTAAAGGAAATGCATGAGCAGCTGGGAAGAAGGGGAAGATAGGACACCAGTAGGGCTACACAACCAGCTGTGTGAAGGAGTTCAGCTGAACAGGGCTTGTTACTTACAACAGAAACATGGAGCACACCTGGACTGGGTGACAGCCATGCACCATAGCATATTCCAGAGTCCTGGTGATTTGTCATATGGGTGACAAACAGAGCAGAGCACAGTGTGCTTGCCATTCAAACCCTAGTGTTGATCATTATTTAAAAGACCAATGCACACAAACACCAAATGATGAGAAGGTCTCTCCTTTTCTCTAGATGTAAGCTTAGCTGAGGAGTGTAGATTTAATAAACTGCCTGGTTACACCTAGCAGTGGAAATCCATCATGGATTCAGGTCCCTTTGGTGGGCATATAAGGTTTTGCTTTGCTCTTGCATGCATAGAGTCCTGTACAGAAATGGAAAATGAATAGTCTTTAAACCACCACAAAAAAAAGATATTTTTGTGGCAGGTTTAAGTAGGTACAGTAGACTAAAAAGTGACTGTACCCTTGTCACCCTTTCAATTACAAAACCAAAGGAAACCATGAACATAAATTAAAACATTCTGTTCTGCATATTTACATTATTGTAGAATTTGCTGAAAGAAGCAAATTTCTTGGCACTTATTAAGAAAATGTGACTAACATGAGAGTAGCCAAGAAGCAAACGAGGGTGCTGGCCATGAGGATATCTATGATGCATGTATTGTGATGCACAAACAACAGTGGACTAAGTTAACTTTTAAAAAATATTAAAAGTTCAACTTGTCCAGGAAATTTGCTGATGAAGGAAGTTCTTACAGATATCACAGCATGGTGGATTCTTTATGAAACCCTATAATAGTTCTAGTGAAAGGATGGATTATATTAGTGCAGTGAAGGTGGAAAGAATGAACAACCAGGCAGCCACAAAGGTCCCCCGGGGCTACAGGCTCTCTGAAAGCAAAACACTGTTGGTTTTCTTGTCTGTAGCAGAGCCTAGGGTGGCCCTAGAGTGGTGCTTGATTTACCTGATTTCATTTAGACATCACAACCATCCACTGCCCTTGAACAAGGGTCATGTCACGTGTAGAACTGACAGCTTCCATGGGCTGTCTGAAATGCGTCTTGGAGCTTGGGCTCCTCCAGCAATTACACAGTGATAAGAAATCATATCTTGTAAACTTCATCCCCAAGTAGCTGTTCATAGTCCATTTGTGACAGTGTTTGTTTTCCCTGCTGTAATTTTTCAGACAGTGTCATACTCTATTTACTCAAATTGCTGTAGCTTCTGGAAGACTTAATTTTAATTGATGTTTTACTGTTCTAAGGTAATTCTACACCATTATTCAAATAATATATGTGCACACATTTCTGTTGTAAATATATAGTCAGGTTCGTCCTCCTCTCAAATTAAGTTTTAGATATTTTGATGGTAAGAATACTGCTGACATATATTTGTGGACTGAAAGGCATAGTACAGCTGCACACATTCAAAATAAATCATTATTTATTCCTTAAAACCATCATTCTCCAAAATTGCTGTTTAATTAATCACTAAATGCCCATGCTCTAGGGACACCTTTAGTTCTTTTACTTTATTGAGTGAGCTCTGATATCTCAGTCAGTTTAGCGCAATACCAGTAGGTGGAGTAATGGTAAAGCAAATATCTGCTTCAACTATTTATATTTATAAACAGCCATTTTTAATATACTTGTGAAGATTTGCATAAACCAGTTGTATATACCTGCCAGAAACTTCTACACATATAATTGCATATTCCTTATGTGCATGTACTCAAAAACATAGAGATTAATAGAACATACTTAATACTTAAGTGATGTAGCACTTTTTTTGTCTTAAATCTAGTATTGTATGGCATTTTCTTCCATTTCTGTGTATTGGGCAACATGTATTTTGCAAATTGTGGTACAAGCTTGAAACCCTACATTCCCATACACTTAAAAAGAACTGATCAGTGCCTGAAGGGAGTAAGGATTCACTACAACTTCCACTTTGGTATTGAGGTCAGTTGAGATTTGAGAGACAGCTTTGGTTAATAGTGTCATGTCCTTGCCAACCTGCAGTTGTGTAGTGTGCCCAAAGCCTTCAATACACTGGATGGGAGCATCATTAGCAAGACTTTGGTCCTGTGTCAGGGTGGAGGATGGCTGTCGTGGATGAATGCCCTTACATAAAGAAAAGGTTTCTATGAATGCAGGTGCTATTTTTCCTCCTCTCCATGCCATAAAATTCTCCTAGTTATTTATTTGGATTTCAGATAAACACTAACAACTTTCAAGCAGAGCCTTAACGAGTGCCTCACAGCCCAACATCACTGCAGCAGCTTGGTGTCCTAAAACAGCAGTTTTAAGCTCAAATTAAAGTCACTCCCATATGTGTTATCAAAATATAGAAACTTTAGAAAATGAAAACAATATGCATTTAAAGGAACCTCATGAGGACTGCAGCCTGTAGTTTAGTTCAGGCAAAATTCCTACTAAAATCACATGCAGAGGTTTTTTTCTTTCTGATAAAGCAAGCAGGCACAAGCCCCTCAGTCACTGCAAGAAAAAAAACTGATCAGTTATTATTGATGTCTTTTCAGAGTCACTGCATTCAGACAAGAGGTGCAGTGTTCTTCTGCATAGCTATCTCAGACTGATGTCTGAACCATAATGAAGACAATACATTCCCTAATATCAGTGTTAATTTTATAAGTAAGATGACTGAAATTGACTTTGACTGCATGTAAAAATTAAAAACTTGGTCAGATTATGACCACCATTCTTCTGCTAGGAGATTCACAGGAAAAATTATAGATGCAGGAGCTTCGTTTTTCTCCTAGGGATCATATTAAATTGCAAATACCAACACAAAAGGAAAAAAAAAGAAGAGGACATGATTTCCTCTGTAAAATTAATATAGGTCTAAAGAACTGTAAATATCAGTCTCATTATATGCACTACTGAGTATAGGTAAGGTTATTTCCCCTATCACCATTTGTTCTATGCAGCTATGTGGAGATTATTAATATTAAAGAAACTCATTCTCTCCACCAAATCCACAAGTTCAAGAAAATATTTTCTCACATTAATTTTAAAATACTGAATCCATCTGTGCTACCTTCTTCAGGATTTCTCAGGCTCATAATAATTTGAGTCTAATTTTGTTTGTAGATTGCTTATGATTCATTTGGGATCTACTTATCCTTTTTGTATGCAATATTCAGTAAGCCAAAAGTATCTGTGCTCTTGTCCCTGCCAGTATGATCATCTTCTACCTCCCTATTTTTCTCTAGTTGCAAAGGGAGAATGTGCAGAATAACAGATATTTCAAACTAACCACCTATTTTCTGTCAAAGAAAATACAGCCATACCCCTGAAAACAAACATAACCTCAACTTATACCAGAGAAAGAAAGTGAGCAAAAGATGAGTATAAAATATACCACAATCATTCAATAAAAAGAGCTGGAATATTAAGGGAGCAATGAATTAGCATGATCTCAAGAGATCACGCTTGAAATATCTGACTTGTTTTGACATGTATGGAAAGGGTAAATGAGTCTTAAAGCTGAAGAAGACAGGAACATTTTATAAAGCTGTTGCCTCATTAAAATCCTATTCTTCGAGCTGCTGTGCCCCTCTGGCAGCCCCTGCAGCCTTCCCAGTGAAAGGAGTCAGAGCCAGGGCGTACCCTGCACAAGAGGTGAGGCAGCCTCCAGAACAGGCCCTGTTTGGTAATCAGCAAAGCAGAAGATAAAGGCTCCCACAAAATTCAAGGCAGCACAGGCAGGTGCAAGGCTGCAAGGAAGGGGCCACAGAAGAGATGGATGTGTCACATATGGTTGGTGTGGCCTTTTCTCAAAAGCTAACCCTTATTCTTCCTCTGCTCTACTACCTAGTAGCTACTGGATAGCTTATTGGCTGTTCATTTCTTCTTGCTTTGATGCAGTAAAAAGTACGACTGTCTAGGGAAAAAAAACAACACCTTTTTTAGCAGCTGAGTGCATGAAATTCAGTTCACATCGGATCATTTGGAAAAAGGAGGTGTGAGGGCAGTAAGCTCATATCTCACACGGTAGCACTTATTCTTCTGCTGCCTTGCATCTCATACATCTGGCAGAATAGGATCTCCTACCTGGATGTCAGCTTGCCTTTTTCAAAAGACACAAAAATGCCTTTCTCCTTCTTCTTCTGTCCTTGTTTCTGTCTTAATTGAGACCAAAATTGTTTTCCACAGAGGTTTTCATTTCTGTCTCAGGTGGCTTTAGACTGAACAGGAATTTCCCCTTTTTTCAAAATGATCACTTACTGCTACTCAAAGGCTACAGGTTGAGCTCTAATTTTCTATGAGTCAATGTACTTTTTCCCTTTTCCTTTTTTTTTTCTTTTTTATTTTTTTTTATTATCTTCCCTGTTCTCTTTCAGATAGCATATTTTGGGTTTTCATAGATTGCCTGGAAGAAGGGCATTGACACTTCACTATAGACATCCCTCTGTTCACAAGGCATTGTGTCCATGGGGGAAAAAAAAGTACTGGAACATTTATGGCAAGGGCCTTCTCCAGTGATGACAAAAAAGATGAACCAGGTCATTTTTGCATTCATCCTTAATCTGGCTACACAGTTTTCAGCTTAGGTTCTAGGTTGTTATTCACAGTTACACACAATAAAAGGTTGGGAGGTCTGACATGAGGGGTTAGTGGATGATTTAATGGATGAACTTGCTCTCTTGATATGTTTCTTGATGCTTCCAAGTCCAGAGAGCCCTTTTGCATAAATCTTGTCTGATGTTGCCTGGATAGGTAAACTTACAATACAGTGGTCCCTTCTGCTGGTGCTATTTCATGAAGTTGCATCCTGGTTCATTGCCTGCTGGGTGCTGTGTCTCTGTGTTATGGTTTACAGCATTTGATACATTACTCACTAGGCTCAGAGCCGTGGTGAGGAGAGTGTTTGGAAAGGAAAAGGTGAAAGGGAGGCAGAAATCCAGGGCAAGTTTGGAAGCTCCTGACAGAAAATGAGACCAGAGAAAGTAAAGTCATGACAGAGGGGTATGAATAAAAAAGAAACCACTTCTGAGAATTTGCATACACTGCAGGTGAAATCAAATATTTAGCAGAAATGTTTTTCTTCCCTAAAAGAGCTGTAAAAACACCCCCCAAAAAACCAGAGATCTGCATGCAAGTCTTAGGCTTATAGTTTAATTCAGGTTGGAAGTGACCTTGGGAGGTCATCTACTCCAACCTCTGTCTCAGAGCACGCTCAGAGCTGAATCTGTTCCCACTATGCATTTGTGAACAGGCATGTAATGAATACCATATCCTCAACCAAGTGTTCTGGTCTAAGTAAAAAAACAGTTAAAAAACATAATCAGGTGTCACCTCCTAAAGTAGCTTGACATCTGCAAGGTAAAGAATGCATCCAGCAGTAACTAACATAGGTATTCATTACACTATCACTTCAAAGCACAGCTCTCCTATGTTAGCAGCAGCATTGTTACAGCTTTACCTTATCTGCAGCAGCACTAAATCTCAAGTAACATGCAGAAAAACGAACTACAGTAATGCTTCAGTGTTAGGGAGATCAGAGGAAACCTGAAGAAAGATGTGAGGAAAACATCCTTAGTCTTCCAAATTTTCTGTATAGAACTGTAAAATATGCTATAGCAAGAAACAAGATTCCCCACAGAGTTCATGTAAATGAGAGCTCAAAAAATATGTGCTAGATACCAGAGGATTTGTTCATTATTAAACTTGTATTGTGTTTACCTGTGTACTGCAAAATTGAGGAAGACTTAATTGTATGCTATGTCCTTGCCTTCTGACCTTCATGCTAATTGCATTTTGTTATAATAAAAAATAGATCCACCATTTTCTGTTATTTCCCTAGGACTGGGTCACTTATTAATTCCTAATAAGCTAGCTTTTTCCATCTGCAGAAGGCTATATTTTCTTTTCATTGCATGTGCAGTACTCCCAGAAGCTTTTAATTTGCATATATTGAAGATCACTTCACCCATTTAACACTTCCAAAGTAAACTTGCTAAGAGCCACCATGTGGTTGTGCTCTGGGGTTTAATCTCCTTCTGGGCTGTAATCATAACACCCACAGAAATTAGCAAGATGAGGAGGTGTGAGGTGTGTATATATATATATACATCTCCTCAAACGTATATTGTGAGAGTGCACAAGGAGCATGACTGCCTGGTATCTTCACTAAGGTTCATTTTTTGAACTCTTAGATGTAAAGACTGATCTTCAGCACACTTCCTACTCTCTGTTCTATAGGATGTTATTGCCATATCAAGTGGCTTAGTTTCCAATGAAGATGAGGTTCTTTTCTGCATCAGTAAAGGGGTTTTTTTTTAATCTTTAAGAATGTCCTTTTTATTTCAGATGGGATATTAATTGAAACTATATTCTACTCCCATCCTCACCTACTAGCTTAATAGTCATCACATTGCACAAATTATTTTTAATGCCTTGAAAAATTCATTAAGTGAACAAAAGATCCTGACATAAGTCATAAGATTCTTTTTTTTCCTTCAAATATGACGTTAATAAAAAAGGACTCTAGAATATTAAGGTCTACTTCTTAAGCCAGCTTTCTTCCCATTTTAAATAAGGGTCTTTCTGCTTATTTCCAGCAAATTTAGACACTAAGCTCTGACCAAAGATATCATTAAACCAGAGGATTTTAACATGCGTGAACCTTCCAGCAAAAAAAGAAAAAAAAAAAAAAAAGATTTTCAGAATGAGTTTTGTTTTCTTTGTTAAGAGACTGAGCACAGAAGGCAGTAGTTAAGCCTCTTCTCAGATTTAAAGCAAGGTAAGAGGACTTTGTCCCCAGAAAAGTCTCTGCCATGTCGGCAAATAAAATTGAAAGAGAGACAGAAAGTATAACGCATGTGGTGACAGAGGAAGCATCGTGCCCTGCTGGAGGGTGCAGAGATGCTGAAAGGGCTGAAAATCAGTTGTCACCAGGACTTCTCAATTTCTCTGAACTGTCGAGCACAAAGGATGTATCCTTGTCTTCCTCAAAGTTCATGCTGGTTCTCCAGTGCTGGTGTAATCAGATGGGGTCATGTCCATATGTGCTCTGACTCCTCATCCCACGAACCAGAATTATTATCAAGCTTCCCTCTTGCTGTGAATAGACTTTCTGTCTTTGTATTTTTTTTCCCCCTACCTCTTTCACTGTCCAACTCCAACAGGATTTGGAATTTGAAGGAATTGATCCAGAGAAGGCCTGCAATAACTTGGATTTGGGATGAAGGACAATTTATGTGATTATCATTGAGAACAAAGCAGCAGAGTAATGGACAGATGCATTTATCCTCCCGCAAACACATTGTCTCCAAGCCTTTCCCAGCACAGGAAACCATTTCAAGACAGCTTGTCATCAAAGCCAGTGGCACTTCTTAGACTGAAGGGAAGTTGTGATTAGAGATAGATCATCACACACAGCAGGTTCACAAAACCATCAGGAGGCTTGCTGGTACCTGGCACGATTTTGTCCTACAGGAAAAAACCCCAGTGACCAGACTGTGCTCTGCTGTGGCATACCACTGCAGCCTTGGAGAAAGCTTTGTGAACAATAGCCAGGACAAGAGAAATAGCAGGGATAAGCCTCACCTGGGTCTCCTAAGCACACGATGCCCCCTGGCTCATGAGTTGTGCTTTCATTTTGATCCAGCCAGCCCCTTCCAGAAGAGAAATTTTTTCCCTGGCCAAAAATTAGTCAAGCCTAGGGCAGCACCTGGGATCTTGCCTTTCTGAGTCCGATATGACAGGGCTGCTCGGGGAAGGAGGGCATCACACCACCTCACCTTCAGGACCCACCAGCAGTGTGCCTGACACGGACAGATCTGCCTTTATTTCTCAATCTAACATTAGTTTGAAGCCATTGTAAAACTACCAACATCAGAAATTTAGCCCATGGTAAGAATAACAAAAGAAAAAAGTTATAATTTTCAGGAAAGCGTTCTTTCTTTTCACACTTAAATCTGATTTTGCTCATAGTGTAAATATCTAAAGATGCATGCACTCACTCACAAGGCTTTTTTTTCTAGTAAGTTGAGACTTTCAGGCACAAATCAACAGCATTCTCCACAGATGGACAGAAATAACCATTTATGTCACGTCTTCTAATTATTTTTGATGACATTTTTCTCGAGTTACTCTAGAGTCATCCAATTTATTTGACCAGTGTGTGAAATTATCCTTTCCAGGAAGTCATGGACAACTGCAACAGAAAACTTCTCATCCTTCTCAATACACTGCACTCTCAGCACATGCTTGACTTGAAGTTCAGTGGGATTGAACATATGTCTTAGTGCTGTTTTATGAGAACTGGCATCCTTTACAGCTCTCGAAGTTTCATGAGTATGTATTTGTTTGACTGTGTAGGGCAGGATTGTTGGGAAAATTAAGTAAACCAAAGACATCTGGAACTCCTTTTCCTTTGTTGCACTTGACTACAAGAAAAATAAAGCCCTCCTTGGTTGCATAGATGTATCCAATATGTATCATAAAAAATCAGTGGCTGACTGATTCTGACACAGCTATGACAATCCTTCTATAGCTCATTTTAGTAAAGGAGCCTCCATATTTCAGTTATTTATCCACGTTTGCTAGACACCCCATCTTAACATGAATGGCTGATTAATTAAAACTGTAGCACAGTAACATCCCAGACATGCACTAGGGGTAAGGCAACACATAGTGCACTGCAAGACACCGTAGAACAGCTAATGGCTGCTTTCAAGAGACAGCAAAAATAGTAAGTCTTGGCAGTGAAAAGTTTCTAGACATGCAGGAAGAAGTGACATGAAATATAATCACCTCCACAGGGTTTCTACAGAACTTACTGAGTAAAATAATGTACTGCAATAAAGATTGATACCTTTTGCATTGACAACCATCTTCTAAAAGTTTTCAAAGCATGTATAGTTTTCTGTTTAAAACTATGGTTTGATATTTTAAAAAAAATTCTAGAAATCTCTTTCTAGAGGGATTTTAAATGCTATTTTATTGCTCTACTTATACTTTACATTGAGGAACAGCATCTAGCCACCTAATGTTTTAGGATCTTGAAAATTAATTAAATCATTGGACTTTCTAGTCTGATTTACTATTATTGTCCAGTGTAGTGATCATATTCTCATATGTGACTGAGAATTCACTATTGTTTTCCACTAAACAGATTTCTGCACAGCTAATGAAAGCAGGTACACTAAAAGCAGTTTGTTTGATTTAGCCTGCAGTTCATAATGATTTCTGGAAGGCTATATTGAAAAAATTTCTAATAATCCACATGATTTTATCATGGAAAATTAGGCTGATGCTGCCAGTTCAAATAGGCAAGAGAATAACAAAGCTTGGTAGAGCAGCACAGCAAGTATTGAACATATGAACACACCACCACCATTATCATCTAAGCCCTTGGCTTTTTTTTTTTTTTTTCCTTGGTTTGAGGTTGATTTTTTTTAACTTAAACTCTTTCATGGGTGACATCATAAACTTTGCAGCTGAAGGCCTCAGCATCAGGTTAGAAGTTCCATACAGATGCCAAAACTGTTTCTACCTTCTTCATTTACTGCACACAGTCTTAAATCCAAACAGGTTTGATAAAGATTAAAAGCAAAACAAATGGTCTTTAAAAGCCAGATAAGCTAAATTGTTACAGATTATACACGTCTCAGTTCAAAATCATTAATGGCTCTCAGTGTAAGAGATTAAAAGACAAAAATAACCTAATTAGAAAAGATTTACAGTAGGGAGTTGAATTATTTGTGCTCGGAGCAAGGCAGGATTTGATCTGAAGAACACGACAATGCATCGGCAGTAATGATGATGATCAGGAATGTTAACTAGTACAGCTCTGCTTAAACCAATCAAAATTGTGTGAAGAATAGCTGAAAACAATTTGGATGCAATGTCTTGGATAAAATGTCTGAAAATTTAGTTCACTTTGCATTGTCTGAACAAAAGCAATGGTTAATTATGAGGTTTCAGGTATCGCTTTCAGTACACCTCTAGTATGCAAAGCAGTGAATTCCAACAGCAATTTTCAACAAAAGCATGTATATTTATAAGCAACCCTTATGTTACATTTGTGAAGGGAATGCTGAATAAAAGTTAGCTATACAACAGGGGTTGGATGATTTCTTAGCCATCAGCAAGGAAGCTGCAAAATAATTTTGACTGAACTGAGCACTCAAGGGTAAATTCAGATTTCAGTTACCCATGTGTAATGCCAGTGATTTGCATTCAAAAAACTGTGGGTAGAATTTGGCCTCAAGGAAATAGCTTGTGCTAGTGCCATAACCTTTGTTTTACAGGGAGTACAACATTTGGCCCAGAGGAGAAATACACCTCTTGTAAACCAGGTAAGCAAATGGGCACAAACCTGCTCAAATCATCCTCAGCATAAATCAGAAATCATCTAATTTCCATTTAAAAGGAAACTAACACCATATGAAAGAAAGCTGCATGCTTGTTCTGGTTTCAGGTTTAGAGAAGGATTTTGGGTTGCACTCCTTGGATGAGTGACTAAGGTCTGTCTTTTTCATTAAAATTATTTTGTAATTTACCCATTAGATGCTGATGATTGGAATCTAAAGGATTTGTTGCTAGTTTTCTTTAGCAATTAAGTTCTCCAGTGAAGTGCCTCATCCATACATGGTTACAGCAGTACTGCTTTGTGCTAATATGAGGATCTCTGCCTTGATTAAAAATCCGAGAGTGGTGTCAGAACTTTCTTGCCTTCCTGATTTTTTCAGCTCATTTGAAGTAAGTTGTCTATATTTTCATAAGAGTATACCTACCTACCTACCTGTTGGGAAAGTACACCTCAAGTGGAGGACCTTGGTCATGGTGCAGCTTACACACCTTGTGTTCCCATTAACACCAGAGCTGTTCACGCTCCCTCCTCATTCAGCAAAGGGAGAACATTATATATGCCCTGGGATACACTTGTATAACATCCAACTGTGGATTTAAATGATGTTCCATATTTAAAAATAATCTTTCTCGCATGCTTAACTACTACAGGAAACCAAACTTCTGCCTGTTTAGAATAGGATTTCTGTATGACTATCCATCAATCTACCAGTAATATCCTTGCCTAAATGTTATTTAAATTTGACACTGTCAAACAGAAAAAGCCTGGGGAGTAGATAACCGTATCCTTAAGATTAATGCATTAAATGCCAAAAATGTATTTACAAATGCATTTTTAAATTCTGTTTTAGTGCAAGGTTGCTTCTGTTTCCAGTAGTGTCCATAGTTGCACCATTATTTTTCTGTTCTGCATTTTCAGTGGGTCATTTTCATCCCAGCTTCTGTCCACTGCAGAACACTATGGTAATAAAAGCCTTACGAGCAAGGCTGAAGAAGCTCAGTGCATTCTTTGGCCCTGCCTATAGCCAAATGGCAGAATAACTTGCTGGTCAGAGGACAGCCAAGCTGCATTAAATCTATTGTGTATTTTTATTGCTAGTTCTGGCCAGAAGGCACTGTATGAAGATGACATCCACTGCCTTATCTTACAGAAGCTCCATTAGGACTGAGTAATGAAAACATCCCTATGGGCACGCTTCCCCTTGCTAGGATGCTGTCTAAAATTCCAACTCAAAATTTATGTGGTATCACTGTGTTTATCACTGTTAACAATGAGTGAAATGCTTATCTAATTATGCTAGCACTTCCTCCTTATTTCCTATGGTTAAATCACCTGTAAAAAGACATTAAAAAATACTTTACTAATCATTCTCTAGGTGTTTTCCTAACACTGCTAATCTGTGCAATCATCTAGCTTAACTGTCACAAGGATTTCATACAACACATATTTGTCTTCTATCTCAATTCCTACCTGATTTATAGGTAAGCTTTCAGGTACTAACACAAGGAATAAGTTGGTAACCCACTGTAAACACAAGGAGTGTAAATGTTCCAAAGAGCTGATATATTGAAACCAGTTTGATAAGAGTGAAAATAGCTCTACAAATACCATCGTTTTTTGTTTTAGAAAAATCTTTGAACAGCGAACAAATGAACATTCTATCTTAATAGAGCTGAGCAACCACAAATAAGAAAAAAAAAAAACCAGAAAATTTTATTTTCTTTGTCTCTCTGGACTCAGTAATGCATGGAAAACAACAACAACAAAAAAACCAACACAACCAACCAACCAAGGAAAAGAACTCAAAACAAAACAATACTTCAGTCCTTCCACTATCATGCTAGAGAAAAAAACCCCAATAGGATATTTTCAAGATACTGTAAAAAAGACCACAAACTGACTCTGTTACAATAGCTTTAATACTTGTATCAATATGTTCATGAATAACTGAACTTAGGGAAAACAAAAGTGAAGTCTGTATTTCAAAGTCAGAAACAAAACACAAAACAAATTTTGCATAAAATTTCAGCCTTAGAGGCTCAGTAGATGCATATTCTCCTGCTAAGTTTTGTTCCTGAGCCAAGGACATATATTGCTTTCAAACTTAAAATACACATAAAAATTGTTTTAATGAATTCAATTCATTACCATTCAGCCCCTGAGAACTGGGGAAACATCAGCTTTTCTTGTTTAGTCTATTATAAAGCCATATTATTCCCATTTGAAGAAGGTGCATCATCTGCGAAGAGACCATCTAGTTCATTATTCCAGAACACAAGCATCTTTCCATTTCCACTAAGCTGCACAATTTCTCTCACATACCATATAACACATTTCTGTGAGGGGGAAAAAAAAATGTAAGCTACCACCAGGAATCCTGTCCTCCTGAGATGGTCATCTGTCCTCCACAAGGAAGTTATCTTTGTGCTTGTAGAGATAAATGAATCAGTGGGCTTTTCTCATGCGTAGCTAACACAAACCCACGTGCTTCACAAACAAACAAAAACTGTGGAAAGCTGACCAGGGGCCTCTCTCTTGCCATGCTGACTGGTCCCATCAGCACACAACACTGATCCCTTGAAAATCAATCGTAAGCTTGGCTGCAGCAGTTTCTTCTTGTGAATGGAGGCAAAAGAATGCACCTGCTTTTTCCAGTGCACCACAATCAAACCATTTCCCATTCTGCTCCTGCTTCAAGAGCTCAGCCTAGGGGGGCATCTGCAGCAAGGGCAGGCAACTGCTGCCTACAATGGCACTGAGGAGACGCTTCACCTCAGCAGCTTCCTTGCTCAGCCAGGCAAATTAGCCCCAGATGAGCTCTGGAAGGTTGTAGATAGTGGAGCTGAGTGACATAAAGCTGGTGGGGGCACCTTTGCCTTGCATCCCATTCACTTGGCACCTGCAGAGCAGTTCTTTGGTCTGTAGTTTTCAAGTTGGCTGTTGTTTTTCTGTACTGCTCATTGATAGTTAAGTGCTAATTAAGCATGAGATAAATCAATTCAAGACCAAAAAGGAAGGCTGTACATCACTTTTACACAATACAATAAATACAATTAAAAGGAGCTATTGCTGCCTCTCTTAGTTTTCCCCCATATATATCAGCTGTCATTCCTTGAGCTTTAAAGTGCTTGAATAATAAACCCACACAGAATTGAATTACTTCAGTAGCAAGTTGATTAGTTCCCACATCCAATAAAATGTCTGTGGTATCTCATATATTTGGCATTTAATGTCGTAATTAATAAGTCTTGATCATGTGCCTCTCACAGCCACAGGTCAGTGACAACAGTGACATTCCCTTTCTCAGCAGGAAATTGAGCCTTCAAGACATTTTCCTAAGACACTTTCAATTATGATAAATTGTCAGATTTGCTTCAGTCATTTTGAAAACTACTTCAAGTATATCTTCTCAGGTAAAAGCAGTGCAATGATATAAAGCAGAGTTGGTTGGTTTTTTTGTTTTTTTTTCCTTTGTGCAAATCACATTTTGGGGAATATTTCAGATGTTTTAGGATCATTATAGATTCCCAAGTGAAAGGCGTGCTTTGAAATGAACTGGTCTCAAGTACATCTTTCCAACTTAATCTAGCATTTCCAATAGAGGGCCAGATACCAAATTGCTTTAGATCTGTGTAGCTCCATTGATTTCAATGGGTACATGTTCAATTTATTCCACACGGGGATTTGTCCCTTTAATTTAAAATGTTTTAAAGGCAATGTTGCAAAGGCATTTATATTCTTTTTCTTTTTAATGATGTATGAAGGAAGTTATTGTTTTTTAGAAATACTTTGTTAAATATCAGGACTACTTGCTCCATTTTTCAGGTTATGTTGAGAGCATGCAGTGCTGCTCATGAAAATATTAGTGGACATAAAAGGGTGGAACAGGTAGAGGTGTGGTTTTTTTAGTTATTATCTAAAACATGCAAATTCTAGTCCAGACAAAGGTTTGGGAAAAGAAAAAATTAAAAAAACCTCAACATTACTATAGCTTTGCCACCTGCAGTGAAGGTACATTGTCTCTTCCTATTTGCAAGATTAACAAGATCACCTTGCTTATATAAATGCAGATTTAAAATAATGCTCTGCTTATCAAAATTTTTAAACACTGAAGGTAAACTAAGCCTATTAATTTATAATTCCTAGGAAGAGTGGAAGGTTGCAATACAGAGAGAAAACTTTGCACCTAACCCCTGTGATGCAATATGCTAAGGAGGAGGCAGAGAAAGAAGAGGGGAAAAAAGCATTCTTTATGTTGCTTCCTTTTCTTGGAACTTTATTTAGTTACACCCTTTGATCAAGAAAATTTGCCTCTTAATTGGAGTCAAATGGTTGACAACTGTAATTGTCAGCCTCTCTGCACATACTTTTACAGTCCCACCTTGCTGTTCATAGATGTAGTCTACTAGACCTGACAGACACAGAGCACAGCTTAGACTCCCAAGGTATTACTGATTTTAAGAAGCAACATTGTTGGGTCCTCTGCTGTCCTAGTTTTTCCTTTAGCCTTCAGGGGGAGACTTGATCAAGGTTCTCTTTCTTTACACTGACAAGAACTAGAAACTTATTTCAGCTGAAGTTGAAATTTTTATACAGTTACATGTCTGCAAGAGCTGGGATGTTAAGAGAAAAAGGAATACGAAATATCATGAGACCTGCTGTTACTGCAATAAACAGTAAGAACTTCTAAGACAGCGTGATATAATATAAAATAGTCATACTTCCCTTAAAAAGAAGAGTCCCCAAAGCTTTGGGAAACGCGTCATTAGTCTTCTAAGTTTTACAGACTTAAAACCTTATGATAGAGAGCTCAATGCTTTGCCCAAATCATAGTCAATAAAAAAAACCCGAAACAAAATCAACCAAGCAAACAAAAAAATCTCCCAAAACAAAACGCACAAACAAACACAAAGAAACCCCCGAAAGGTCATTAGGTTTATCACCTGCTGACTGCGAGTGAAAATGTTGTATTTAGGTCTCAGCATCTTGCTTTAGACATGGAACCAATATTCCCTGATAAAATACGTTATTTACTCAAGGAGGCAACCGTAAGTGCTAGAGATACAACGCACTGAGAAGTGACAGGAGATGAAACTCAAGCCTTTCTATCAGGGACTGAATTACTGCATCCTTGCAGTTTTGAAGGACCTTCACACCCATTTTCTTATGTGAACCCCACACAGCAGCATGTGAAGGCATTTCGGTTAGCACCCTAAATGGCATTATCCAAGGCAGGACATAACAGCTCAGGCAGAACAGCAGTTGATTATTGCCCCAGGCACTGTGCCTAAATGAATAAAACTGTTCTGCTTCCGGATACTAGACAGGAGACTTGGTAATCCCCACCTCTTCAGACTTTAGTTAGCTTGTGCAGAAGCTACTTCTGATAGTACAGGTATGTCCTCAGGCTCATATCTCAGAGGACACTAACATTTAACACAGCAGGACATGCTTTGCAACCACAGTTTGTGCATTTTTGAACAGAAAATAAAAACTTTAGACTGAAGAGCGTCACCACAATTTCCTCACGTGCTAAGTACATACGAAACAGGTACAAGTTCCTGCATCTTTTGCTGCTCTCAAATCCTTCTCTATATTTAAAATACTACACAGTGAAATTTGTTTTGACATCCTTATCTAGCAAACAAATTTACTGATTCTAAGAGTGTTTAGGATGACCTCCTTCCTCCTCCAGATTCTGCAATATAGTTACTATAGTCAATGTACTTTATAAATGTGAACAGTAATTTATTTACCAAATTAAAAAAAACATAAATAATGTTATGAAGCACTTTAAAAATAATTGCACTGGTACTGCATATTAGTAAGAAAGATCCAGAAAATTTGTAGGACACTGAACCTAATAATCTCCTTGGAAACAACCTGTAAAAAACATGGACACCAATATTAAACGAATCAAAAGAAATTAAAGCAACAATATTTAGAAGGAAAATTGTACAAATGGTTAAAAAGGAAATGAGATAAATATCATAGACTGGATGCAATATAGAGAGCATAGAGGGATGAATTTTAAATAAGAGATAGAGAACAATAATACAGAAAACATTTACTATAATAGCAGAAAAACATGAAGAAGCATCAGTGAAACCCTTATTCTCAAAAGTGAACAAGTGATAGGGTCCTACTATACTGATCTATAGGAATTGCACCCAAAGGATTGCATCCAAAGGATTTCCTATCCTTTGGATTTTTAATGTGCTGCTTTCTAATTCGTATGATTTTTATTAAATTCATATGATAATCCAAGCTGTTTAATGTTTTCTGTTTGCAATACACACAACCTGGGAAAAAAATTGTTCATGTAACTAACAGGATCTCTATCAACTATCTCTCTAGATATATTGGTTCTTTGCTGTTTAAAAATATCACCCAAAATTTAAATTTCTTGAAAACAACAAAACACCCCCATTAACTTATAACATCACGTTTAAATAAATGTTGAGAAGGAGCTACTGAGAAACTTGAGCAATTCTCCTCACTGGCTGTTCACAAGGACTGTTCTTTCTTATGTTCATATCCATTCCTACACAGAGTCATTTCACACCCATTTTGCCCACACCAGAGGTGTCTTGATGACATCAATCTGTTTATGACACTGTTTTGTCACAGAAACCCTGACTCACCCCTATTCACATAATTTATCTGACCCACTGACTAGCAGAGATTGGGAATTCTACTGTGACAAGCCTATTCAATGGAAATCAAAATATCTTGCCTAAATCAGATGCTTTATACAGGAAAAACTAGACCATGCCAATGTTTTAGGTTTTTTTTTTCGGGATGGAAGAAAGGAATATATACTTTGGAGACTACTTGATCTGAAACAAAAACAAGCCATGTCCCTTCATTTTGGACTGAGTTCACCACTCAGTTTATCAGAACTGCCATGGCATATCACAAGAGAAATTTGCTCCTTCCAGAGTTCACCTTTTCCCTGTAGGCATCTTTGTTGAACTACAACTACATTTACACACTACAGCAACCTCTCCAATTAAAATGTTAAGCACACTGTCTGTCTCACAATACTACAGTGCCTGACAGACTGTAGTTTGAGCCCAAAGCTGAGCCAAAAGAAACAAGCAGATGAATCTCAGTTTTCATAAACTGGTCCCACTCAAGCAGGCACTGTGCAACATATAGCACAAAAATTTCTGAAAGTTCAATATTTTTTAGAACTTCCCATTCTAAGAAATTTTTTTTTTCCTCTTAGTCTAGGGAAAAATGCAATATTGGCATCACAGATTTCCAAACTCCTTCATATCACTTTGGGCACCATCAAACTTCTATGCCCCTACTGTCATCCACAGTGCTCTTTAACAAAAGTATTCTTCTCTGTCCCTCTGCCCTCCCCAATTCCAACCATCCTCACTTCTCCCACCCATCATCTCTCTCATCCCAGCAGGGCTTTCTGGGGGTTGAAGCAGTCATGGTCAGCAACTGCAGCCAAACCTTAGGCTTCGTTAAGGCTCAAAGTCAAAAATAGAGTTAGAAATCTTGGTCCCAGCCCGGCTGGGAGAGAAGGGAAAATTGGGAAAATGACTAGAACGAAGGAGCTGGAGTACAAGGCAACCTATTAGAGGTAGTTGTGTGGCAGGGTAGCAGATGTCCTATGGGACAAACCACAGCTGGTTGCAGCATGAAGAGAAACCATCACAAAGAAGAGGCAGGAAGGATGAAGTAATTGCTGATCTTCACAAGCCCTATGTAAAATAGCATTCACAATGGTGATGACAGTCACTTTCTGCAGACAGGCACAAAGGGCTTTTTCTCCCATGGCACTCTGACAGTTTAGGCAGGAAGAGAGAGGTGGCTAGTGGAAGTAAATTGTCAGTGATCTGTCACCAAAGAGCAGATTGCTTTTCTCCTCCTGAATTTTTCCTCCTGAGTTAAGATTACTCTCTATTGAAACCTAGGGTTCTGTTCATCACTGGCCAGCACCTACTGAGATGAAATTTCTTTATCAGATCCCTCTAAATAACTAGTTGAAGCTGAAATCACTCTGACCTTAGGAAGAGGAGGAACAGTTGTTGCCAAATTCCAAAGAACAAAGCATGCTTTAAAATAATGCTCCATAACGAAAAATCATTAAACCTATTTTTCTGCATGCAGACTGCTGCAGCAGAAATTAAACCCAAAGCAATCACAAGGGAATTAAGGCAAATAAAATGACTGCAAATAAATTACTAGTCTAAAAACTACTTCAATCATTCTATATTTAGCCACATGTACAATAATAGAAATTAATCTGAGAAAGATTCAGTTACACATGAAATGCAGGTGCATAGTACCAAGAGTTTCTGAAAGCAAGGGGAAGTCTCCTTTGTTTTATTTGACTTTGTTTTGATAATCACTTTGCTGTTTACCCAGGTATAATGTCATCTTCATTGCAGAATACAAAGATCCATGTGGAAAACAGAAATGTCTGCTAATTATTTCCTTCTAAAAGCAAATAAGAAAATGAAATGTTTTGTATAATTGAATTTGAAAAATGCCAAGAATGTTTGTTCTCTTTATAGCCAAAGTTAAAGCAAATTATTTTGGTGATAGCTGAAATAGTGGATGGGGGGAACACAAGATTCCATTTAATTTCCAGGTGCACACACACTTTGTCTTGGCTTGTTGAAAAGCAGCCTTTCCATAAGAGGCTACAACAAATAGATGTAAAAAAAGAGCAAAGCCTCTGTCATAGGGGCTCTGCCTTTGTTCTGTATTTGTGCAATGCCCAAGAACACTGAAGCTCTGGCTTCTAAGCCAGATATAAATAAACATGGAAGGAAATGAAAGAATTACATGAAAGAAATCAAATAGATGGGTAACTGAAAAGAAGGTACAAAATTGTATTTATGCTGTTTAACACTTACTTGTCTAGCTCTTGGTGATGCCTTAGGAAAAAACCATTATGTTATTACAAGTCAGCAATATTTGCAATATTCTTCATTGCCATATGTCAGAGGTAGCACCAATGGAACATTAAACATATATATATATATATAAAAATCACACTCTGTAAAAAACAGCTCAGCTTTTCCCTATGGAGTGTGTCCCACTTTTACAGAGCAGAGCCCAAAAGAGCACAGAGTTATATCGGTCAATGTATTAAATTACTCAAATTATTGACAAGGAACCTAGTAATTTGTTCTTGCCAAGGACTATGGCAGTCTTTGACATCTATTTATAGCCTCCAGAAACCCAAATTCTGTTTGATCTCCAGGACAAGAACGAGAGCCACATGCCAGCCGACCTGCAGGAGGGGTCCCTGCTGGTGACCAACGAGCTGCTGCTCTCCAGCCCCAGTCTGTCAATCTGTACATATACTCTGTCTCAGGGACTCTGACTCTTTATAGCACATCACAACTGGGATATACCTTTCTCACAGAAATTATGTTCTTATCCCTTTCAGCAGAGCAAAAACAACCACCAGAGTAAATGTCAGCAGTTTTCCTGAACTGGTAAAATTCCAAGAGCAACAATAGAATTCTCTTGAAAATGATCCACCATCTACAGCAAAGAGACTTGATTTAAACTTACCTTTCTCTCTTTGCAGAGGAATTTGCATGGTGCCTAACAACATGTGGCAATTAGACAGGATACCTAAGTACAGACCTGTGCACCAACTAACCACTATGTGTTGTAATAAGGGAGGAAAAAAGTTGCTACAGGTATACTAACTTCATTTGCATTCAACAGGGAACATTATGAATTGATATGCAAAACAGAACAGGTGGGCAAATATTGTCCACCCAGAGCAGAGATTGTCCTGCTTGGTATGATTAGCAGATAAACACGTAAAAGAGTTGGTATTTATTGGATTAGTACTTTTCATTTGGAAATAGAAGAAAGAATTAATGGGATAGCCATGATCATCTGCATATTTTGTATCACTATATCTTAAGCAGCAGTTGCAGATTTTGCTGTGCTTTAGCTGCTTTGCAAAAAAAGAGCAAAACCGAACAAACAAAAATAACCAAAACCATGAAAACAGACATGAGAATGAAAGTTGTCTGTGTTCAGATATCTTTGTAAAAGTATGTCAGGAAAACTTTGCCAGGTAATTGCACCAATATCGATAAGATAGAACAGAGTTACAGTGTAAAAATATATTGCTGTTGCGATTTTACAATGCCATGTCCCCTGAGTGAGAAGTAGATTCATGACAACATGCAGAAGAGATGGAAAGAAATAGACAGTAATATGTCTGATTTCACAGATGACTGGGAACCCACAGAAAGGAAAGGTTAAAATGTCACAGCGGCTTTTTTATCTTTTTTTTTTTAATTTTTTATTTTTTGTGCAGAGGAACCTGGCAGAGGCACTTTTGCTGTTGGTACAATTGCTGATGTACAACTGACATTAGGTTCCAATGGAGTTATTCCCAAATCATCCATGTGCAAAGAAAGCATCTGTGTTCTGTTTTCTCCAGACCACAGTGCTAGTAAGCGAGACGCCAAAGAAAGGAAAAGCTATAGCACCATCATGTTGCATTGAAGACAACAAGGCTATTTCAGAAGACAGCAAGCCTGATATTAGTTCATATTATAATCGAAACAAATCAAGCATAGACAATTTGGATCACCTCACCAGGCTTTATACACGCAAGAGGAAAATTTGGTGTTAGCCAGTGGTAATACTATTCTGATGTGCTGTGCTAAACGGCTACATTTGTCATTGAGGATTCAGAGTTCCCAGACTCAAATTCTGCAATGTCCTGTGATTGCTGGTTTCTGTAGAAGTTGTCAACAACTTAGCTAACTAAAGAGATGATAATACAGTAGGTTTTCAAGCTACAGTTTGTATTAGACTTCAGGCATTTGGGATGGAAATACTGACCCGCTTGCAGATGTTACACTTGTTGAATAGCGGAGAATCAACACTGGAACTTGCAACCACGCAGCATCAACAACAGAAAAGTGATGATGCATACATTAAAACAAAACAAAACAAACTCCAAACATATTAGAAATTTTGTTGCAGAAATAAAAGTAGATTAAAAAATCCTGAAGTCAAAAAAGTTCAACACCCATAGTTACACAAATACAGCCGCAAAGCCAGTTATAGGTGAAAAAGCCCCGATAGATATAAAGTGTGGGTCTCTGCATTGATTCCAGGTATAAGCAAGGAGAATAAGATAAATATTTTGGCCCTACAGCTAAAGTATAAGAGAATAACAACTATAAAATAATTCATAAAAGAGATAGAAAAGGAAAGAAATTAAGATAGACACACTCAAGATGAAAAAAAAAATTATAAATAAAAGAAAGGGTAAATCAAAAACCTGCTCACAGATCTTTTAGCTTAGCAAATTTAATGAAGGTCTTTGGGTTTTCTGTATTTACCAAAGAAACACAGCTAAATTGAACATAGGGAGTATATCATACGCCTAAATAGTGTCAAGAAAAAAACAGAGGAAGCCAACAAAAATTCAACAAAATGCACACAGGGTCCTGTTAGGAGCTGCTAAATGGAGCTGGAAGCTTGATTAGATGGCTGCAGCACAAAGGCCCTAATCCATATTTGCTGATTCAAGTCTTAAATTCTGAATGGTGGAGGCTTTGATCATTGGTTTGGCTCTTTTGAAATTGCCAGTGGCTCTGATCAGGCACTTTTCCCACTGAATCACTAAGCCAACGACCCTTTATCATGTCATGGTCTGGGAGGGGGTGGTACTGATGGAAGCCATGTGTGTCTGGATGAAGCAACCCAGCAATTTCCCCTCAAAACAGACACATTGGCCCAAATGTTTTGGTTAAGTGCAAGTTCCATTGCAATCTTCCTACCTCAGTTTTCACTGCAGTTTTAATTGAAAGCTATATTGCTTACTGCCCATCCTAAAATATGGACTAATTCTACTGTGCTATGCTGGACATCTGCTGTGTTATGGCCCAGAGGTAAGTGATGGAGTGATCCCCCTGTACCCCACTGTAGCTGTTTCACTGGGGAACAGAATGTCTTACTTAATGCTTGCAAAGCACATGAAGGTACTTAAATGAAATGCATAAGAGCACAAAATACCATCATCATTAGCTATAAGGGCCACTGCAGAGCAATGGAAAATATTCCTTTTTCCCTGCCCATCTGGGGTTTTGCACACTGCCTAAGCAGTGCTCCCATCCCCTGCCAGCTCAGAGAGCAAGAGATCAAATCTGTGCCTCTGGCATAATAGTGCAGAGTGCTAATTACAGAACTACCATAAAACATCTGCTGTAATGCATAACTATAATTCCTTGGCATGCACGAATGCAGCACCTAGATGCTCAGAGCACAGTGTTGCAAGCAAACCCTAGGACCCAGAGTGTAAGTGGCCCTCAAGTGAGCCTCCGCCCAGATGAAGGGGGGCAGGGGAGTGTAGACAGCCACCAACTTCTCGTGGACACCCTTAAAGTAAAGAAGCTGCAGCTGCAGGCTCTGCATGCACAGAAACACAGAAGCAGAACCATTGAAGCTGCCATCTATCCCCTCCCAGAGCAAGACCAACTACCTAAAGGGGAAGGAGGGCTTTACTCAAGAAAGTACAGATAGGCACCTTCTTTTCACAGCTCAGGGTTGCCCAGAATTGATAGTTTGTGTGACACTGTGAAGCCTCACCCCAGCAGGGGATGTCTGAGAGAGGTTTCAGTCATCTCCGAGACACAAACTCTTCCAAGACTTCCTGTGGCCAGGCATTACTTGTTGCCACTGGACATCTCTGTATAAATAGGACATCTTTGCATCAAAAAGACATCAGCATAGACAAAGAGCACATTAAGAGTTAAAGTGTCCATTCATATTCATGTGGAAAGGGCTATTTTCATTTATGGTTTGAGTAATTAGTTACTTATTGTAGGGACCAAGAGTAATATAACCCAATATGATGCTTTCTTACTTTTAGGATTGGAGGCATTTGGACCCCTTCCTTCCAATACAGCACTCTGTTTTAAAGGACTTGGGATGGCCTGTCTAAAAACTCATTCAGCATATCAGGTTTATAAACTGGATGATGAACTCCATCATGATGGAACCTCAAGGAAAAATCATCAAATGCTCTCTCATTCTTAGCTGATGGGTATACATTTGAAAAAGTGACAAAGAAGGTGCCTGCATTCTGCACCAGGGTCACAGGGAGAAATTATCTGCTGGAAACTTTTTGTTAGTATGAAGCTTCTTTACACTGCAACCCTGATGTGTCAAAAAATATGTGCTTCAAAGCCTGAAAGATATACATGCCTTAGCCTATTATATTTCTCTTTTCATCAAAGAAACACTTGCAGCAATCATTGCTATTATTTTAAAATATTATCAGATTTTAAGCATTAACGTTAAATCTGTAATAGGAACCAAATCCAGACCTTGCTTTGAAAGACAGGGATAAATGAAGCCATTCATTCCACAATAACAATTTATGTGCTAACTAGCTCTGAAGACAATCATGCCAACATGAAAAGAAAAAAAGAAAAAAAAAAAGCCTATAGCATGGTTTTGCAGCAGCCTTGTGAGAAAGTTCTGTGAAAAATGCAATAGTGCACTGAACTGTCCTGCTAATATCTTTACAGTAAAACTGGAAATGTAGACAATTATTCATTCACAATGATACAAGAGAAAGAGTATATGTAAGACTCTTCAGCCTGAAATGTATAAATGGAGATGAAATGCTGCTTTTGATGCAAGGATAATCAAAGAAATCTGAGGCTTTTGTGCTGAGTTTCTTGAATTTGTTTTGTCTGCACAGAAACACTTTTAGAAATTCAATATTAAAATAAGAAGCTTTCTCAATGCCAGAATTAAATATCAAACAAGACTTGCACATGTGCTCTAATATCTGTACTGGCTATAACATGTTCATCTGAAAAGTGTAACTCCAAAAATTCTGCCTACAAAATGTGTGAAGCATGTCAGACATGTGAGCAGACCCTTATAATGGCATGACATTGTCATTGCACTTAGAGGGGAGGCACTGTGGGGATGACCGGAAAATTTCAGCGATAAGTTGAAATTGTATTTGCAACTCAAGGAATAAACTAAAAACTGGCTTTCTGTAGTTGCTGCAGAATGTTTATTATTTTCGCTCATATGTCTAATAAATTTGTTTTGACTTTAGAAATGTTATGTCCACTTTGCACGTGGCAAAATTATATTCTTAAATAAGAGACAATTACCAAATAAAAAGAAATGTGGCTCTACTGAATTTTTCTATGTTTGAAATCAAAAATTCCTCGAAGAAAGTAGACACCATCTTTTTAAGGAAAAAAAACCCCTGAAACATTAATAAATGGAAGGCAATAACAAGCATAGATAGAAAATAGTAAAATAAAAATACTTTTTTCTGCTTTTCTGAGAGAGGAATACTGGTGCTTCCTGAACACTTCTCAGTTTATTCTGCTGACACAAAGGTCATTCCCTTTTGTCTTTTAATATTAGATTTTGGGAGATTCAATTGACCACAGCGCTTCATTGCCTAAATCCATCAGTAACCTAACATTAAAGAAAACAAGAAAAAAATATTTTAAAAGGTATTCTTCCACAAAACCCAGAGATAAAGAAATTTATTGCTTCTGTCCTCATGACTGACCCATTTCTACTGAAGACTGCTTATGATGGTACATGTGTGTATATGAGAAAATAAAGAACATAAAAAGATTTTGTCTTAGAAAAGTATAAGCAGGGTCTGTATAGATTCAGAGATATTACTATATTACTTATCCTTTTTAAAATTAATCAGTGATATTCAGTAAGTTTTCCCAAGCAGACTGGGAGGAGAATAGATTGAGAGCAGCCCTGACAGGGGGTGTTAGTAAGCTGAAAGAATATAGATTTAGGGTTCATAATAGAAAGAAATTCTTTGATATAAGGGTGGTGAGACACTGGAACAGTTTGCCCAGAGAAGCTGTGGCTGCCTTATCCCTGAAAGTGTTCAAGACCAGGTTGGATGGACCTTTGAACAGCCTGACCTAGGGGGAAGTGTCTCTGCCCCTGGCAGGGAGGTTGGAAGTACACAATCTTTAAGGTCCCTTCAAACCCAAGCCGTTCTGTGATTCTATGATTCAAAAGAATATGTAGAAGAGAAATAAGAATGACAAATTAGATGGCTGTGTTAGAATGGAAAAAAAAAATAAAAGAAATAATTTTTTAAAGTATCTTAGAGTATCTCTGCTCTGTGATGTCAAATCCTCAGGGCCACGGACCATGTTTTGCTTGAGGTCTTTGGTATTCTTCCAGACAAAAGGAATTTATCAAAGCCTGCAGAAACTGTGTAAGCAGCTTGACACTGAATCTTGTGAGCTGCTGAGAATTAAGGGAGATCAGTATATTTCTTACTTCTGTGAATTCTTGATTTTCTTTACAGAGTATAGAAAAAAGTTGTGGAGTTGAGTGTTTTAAAAGCAACACTATTCAGTAAGAAAGAACAGATGAATACAGGATAATTTGGGACAGAATAAAATTTAAAAATTAGAAAATAAATTATTGAGAAGGACAACAAAATTAGCATAATGAATTTGATGAATATCAAATATTATACTCAGAGAAGTGATAGATAATACCTTCATAGGAATGAGATAAGCCCAAAGAAGTTCTGATGGGCTAAAAATTCCTTAAAGAAATTATAATAAAGTCACAAAGTCAAACTAACCCAGTATAAAGGAAGAATAGAAAATTTCATTAGACTCTTGCTGTTTAAATCACAGTTTCTTCATTGACTTCACTTTAGAGGAAGCTACATAGCATTCTAAGGATGGTAATAAAAAATATCTTTAGTGTATAGGGAGAATGTGAAGCACAGTTTACTAGTAAAGAATGTAAACCATAACAAGAAATCATCTTAAAAATCATCCTAATTCACTACTGTGAATAAGGCTAAAAAAAAGGTTAACCTCCTCTTCATAGAGAGGATGCCCACACTGCTGCAGTACTGCATGCTTTCTTTGCTGTCAGTCTTCACTAGAAAAATGATGCACAATTGATGTCAGCAGCAAAAGACTAGAGAAAGGAATAAATAGCTCAGAGAGATTTATTATATGTTTCCAGACTTCATGAGCCTGATAAACATTATTTTGAGGAATTTAAAACATTTAAAAATTCTTTTACATTAATGGCTAATTTTCAGAATCCCTGGGAAATGAGAAAACTAGAAACCTGGAAGAGATCAAATGTAGCACATATTTGAGACAAAAAAGAGAAACTAGAAATTATACATCAGTCACCTAACTTAGTATCTAAAAAAACTTATCAGTAAAATCAAGCACCTTTTAAGAACTAGCAGGAAAACAAAGGCACGAGAAAGAAGAATTCTTGTCAAATCTATCCAATATCTTTTTATGGTGAGATAACAGGTCTTCTGATCTTAACCTTTCTGTCATAAGGAGAGAGACCATGCACTGACTCTATGCTCTATGACTTTTATGTGAAGGAGTCATAGGCAACACTGAAGGCAACTAAGGTCTAGATAAACACGTCATGAAATCACAGAGTGGTTTGGGATTGAAGAGACCTTAAAGATCACCTAGTTCCAACCCCCCTGCCATGGGCAGGGACACATTTCAGCAGACCGGGTTGGTCAAAGTCCCACCGAACCTGGGCCTGAACACTTACAAGGATGAAGCAGTTGTAACTTCTCTGGGCAAACTGTTCCAGTGCCTCACCACCCGTTTTCCTAATTTTTTTTTTGTTATAGCTAGTCTAAATGTACTCTTTTTCAGTTTGCATCCATTCCTCTTTTCCTGTCATAACACACTCTTATAAAAAGTCCACCTTTCCCCTAGGTTCCTTTCAGGTACTGGAAGGCTACAATTAAATCACCCCAAAGCCTTCTCTTCTTCAGACTCAATGAACCTAATTGTCCCAGCCTTTCCTCACAGGAGAGGTGTTCCACCCCTCTAATCATCTTAGTGGCCCTCCTCTAGACTCATTCTAACACATTGACATCTTGGCTGTGTTGAGAACCCCAGAGCTGGATGCAGCACTGCATATTGCATCTCATGACAGTGGAACTGAGGGACAGAATAAACTCCCTTGACCTGCTGGCCACGCTGCTTTTGAGGCAGCTCAGGACACGACTGGGTTTCTGAGCTGCCAGTGTGTATTGCCAGTTCATGTCCAGTCACTCATCCACAAGGACCCTCGAGTCCTTCTCAGCAGTGCTGCTCTCTGTCTGTTCAACCCCCAGCGTGGATTGATACTGGGACTTGCCCCGAAACAGGTGTAGCACCTTGTACTTTACCTTGTTAAACCTCACGAGGTTTCCATGTGCCCATTTCTTGAGCTTCTACAGGTCTCTCTGGATGACTTTCCAAACTTCAGGTGTGTCAGCTGCACCACACAGCTTGGCATTATCAGCAAATTTGTTGAGGGTGCGCTCAATCCCTTCATTTACATCATTAATGAAGATATTAAATAACAGTGGTCCCAATACATACTCCTGAGGGACATCATGTGTCACTGATGTCCTTTAGGATTCTGAACCATTTATTACTACCAAGTAATTTGTTGTTCATCTGATAGTACACCCATCAAATCCATCTCTCTCCAACTGAGAGAGAAGGATATTCTGGGGGACTGTGTCAAAGGCTTTACAGAAGTCTAGATAAATAACATCTGTAACCCTTTCCTTGTTCACTGATGTAGTCACCTCATCATAGAAGGCTACTGGGTTGGTGAGGTAGGTCTTGCCCTTGGTGGAGCCATGCTGGATGTCCTGAATAACTCCCCTGTCCTTCCATGTCCCTTAGCACATCTTCTAGGAGGATCTGTCCCATGATTTTCCCAAGTACAGAGGTGAGGCTGAGACGTTGGTAGTTTCCAGGGTTTTCCTTTCTAATCTTTTTAAAAATAGGTACAATATTTCCCCTTTTCTGACCATCTGGTACTTCACCTCACTGCCATGACTTTTCAAATACCATGGAAAATGGCTTGGCAAATACATCAGCTAATAATTCTCTCAGGATTCTGGGATACATCTTATCGGGTCCTATAGGCTTATATACATTCAAGTTCCTCAGGTGGTCACAAACCCGATCTTCTCTTACAGTGAGGGAGACTTTGATCCTCCAGTCCCTATCCTGCTGTCCATTCACTTAAGTGTGGGAAGAGAGATTGCCACTGAAGAATGAGGCAAAAGTTGTTGAGTACCTCAGCTTTCTCATCATCCATTGTTACCGGTTTTCCAGTATTGCTTATTAGAAGGAACACCTTCTCTGACCTTCTTTTTATGGTTAACATAGAAGCCGTTCCTGTTATTTTTTGTGTCCTTTGCCAAGTTCAGTTCCATCTTCACTTTGGCCTTCCTCATCCCATCTCTCTACGACCATATTTAATCTCTGGGCTCTTCCTGAGTTATGTATCCTACCTTCAACTGTCTGTGCATTTACTTCTTTCCATTTAGTTTGAATGTCCCTACTCAGCCATGAGTGTCTCTTGCCTTCCTTACCTGATTTCTTGCTCCTGGGCATTGCTAGCTCTTGCACTTATATGGAAGACTTCCTTAAAGATCTGCTAGCTTTGTTCCACTTCCTTGTCCTTGATTCCAATTTCCCAGGGGATTCCCCTGAAGAGTTGGAAGTCTCCTTTCCTAAAGTTCAGGTGCCTGGCTTCAGTCCTTACCTGAACCATATTCCTCAGGACTGCAAACTCCACCAAAGCATGATCACTGCAGCCCAGGCTGCCTCCAATCCTGATGTCCCCACTTAGCTCATGCTGGTGACCAGCAGATCCAGTAACACATTCCCTCTGGTAGGGCTGGAACAAGAAGCTATCCTCATGCATTTCAGGAGTCTCCTGGATTGCCCACACATTGACATGGTATGTTTTCAGCAGAAGTTAGGGTGGCTGAAGTTCTCCAGCAGCATAAGAGCCTGTGAGTGCAATGACTCCTATAGCTGGAGCAAGAAATCATCAATAGGCTCCTCTTGATCAGATGGCTTGCGGAAGACACCAATAACAAAAGGAACCACAGGGTTCCCTTTGCTGCCTTGGTCTCTGATTCTTATCCACAGACTTTTGACCTGCTCATGGCTGTTCTTAAAAGACATTTCTTCACTCTTAATCCACCTCTCGGCAAAAAGAGCAATCCATCTGCCTCTCCTTCTTCCCACATCTCTTTTGAACAGACTGTAGCCAGTGACAGTGGCACCCCAGTCATGGAATTTGTTCCACCAAGTTTCAGTAAAGTCAACAAGGCCATAGCTTTCTAGCAGCACGGTGGCTTCCAGCTCCTGTTTGTTGCCCATGCTGCGTGCATTGACGTAAAGGCACTCAGCTGGGCTTTCAGGCAAGTGGCTTTCCTAGAGGAACACCCCTTCGTTCCTTTGAAGTAGTTTTCTGGTATTTCCCTGCTGGCTTTTATTCCCTTAGGAGTTCCTGATTCATCCATGCAAGTCTGCAAGTGTGTTCCAGTGTTGCTTACACACTTCAGAGTGAGAGGGATGTCGACACACTTCAGCTAACCTATCAGTTTCACCCCAGGCTCCTAGATGTTGAGCGTGGTTTTATTCCCTTCTCCCTTCAAACCCAGTTTAAAGCACTCTTAATCACCCCTGCCAACTCACCAGTGGGAATCCTTTTCCCCCTTTTACACAGGTGAACATCACCTGTCTCCAGCACTTATCAGATGTTCCTTCTCCTCTGGTCCAGTTGGTACCAGTTTTTATTCAACACTTTCACCAGTGGTTTGAGTGACTGAACAAAAGCATTCTAATTGTTAAATATAGATGTGACACCAATATGAGAGGACAGCAAGCATAATACAAGAGACCAAAATTCAAAATTATCTTGTGTAGAGGGGATTTTGGTGTTTTTGTTTGTTTGTTTGTTCGTTTCTTTGAGAATGGCGTTCTACACAGACAGCTACAGTTAGCAAAACAAAACAAAATAAAAAGGTTGAACAAACACAATCTGGAGAGCAACTTGCTAAAAACCAGACAAATACGTGGTATTACAGTGGATCACAGAAAGAACATGAACCAACAGTATAATTCTCTAGCAAAAAAAGATGGACATAGAAGCTGGATTATAGACAACAAGTACAACATAAACTGTACTTCTATGTTCCCTATCTTTTACCCATTTTGCTATAGTGATGGGTTCAGCTTTGTGTATTGCCCACCAAAAACATGTGGGTTGCTTGCAGAGATTTCTGAGGATCAGAGGTCTGAGACACATAACCTACAAGGAAAAACTGAACAAATTGGGGTTGCTAACTGAAAAAGTCTTCAAGTATATTAAAGGCTTTTGCAGAGAGAGGGAAAGAATAATTTATCCACAGTGTCCATGAAGGAAAGAACAAGAAATAGCAGGTTGAAACTGCAGCAAGGGAAATCTGCTTTTCATCACCAGAATTTTTGAAGATCAGGTATTTTTCAGGGAATATAGGCAAAGTTTGTCTTGTCATTTTCTGCAGTGTCTTCCCTCAGGGCATTCTGAAATCCCTTTAAACCCTATAATCTATGATTTGAAGTCAGTTCCCTGCCCATTAAAAGTATTTACTAAGTCACTGTATTTCCTTTTGCCACACTGAAAAAATATGATGGAAAGACTTTTAAAGAGGTTATACTTTTTGGTAACTGCTCTAATTAGTACGATTGTCAGATATGAATAAGACAGTATTTGCTGGAGTTACTCGGGTCTATGGTTTGTTTGTGATGACATTTTCCATTTCTACTGTGACATTTACTAGCTGAGAAAATTGGCCTCAGAATGATTTTTGTTTCTTACAAAGCCAAAAGCACTTGCCCTTTTAACCTCCTGTAACCAAATATCTGTTCTCTGATGCGAGAAATATATTATAACCTCCTGAATGTATTATTTTTGGAATTAATAAATTCTCTTAAATTCCATCTTATAGCAATCACCATGTAGTCCTGAATATTTCACATAGTCACACATGGGTATATATGTCCTTCTTCCTATCTTTTTTGTTGCAGCAAAACCTAACTGTTTGGTTTTGGTTTTGGTTTTGTTGGGTTGTTTGGATTTTTAATTTATTCAAATGTAGAATCCCAAGACAGAGTCACACACCACTAGTAGGTATCAAGAAATCTGTTAAGCAAAACTAAAACAAATTTACAAAGAATGGGGAAAAAAGCCAGGCACCATGCCAAATATCCTACTGTATCACTCATCACATTTCCTTGTTTGAAATTTTGCACTCACAGCCTCTAAATATTAATACTGGGTTTTTCAACTAGCATATAGGTCTGTACCATTTCCTCCACCCTCCCCTGGAATTTGTCTCAATACACATTGGTAAAGGTCTCAGAAGTGTTTATTCAAAATGATTCTTATGTGAAAGAAATAAAAGTAAAGAGTTAGCTCTGTACATAAGAATGAGAAACATTCATACCAGAGCAGGTTCTGCATACCCACGCTTTTAAAAAATTCCTGATTTTAAACATTCTGGACAAATTTCTCACAGGAATGTTGTCTTAAAAGATGAAGAGAATGTACAGTTAGTAACATCAATATGAGACTTCTTTCAAGCGCCTTGTCACGTAAAAGAAGGATGCCTTTACTGGGCCTTTTGAAAGGAAGGTTTAGAATCAAAACATTAGAAAAAGGAGATTCTCTCAACTCCCATATTTTATTTCTCTGTCAGAGTTTCTGGGAAAATCGAGACCCTTTATTGATTCAATCAGTCTAGCGTTGTTTCATATACAAGAAACCTTCCCTGCTTAAGATTCATTGATTAAGGGGTGCTTCTGATATCCCCTTTCAAGGAAACTTTCACTTGACAGGCAGGGAAACTTCTCAGTAAGTTTTACCCAAAGTGTTATTTCATCTTTGATGAACTGTATTTACCACAAAGCCAGTCAAGAAATGACACTTTTTATTAAGATTATTTTGACAATTCATGAGTTCTTTAGGTGATGAGAGGTAATCAACTACAACACAATTAGAACAACCACATAAGAAAAAAAAAGACATAAGCACAAGCTCTTAAAGCAAACAATCTATTAAGAATACTACTAAGAAAAGCAAAAGGTTATTTTCCCAAGTGAGCATTTAACAGATGAAAGTTAAAGCTTATCACAGCTCAAGCATTCCTGGAGAGAAGGAGGAGAAGGAAGACAACTCGTCAACTGTCCCCAGTGGTTCAGATGGAAAGGTTTCTTCTCCCTCAAATACTCCACTTTCTAACTCTTATATACTATTTCTTTAAGGCTATTTTTAGAAGATTTTTTGTAGTTTTTGCGTGACTTAGTCAAAATAATTGGGGAGTTGATTTAACAGGAATTTATGGTTTCTTGATCAGTGATAAGCAGGGTCAACAGAGAGTATCTGCAGTCCCATTTTGGCACCAATGTTTATCAGAAACATGGGGAACACTTTTCATATCCCCCAGACTTCTAAACATACTGATGTTTCACCAATGTTTGTGAAACCTTACTGTGAGTCAGCATGATCCTTTCTTGTTATCCAGTGGTGCCAGCTGGCTTTCTTCTTATATAAACTCCTGTGCCATCAATATCCCACACACTTCCTGCTCCAAATGTGACAAGATGACCTGTGTTACCACAGTTTACCTATGAATACACACCATTCCTGAAACCATAGTGTAATACTGTATGCACAAAGTTTACTTTAAAATATGTAATTTAAAAAATCTTCAAAAACACTTGAACACTTGAACGACAAAAACTGTAACAAAATATTTAATTCAATGCAAAAGAAATTTACTGTGATTATACTGTCAGTTATACACCAGACATGTCACATCATGATGGTGTTAACTCAGAAAATTTCTTACCCCCACAGTACTGAAATACAGTTACATGGGGAGAAGGTCCTGAAAATAGTACAGAGGGTAGCTCAGTGGAGAAAACTCCACTCTTCTGCTTCTATTGTACCTCATTGTATCTTATGGCATGGAACGGTTGCTGGAATGCAAAAACATGAAAAGTCAGCAGGACAGCAAAGGTGCTGACAGCTGGACTGGAATGAGATAACATGAAAATTTGTGAAACCAGAGAGTGAGACATGGTGGAACAACATTGGCAAATGCTGACAGAAGAATATATTTGCTGAAAGTGTGTGCTTGTTGAAACAGTGAGTGACAGGATTGCCAAGGAGCATTAGATGGCTGGGTCACTGACCAAACAACGTGAAGGTTTCGTGGCTACAAGATTACACATGACTAATGCTGCGATGGGAATGGAATTTGCTCAAAAGGAACAGTGTTAAACTAGCAGGAAATTAGGAAAGACAGCAATGGCACGCACCTGTTCAAGTTTCAGGCTTAGAGAATTACCAACCAACAATTTACTACTTGTTTATATAAGAGATGAAGCCAAATAATAATCCAGAGACACTCAGATTAAAATCAATTTGCAATGAGTTTCTGGTCTCAAGAAACTGTAGATAAGAAGAAAGAGATGAAGATTAATCTGATTGCTTTAAGAATGTAAACATATTAAACAGAAAAGGGAGATCAAGAAGTAACAGTCTCGAACTGGAATAGCCTACATCCACTATCAGCTATGTCAATTCCAGCACATATACTGGTTATGGTGCTTCATTGACTCTTACTACCCTATAGCAGGTCCATCAATGAGAATCTTCTCTTGGGAATTGATGTGAGAAGGAGACAGAAGTTTAGCTGCATAACCCTGGCATATTAGTAATAGCAAACACATAAAGAGCCTGTAGTTGCTTTGAGACAGAGGAAACGAGAAAATCTTTGAGCTGGGGACTGTGTTGGCACTAGAGGTGGTTTGCTTCATTAACCTCTCAATGATGGAAATAGTGGGTGATAGCAGAAAAAATGTAAGTTGAAACAGCTCAAGAAAAGACGGCAAGAGATCAGAATTAAGATGAAATGTGACAGGGAAGATAGAGGAAGGAAAAAACTAGGTGAGGAGGAGATGCAAATAGGAACTGACAGGGAGGAACTGCTTGGGATTGTAAATGAGCTCAGTGGAAAGCAATGTGGAACTCACTGGGCTGGAACAACTGAATTATGGGATTATACCCCCAGAACTCAGCACCACAGCATCCTCTCCCAGCTACTCGAGATTTACTCTAGATTTATTATACTCTACAGCTCCCTGGCTTTCTTAGCTTGTCCTTATAAAGAATTGAAGTTAATGCTGAATGGAAAATTAACCAACTCTTCCCCCTTCTTGTCTTTTCGTTTCTCAATACAGAGAAAATATAGATGTTATTTTCTCCCTCTTCACCCATTGTTGACAAGTCAGGAGCTAACAGTGAGACTTCTTTCAGAGCTTTGTGCTCTTGCTTCTGAAAGATAGTGGCCTTCACAGGTGCTAATGGGAACTATTCAAACTGCAGCACCTTTTTCTTTCTACTACTGCCGCGACCAATGCCCATAAAACACAAAGGAAGAGCTAAAAATGAAAGGCAACAAGGTGCTTTACGAAAGCGTTTATTTTCAGGGTTTAGTAATAGTCTATGCTAAGCTCATACAAAGACATTTTTTTTTCCCCAAGACAGTTTTGAAAACTCAAAAAAGAAAAGTCTGAAAACACAACGAGAAAATGCAAATGGCTGTATGTGAAATTTGTTAGATATAATTCAAGAAAAACCTAGGCGAGCCCTTCAGCTTTGCAAGGTGGCGAGAAGGGAGGGAGTCTGGCTTATTCAGTCTTTATTTGGTTTCTTTTTTTCAGATTTTTTTTACTGAGTATGACTCTAAAAATACTAAAACTGCTCAAATATGAAGAGCAAATGGATCCTATGTCCAGATATTGAATAGAGGAGGTACAGGGAAGATGAAATTTGTGGAAGACAAAGACCATGCTCAACTTTCTTTGATCTTCCTTCTCTCTGTATTTCATCAGGTCTTTTGTCATAGAAATAAGAAGTATGGACACCACCTGTGTGGTTCTTCTCTTTTAGAATATTACTGGGCTGGGAAAGAAAGGTGGTACAAGACAGGATATTTCATTCATCTGGCTACCTCTGTTTTCACACACATGGGATCATACATTTAGGCATGTAATTTCACACCAAGCATTTTCACATCCATTTTTTTTTTTTTTTTAAGGGATCTAGGATTTATTCAATGTCATTACTTCTAGCCTCAGGACTGAGATTTGCATGATGCCTTGACTCTTCCTGCTCTTTCCTCAAAGGATCACACATTACAAAATGTTTTAAAAGAGGTAAAAATATCATCCTTCCCAAAGCAAAATTCAACTCTTAGAAAAAAAATTCCAGATTTGATTTATTGGAGTGTGATCAGAGTCAACCACAGGACACAGATTTCTACAGCAGACTGGCTTTTAGAAGATATAGTATTTGGCTCTGCTGTTGTCTCTCTTTAGCTGTGCAGTGTTTGAAATAGTGCATATAGGCTATGGCAAATTATACCTTTTGTTTCATGGATTTTGAGTTTAAGATAATCCCTCTCAGATTTGAGCAGGAGCAGATGCAAATCCATTGCCTCACACTGAGGATTGTGGTCCCAGGTGAGATGTCTGACCCCTGCCATCATGTCCCAATTCATTGCTGTTTCTGCAGAACACTTCCCTTGGCAAAACTCTGTCAAGGAAAACTTGGGGTTTTTTAAGATCACTGAGTCCACCATGACTAGAATAAGGATATTGTTCTTTTATTTGTCTGGATGCTTAAAGGACGTCACCTGGAAGCAGCTAAATCCTCCTGCTCCCATTCATCAGCAGGGAATTTCCCAAGGTGATGGAGCTGGGAACATCTGAACTCTGGGCTGGACAACCCCTGAGTGTGGTTCCTGCCCCTGCCTAGAAACTATCTGGTCTTTTTCTCTCTTCTGTACTTCTCTCTAAATGTACAAAATCTCTCTTCCTCTCCATTCCTCCCCAGAGCCCTGGGAGGTCTGCTCCTGTGAAGAGGCACATTCAGCTGCCATGAAAGTCAACAGCAAAACTCATAGTGGTTAATTAGAACTGGCATTTAGTTTAACTTTATTTTTAGTGGAGACTAACACTCTACTTTTCCAGGGATAGGGAACAGGAAACACAGATTCTCATGTTACAGATACTTACACTATCTACATATTATACAATTTGGCAACAAGGAAAACTTAACTCCTATTTTCCTTCAGTTTGTAACCCTTCATTCCCTTCAGAATTATTTCTTTTTTTTTTTTTTTTTTTCCAGGATTCCAAACCACTTTTAAATAATCATAAATATTCTTGAAGAGTGAGGCCCATAATCTTTTCACATAATTACTATAGCACAGGTTCCTTTCCTGTGCAGCCGGAGGCATTCATGTACAAATGAAAGAGTGGCTCATTCTCCTCAGCCAGGCAGTTCTCAGACAAGAATGTAACAAAGAGAAATAATTTTTGTGTTTATTTGAAATGTTATCCCCCATGTTGCATCACACTTTTATGTTACCATATAGGACCAAGAGAGGACAAATCCTGCCCTAAAGAGTTAAAAAATAATGTTTTTACAGTTCTTTTCCCTCTCACCAAGAATTGCACACTAACTACTACAGAAAAAATATATTAAGAGCTAAATACTCCAACATCGAGCTAAACATTATAACAGGGGAAAGAAAAGGTGAAACAGAGATTGAGGCCAGGGGAAGGGCAGTAAGTGGAAAGAGCACCAAGACTTGTAAGTTATAGTGAAAAGGATAAACTGAGAGAGAATAAGGGGAAAACTCGGATGAGAATAAGGCTCTTGAAGATAAAAGGATGAGATACGAAGAAGAAAATGAGGTATAGCAACAGATCATGAAAATGTTTCAGTGTCAAAGGCCTTTCTTTACCCCACACACACCTTCACCCCCTTCCTTTGGTTTATGAAGTTATTACTGGAGCAAAAAGGTAACATTCTGGAGACAAGTAGGAATAAACTTAAGGCCATGACATAAAAAAAAAAAAAAAAAAAAAAGTAGGATGGGACAAAACATGATTTTTTTTTAAAAGAAGATAGTGAAAAAATAAATTTGTGGTCTAGGAGTCTTTTTTACTTTCCTATTTACTAACTATAAGAATTTAGGGCAAAAATCACTCTACTGATAAAAAGTGGTTTGTGTGAGTGCAGATGTTATCTACACACGAAGGTCCAACAACGTTTTAACACCAGCTAGCCAGCTGCAATCATGCAATGGATAAGAATTTACATGGTTGAGGCAGTGACTCGAAAATGTTGAAAGTACTTTGATGGATATCTTTATACTTCTTTTCCTGCAGGCTAAGCAGAGGCGTATAGTCACAGAAGGGAATTTTCCCTTTAACTGAGGAAAATAAAAAAACCCAACAAACAGAAACAGTAGGAAAAAAAGCAATCCACTGTGCTTTCTCAGTTTTGCTTATTTTTGGAATAAGGAGGGAATAAAACACAGTAAACAATTTTTGTCTCAAGAACAGCTTTTAGTCAGACTCAATTCTGTCTCCAGTTGTATAGCCACACAAGGGAAATCATCCTTGAGCTACCTGGTTTATCAGCATGTTTAAGAAGAGAAAAGACTACTTGCTGACTGTCCCCTTTGCATCCTTTCTCTAACTCACTGGTGAAAGCAACTGAGCAAACAAGAATTGGGAAAAAAAGTTTGCAATTGACTACAATAGAGTGGCAGTAAATTCTTGTCCTTTCCAAACCAGCAAGATGAGGACTGATTCAGAGAACGGTCTAGATCACATCTAGATCCTGGACCTTAGTCATACAGTATTTTAGGCTACCCCTAAAATACAGCTTGTTTGCTGGACATCAACTCCATTGCTATTCTCTTGAACCAAGATGAGCAGATACGTTCTTTGATATCTTGCACCCGGTTATTATTTAACATAAAAAACCCACTATATATGAACAAGCTATGAATTTGAGGTCATTATTGAGAGTCCAGAAGAGGACACGTATCTTTGCCTTATTTTGAAAACAGTAAACAGTTTTCTTAAGCTTATTTGCACAATAAGGGAAAGCAATTGTGAAATGCAGTAGAAAGTCTCATCTCTTCTATAAATTTCACACATTTTTTCCTTTGTTTAATCTGTGATTAAGATTTCCATCTCAGATTCCCGGTATTTTGTCTTAAAGTAATGTATTACCAGTTGTACTAAGAGAATATACACCATTACAAGTTACCTGTACAGGCAGATCACCCTTAAAAAAAAAAAAAAAGAAAGAAAGAAACAAACAAAAAAAACCCAAATCAACTTCAATTAAAAATATTAACTAAACTCAAAGTAATGAGTCCTCACAGCCAGTTAATGTACGTCTTTGTGGTTTTTTTCACAATATTTTTAGTATGCAGTGCAATAGCTTGCTAATGCTGAGTGATACTTTTAAATATGAAAATGTATATTGAGATGACAGATAAAAGTGCTACACGATGTTTGTCCTTGGATTAGGGATTTCTTATTTGTTTGCAATGACATGAGAAATGATAATGGCGCCAGAAAAACTGATATTGTTTGTCATGTCACAGATCCACTGAGATCTTCCTCTTTTCTATGACTTTTAATACAAAAGGAGGCCTAAAATTGCATTAAGTCAAATCTTAGAGGCTTAGCTTAAACCTTAACATCAAAATAGTTGACATAATTCTTGATAAGTCTTCAGATGTGGGCAGAACGATGCATAATAAGCAACAGGTTTGAATCTTGTATTGAGTTTATAAATGACTTCTAGGTACAGTCCCATACAGAGTACATTAACATTTAACCTTCAAGGAAAAAGGCATGAAGTCTTATTATTCAAAATCAGCTTGAAGAGGAAACACAGCAGCTGACATCTTGCAAGGCAAAAGGGGAAATATTGGTACATTTAGCATGCAGAACTTCCCATTCTTAATCAGTAAAAATAGATATGCTTGAATTTCCATTTACCTTTCTGTGCTGGGAAAGAACATTCCAATTTCATTAGTGCTGACAGAAAAAAAGACAAGTAGTGTCTCACCTTAAAGACCTACAAGCTACAAAAGTATTAGCTGGGCATGCTCTTTTTGGGTAGGAATATGAAAATTCAAAAGGCGATTTTAGACTATTGAATTTGAAGCCAGGAGGACCAAATTCATCTAAACAAGAAGGTTTATTGATGCATCTGGAAGTCCCTGTGAACATTGTATCCAGTAACAGAGAGAAATGTAAGGTCATACGTTTTTAACCCAAATTTCAAACATTGCAAACACCACATTAAAATAATTCTGGCTTTTTGTACTTTGTTGCTCACTCTTTCCTTTTCCAAACATCCACAAGACCTAGAAGAGATTTTGTAGGACAGGGTGCTTTAGCTCAATTCTGAGGCTTGTAACCAGAGGAGACTATTCTGGGGAATTTCCCAAAGCACCACCTCAGATTAGCCTTTGGCTAATTAGTAGTCATTTATCTAAACCCTCATTTGGACACTAATTAATTCTACTATCTTAAATATGACAACAACTTGCATGGTCTCATTCCATGTGTTCTCCTGAAGGCTTCTACAGCAGAAAATCCCTAGCAAGAGCAATGCATTCTGCTGCAACACACTGACAAAAGATTTTGGGAGACAGGGTGAAGAGTGAGTCTTGCTAACATCTGCTTTTGCAGTGTCCCAGGAAGATAAGAAAACAAAGTAAGAACCACCAAAAAAACAGTCTTCCAACTCAGCTAATGTAAGACCTGCACTAGCACTTAAGTGCACAAAGTGTAAATAATCATGATGCTACATGATATGAGAAATCATAATGGCTCTGGAAAAAATGACACTGTTTGTCCTGTCACAATGTAGACTAAAACCTATATTATATAGCTTACTAGTAACTTTGTAAAAGTTTTCTCATTTTCTAAAATGTGGTTTTTCACCTTTGCTAAGTGTTTTCCATGAACAGAAATGTTAGCAGGAAAAAGGACTCCTGCTGTTTGTGGAGCTGGTCTCAAGAGAAGACATAATATCTAGGAAAAACAGCTAAAGCTGAATAAAAACCCTTGGACCTGTTCCAGAGGATGTGTTCCTGTGCCAAGCAACTGAAGAAGAGGATAAGAGGAAGATAGGGGTCTTTCTGGGATCCCTGACCCAAAATAGGAGTGTTGAGGGCAGTACAATGAGAGGGACAGCTGAGGGAAGGGGTGTAACAGTGATGCAAAGACGATATGAAAATTAGATAATCATGCAGAACCGAAAAGCCTCTGTAGTTTGTTGCGTATGCTTTGGAAATGACTCCTGTGCACCCAGCATGCTGTAAATAAAGAATGCTTTTCTTTCTAATCCTCAAAAAAGAGTTAGAGGGTTCTTTCTGGCCTTTTAAGGCATCGACAGGTGGCTTGGCATGGCATACCTACAGGCCAGGAACTACGAGATGAAAACACTGGTCTACAATCTTCTTCCACCAGGACTCTGCAATCTCCTCAAACCCAGATGCTTTTGCTGATAACAATGAGGTCAGCCTGGGAGATGTGGAGATACATGGTTTTGACTACAACTACTCATTAGCATAATATTCTAATTTACTGCACTCTGTGATTTTCAACACTGCCAGAAACTTCCTCATAGAAGAATTGAAGTATCCAGAAGGGTTTGCCATACATGAACTATGCTACGATGAGTAAAAGAGTTTTCTCATGAAGATTGATGCTTTCTGTTATGCCTGATCAGTGTGAGACCCCCATCACTGTCACTTTGCTAAAAGGCCTGGGTTCACCCAAGCCATTCAGTGATTTTACGAAGTCAGTGAGAAAATAGATGTGATGAAAGACCAACCATGTTTTTAGCTGTTAAAAAAAAAAAAAAGAAAAAAATGACTTTACAGTCAGAAAATAAAAAGCAAGTTGTTTTTTTTCCCCATAATGCCAAACATCAAAATGAAATAATTTCTCTTTTAATAGAGTAAATATCAATACCCAGAATGTCCTTTGAAAAACGGGGGCTGGGAAAAGAGGCAAATCCATAGAACATCAGCATCAGGGTTATTTGCATCATTTTCTGCAAAACTTCTGATGAATTCGGGCACAGAATTCCACAAACAAAATCCCACATGCTTTGGTCATACTGGAGATAGTCTCAACTTTGTGTAACGTGAGCACACACATACACACTAATCTGAAACATCTCTGCACAGTTAGAAAAACCAGTACAAATAGAAGTCAGTCTGGAAATCAGTTACAGCTGAAGCCATATATACTGCAGGAAAAACAATACCATTGTATCTGGTAGTAATTGCCCCTGGATGAAAAGCCCAGAAACTAGAGTTCCTTAACCCATAATTCTACTAAAAAAACAAACCCGTCAAAACATGTTTTTCTGTACTATATATTATGTTACACACTATAATGGAAAAACCCAAATCCAACTCCAACTAGTCTTGGCAACATGGATAAAGTCGTCTGTAGTCTGAAATTTATTCTTGATTAAACAGACGTTTTGGACATTTACTATTCTTGCAATTACAAGTCACATTGGTAGCTCTAGTTTGTGTAAAAGCATCTGTGCAATTAAGCCTATTGTTATGATTCCAAAAATCATACTTTTAGATTTAAAAGCCATGAAATGAAGTCTGGAAGAAAACAAAACAAACCCAAACAAACCAACCAAAAAAACTCCACAGAAAACCTAAACTTAAACTGCTTATTTTTCTTATTGCCTTAGTTGGGTAAGAATTATATCACAGTTTTTGTTTTAGCTACAAGAGATCTTTCTAAAACAGAATGGACTAATAAGGAGAAGAAATAAAAGTGATGAGCATCTGTCTATGAGCCTGACCTGAGATAATATTTCATTTGCTCTCACTTCCTTGTTAAAGGTTGTTGGGAACAGCCCTAGTTTGTGCCCAAATGTCAACAACCCCTAACAGATGCTTTAGTAACTGAGAACAGCAAGAACACATTAATGAAGCAACCCAGTCATCTTCCCTGCTGGAAATGCTGATGAGTGCTGATATAAAACTACTCCAGTCCCACTTCACCTGAGCAGCACAGAGCAGCATTCTCCATGGAATGATCTCACTTGTCTACTTCCTGAGCTCTCTGTGCTGTTGCTACATATTTCTGTTTTTGAAAGATGGGATATCTAACAGGAAAAAAAAAACAAAACCAAAGAAACAAAAAAACAGGGAGGGAAGAGGAGATGCAGCAGGAATAGTGGGGGAAGAAAAATTACTCATTCAGATCCATGAAGTTCAGGGTGAACCTTGATAAAAAGCTTGTTGAAGTTCGAGTTTGATTGCTATGGGATTTTAAGTTGTGTTTTGTACAAGACATAGCAAGTTCCTTGACTAATCAGTAAAATAGACACAAGAAATGGTACAGTTTCTTTACTCAAGTATTACCAATTTGAGCATTTTTTTTTTCAGAAAGGTTCTTCTCAGGCTGGAAAAAAGTTTGCAAGCACCCTTCTGCCACCCTCTGATGTTTACTGACTTCTCAATAATACTCAGACTGCTGCACCAACTTCTCCACTTCACCCAAGGGCTGGATCTGGTGCTGACATTTACAACAGAAACTGTCCTTCCATGACAAACAAGATCCTCTTAGAAGAGTGAGAAACTGCTGGGGACTGGCAGGATGCCTCTGGCAAAGTGAGGCAGGCACATTCTGACTGAATTGGTTAGTCCTGTGGGAGTCCAGAGGTGAAAAGCAAATACAGGGAAGATGGGAATGGGAAGAAGCTATGAAAGAGAGATCACCTGGGTGCTAGGTTGGATTCATATTAAGAACAGCATAGCTGGAGCTGAAACAGCTGAGAGTTGAGCTGAGCAAGAAGGATGAAGTCAACAAGTAGCAAAATCAAGATATAGAGAAAAGTGATCTTGCAGCTGCATGGGGAGTTGGCCTGTGTAAGAAAAACATGGAAGAGGCCAGGGTACTTAATGCTGTCTTTGCATCAGACTTTACTGAGGTCTGTTCTCAGTCTCAGTGCCAGCTGGGGTAAACAGGAACTACCAGACAGGGAAGAATGAAACTGTGGAACACTCAAGTAAGCCAAGTATGTCCATGGAACCCAAGTCTGCCTAAGCACACTAGCCAATAGTGTCATGAGGCCACTTCCTCCCATCTTCAGAAGGCTGTGATGACTTGCGTGTTACCAATGGCAAAACAACGGCAAATGTTACTGCCATCATTAAAAAAACCCGAAACAAACCAATAAAAAACATCAGGAGGAACTACAAACCACTTAGGCACCCTTAAATCCCTTGAAAAATTGTTTGTTTGGTAAGTCCTCATGAAAGATGATTCTGCGCATATGGATGACAGGAAGGTGATTGGGAACAGTCAGCACAGATCTACGAAATTGCGCTTGAGCAACATGATTACCTGCTTTGATGAAGTGACTGGCTCTGTGAGCCAGGGGACAGCAGAGAATGTAATTTACTTTCAGTTTCTAAAGATTTCCACCAACATCACCTGGCAGAAAAATTTCAGTGCCTGGGTTTGAACAGGTGGTCTATGAGGTGGCTAGACTTGATGGACTTCTGGGTCAACATTTTGAAGCCTAATTAATTGCCTGTCAACTTTTTTGTTCAGGTTTTCTTTTTTGTTGTTTTGTTTTGGTTTTTTTTGTATTTTTTTTAACAACTAACATACCATAGGACTCGATAGTGAAGGTGATAATGTGAAATACATATGTGTGTGCGTAAAATATAACCACCTGTGAGTTGGATGACAAGGGACTGACCCCTCAGGCAATTTGTAGATGGCCCCAGGAGGCTGCCACTGTGACAAGGTAGTAGATAGGACCAATAAGAAAATTCAGGAAGTTCAATGAGGACATAAGGAAAATCCTGCACCTGGAACAGAATAACTCCAGGCAACAGAAAAATGGGACTAGAAAGTGGCTTTGCAGTGGAGGTGACTTACATTATTTACAGCATAGCAAGTGCTTCTTCCATCTACTATCAATAAAAAAGCAGGGCTAGTTCATACACTAGCTTCAACTTTTCATTCAATTTCCCAGACTAAAAATAAGTTGCAGTAATCTCATAAGGTGTCAGAAAGAAAATGAATATCAGAAAGAAAATCTGTCATAATATGGAATAGAAACAACTAGAGCAATACATTGGCTAGATTTTCTTTCTCTCTTAAATTCCAAGGCTGGTCATCTGGACTAGTCAGAGAGGAGGACAAAAACCAACAACCTAAGAAACCCCAAAAGGTCATCTGATCCATGATGACCAGAGAAATGGTGAACAAGATGTGAATGAAACATCCACCAGATACCAAATACCAGACATGACAAGTACTTATTTCAAAATAGAACCTCATCCTACTTTAATTTTGTTGACACCATCACTTTTATAACTTACCATTTCTATCAGACAGTGCATACCTACCTTGTACTTTTCATTTCAGAATGTTTAATCAGCATTGAAATTTAGAGATAAGATTGGGCTCACCACTTTGCAGTTCATAAGCTCTACTCGATTTCAGTAGAAATGTTTTAAAAATTTATGCACATATTGCACTGAATTTTCCATGTGAGACAGTGAGTTCATATTCCGTAAGTTTTTCAAAAAGCAGAACTACTATCGAAGTAGAAAGTGTCCAGCTTCCTTTTCACCTGCAGTAGGTTTGTATTTTCAAACGAAGCACAAAATCATAAGTGAAAAAATGGATGGAGTCAGCCAGAATTACTTTTGTAAAATAACAAATTATACATAGAATTTACACTATAAGGACAAAAGAAAAAAGGAAAAGTACAGCAGAAGACTTCTTAGAATTCATTTCTATAAGATTGTAAGGTAACTACTATGCTTGTCTTTAAGACATGCATCTTATCAAAAGAGAACAGAGACTTGACTTGGAAATGCTGGGAAACCACAGACAAAGCAAAGGGCAAAGTCCTGAACATAGGTTCTAAGTTCTTGCAATTAAAACTGATTTTAAGTGTTCCCAACTTTAAGTATCTGGCTTTCCAGTTGTTTACAAGCCTAGTAATTTGAAACTTGGACACTGCCTACATTTAAATGGCTTCAACCTCCCAGATGAACCAACATGACTCCAATAAAGTAATAGAGCCAAATGAGTTTAGAGCCACTGGGGACTTTATCTCCTGCTGCAACAATCAGAAAAAGATATCTTTTGGAAGTTATCTTTGGAAGTTTGACCATGTCACTCTTATGAATACTTTCTCAGAATTGTTTGTTAACGTTATTTGTTCAGGCAGAGGTTGCAGCGAGGCGTGACGACATCCCAAGCCCTGCAGAGGCTTTGGGCAGCGTCGATGCCAGCAGGGCAGGGAGCAGTGTTTGCCCACAGGCTTTGCAGGTGCCAGTGGAGGAGAACAGAGAGGTGAGGGCTGACGGCTTCTGTCAGGCATGACCATCCATTCCCTTCCCTCCCTCCTTCACTCTTTGCTCTGTGGGCAGCGGCTGTGTGGCATTTCATACCCCACGTGGCATGGTAGGGTCACACCGGGGTATGGTAGTACAGCTGCAGGAGGCCGAGGTGGGAGAAGAGGGAAAGAGCAAGCTGCAAGCAGCACAGCCACTCTTGTCATCCAGGCCTGAAGCATGAGAAACTGAAATTGCCATTTTCTTTTCTCCTCCCATGCAGTCAACCTGGAGCAATCATCCTCAGCACAATCTCCTGCAGCTTCAGCTCCTGGGGATCAAAAGGCAACTATCTGACCATAAGCTGATCTTGTCTGGAGCATTAGACATTGAATTCAGATATTTCCCCTGAGTAAACACAGTTTGTTTCTTCCCTTTTTCATAGGCTCTGTCTTTGCAGCTTCTCAGTCAGGCTCTCATATTTAACTTAAGTGATATGTTTTTTCTTTTTGACAAAATATACATCATCTGAAACTTATAAATACAGTTACATACATTAATCACTTCAAAGCAGATGCAGGTCTTAGAAACCTTCAGTATGACTCCTAAAATCAGAAGTTATATGCAGGTGAAGACAGGCTTTTCTAACACAAAGCCATTCATCCAGTTGATGGGCAGCATTACCAGCTCTCCTCACAAGTCCCAGTCCCTTCAGTCTGCTTATATTTAATTTCATATGTATTGGTCCAAGTCACATTATTTTAAGCTTCAATCACTCATGCCAATTCTTATTCACGAGTAGAACAGTCCTTTTAGCAAAAGGAAGGTTTGCATTGCGGGACACACATCGAATACTTAAGAATCAGAATCGAGGTGAGGAAAACCATGAAAACAGTTGAGGAAGCACTGCCATCTCCTCAGTCTGTGTTCAGAGCAGCAGTTAATAGGAAAGCAGCTAGAAGCGTTCCCTGAGCAGCACAGCCACGAGCAGGATGTAAGGCAGCGGAATGCCGATGCCACCGGGCAGGTGGTGCCGCAGGAGCTCCACCTGTGAAAAGCTGCTCCGATCATAGGAGGCCAAGCTTCCAGTAGGCAACCACATCCTTGGTCAGTGCACCTCCGAGTCCTCAGAGACTCAGCTTCTAAGATCCCAGTCTACACAGCCCAAGCCATGTTTACTGTATGACATCTTGGCCGCCCTCGCCTCATGCCTGTTTATCTCTGTTTGCCTTTTTTGCCTAAGGAATCGGACAGAATGCTTTCTCAGTAATGGGACTTTTGAGAGCTTGCTTTCAAATAACTAATAAAATTCAAAACAAGTCTTTCTGGTTTGTTTCTTTGGTACAGTGTTCCCACTCCACCTCCTGCCAAAGCTCCCTTCCCAAGGCAGGCAAAAGTTTCTTCACGACTATCTTCCTCACATGCATTAATTAAGCATTACTCCCAGGTCTGTACTTGCAGCAGTCTTTCTTTTCACTGACCAGAAGGTAATTGTATACAGATTTTCAGCCAAGCCCTCTTGCTTAGTATTATTTTTCTTCACTAGGGGAGTTCAAATTCACAAGAGGTTGTTCTGTGCCTACTACATTATAATGTATGCAGTACACTACAATATTCTGCTGAAACTTCAGCAATATTAACACATAATTAGAAACCCTTCATATTACCATACTGTAGAATTAGCAAACAATGTGTAATCCAACGATTTTTTTTTTGCTGTTCCTTTTTACCCCCTAGGTGTTACAATTAATTAATCAGCGTTTTTTGTTTTGCAAGTATTAATACAGTTAATGATGATTAGTGTAGATAATTTTGTTAGGTTCCCGTTTTCTACCTTAGGGGTATCTTTTTCATTTTAAAGTGTTGATTGTTTCTTATCTAACTCTGAAAATGAGATTAGATACATTTAAAATGATGTTTCTTGTATTGTCAAACTATGTAGATTTATATGGTAATTTAAAATCTGATAAGCTATGAGTGGCATAAGATTGTGTAATAAAGCAATCACAGCAGTTGACACTTCAGAGAGAATTAAATTGAGTCTTGCTTTAAAAGAGAGAGACAAAAAAATAAAAAAGTACCACTACATGCTGGGGACCAAAGTGCTGGGGGGAAACATTTAGGGCTAGAGAATCATTACTTAACTTACAAGCAGTGCCCTCATTTTCTCTGCATGACTGGACAGGTGCATCCATTATGTGTCATTTCAGGAGGAAGAATAAAGGAAATAAATGGCCAAATACCAGGAGCTGCCTAGAATGAGACTGACTCGCTGAAGATTTCTGTGATGGGACTTGGATTACTGGCTTCTCCTAATGCAGTTCTCTTTATGTGCTTTTGCAGAGGCATGGATGGGAGAATAATAAGGCAGGAGTGCCCCCAATACAGTGGATGCAGTTTCTTCTAGAGAAAATTCAAATTCTCCTCACAGGTAGGGCTAAGCAAAAATAACCCTTTTGCCTTCAGATTTAAAGGCAGCTTCTAAACTAACATTGAAAATTGAATTATGCATAAGAACTCTGCACAGAGATACCCTCTTCAGCATATATGAAAGGGAAACAAGATGTGAAACGGGTGCTTTTAGGAAAGGATGATGTCCCTGGGGACTGTTAGGAGGCACATAATTTTGCAGGATGGGAAGCTGCACACTGATTTTCTTTTTACAAGAAGTCAGCCTAGTATACATTCTTAGGATGTTAACTCAAGGCTGTCATGCTGCAGCTGAAAACTGGTAGGACAGAAGACACTAAAGGTCCAGTCCAGAGCATGCTAGGAGAAACATCTGTTTGAAGTATAACTGTTGTACATGGGAAACGTGATCTTGGAGCCTTCAAAGACTACAGCTGCTCTAGACAGGACTAGGCAGCACAGTGACACTTAGGCCACTGTCACCCTCAGGCACCCACCCAGACATCTTTTGCTAGCAGTGGAGGACACTGATCCCTCTCCTCCCTAACTCAGAACTTCAGAGGAAACTGCAGTAACAAGTCCTCCTCATGAATTACCCTGCAGCACAGTCAAAGCATGTCATCAGGAGGGCAAACTGGTGGCTGGAGAAGACTACAGTCACAATGCATGACCTTCCTAGAATACACAGTAGGGGAACTTTAAAAGTCTGCATGTTTTTGGTAGAGGAAGGGATGGGCTGTGCCTTGTATAAATTATCTTGTTTTCAGCAAGACAAAAAAAGCATTTGTTAAGCCAATGGGCATTTAAGACTAGCTGAGTCTCAGTCTGAAAAGTAGAAGTGTGAATTACTTTCAGTTATGCAATCCATATTTTATGATCAAATTTTGATCAAACACATTATAATCATTGTTCTTTCAGATTTTACATCTGAATGGCAGACACTGTTGTGTCATCAGACAGCTGAGCCACGATACAAGACACATCCCTTTCCTGGCTGCACAATATGATTAGCTCTCTGAAAAAAAAACACAGGATACAAGCCCTGGATCAAAGTAGGTGGTGGAGATCCTTTACTCTGTATCATGGTCATCCTGAGTGAGCAAGGAGACCTCTCACAGGAACTAAGAGATTAGATTCACCTTCATTTTTAGCAGAAAATTTTATGGCATTTCCCACTCTCTTTTTCACTCCAAAAATGTTGTGTGTGTCTTGAGTAATTTGGAAAACAGCCTGAAATGTGTTCCTGAACTGTGGAGGAATCTGTGTGTTCTTGATTTGCTTTAGCTTAAACAAAATTTAATTTACTATCACAAATGTGTCAAGAGAGAAAAAAAAAAAATCAACGAAAAGTTTTTTCTATGCCTGAAAGAGTTTAGATGCTCTTATGCTGCTATGCTGTTAACTGAAATTTTGAGGTATGAATGCCTCTTCCTAACAGCAAGTGTTAACACAAGGTTTGATGAGAGCAAAGGCTATCTCTAACAGCCCAGATCTGCCAGTGAGGGACTGGCTGGCAAACAATTTCATACTTGACTTCTCCCTGCACACTCTGTCCCCTTGTGCTGGGCCACTAACATCACTCTGGTTCTACTCCCCTAAGCAATATCCTTGCCTTATTCTGCTTTCTTCCTCTGGCCACCTCTTGCTCTTCCCCCCACATGCACAATCTGCTGCCAGGCAGCCCCACTGCTCATTGTGGTGAAGTAGCCCCGTACTCTCCCTCCAAAAACCATCCTGGTGACACAAGGCACTGTATTCAGGCAAGGGTGACCGCCAGGTACTTGCCTCCCACACTTGTCTCTTCCTTGAATACAAAATAAAGAGTGAGCAAATAAAAACAATATCCTCCCTCATAGTCCCAAATAGGTTGTGAGCATCCAAAAGATAAAAGACTTCTAGCAGAAAACCCAGAATAAAGAAGTAAATGCTACCCAGAAAGAAATAAGCCTCAACTCTTAAATCACTTAATGCTTTCCCTGAAGTCACAGATCTACCATGGACCAGAGAAGTCAAATCTAGTCTGCTCGAAGGGATGAAGGCAAAGAGGGACACTACAGGCAGGACTCAACTTCCTATCGTGCCCTTTCATCTTTAGCAATCCCTGTTTCTCATCTGACACATCTGTGCTATAGACTACAGTCACTTTAATACCAGAGATTCATGCAGGATTTTTCTGTGTCAAACCCACAGCAATGAACAGTTCTAACTATTTCTGGGAAATCTTTTTCTATCCCACTCCACCCCCATCAAACTCCCCTAACAGTATCAGTTAAACTAAGCTGCATAAATCCAGCATAAATCAGCTGCATTGCTCTAATTCAGGCTTGCAACTCTTTAACATTATTGTGCTTTCATACTACTTTAACTCAGCCAAGCAGAAAGTACTATCTGTTAATAAAATGGCTTCTTTGGTGAGGTGCTTATAGATTAACTCTGCATTACCAAGAGCAAAAACAGTTGCATCTCTTGTTTTAGCAAACAAGCAGCTAGGCAAGATCCTTACCCTAAACAAGCAACATATACTAACACCATATGCTCAAGAATATTCATAATCATGCAAATATCTTTGGCCCATTGACTGAGTTTCCGCAAGTGAACAATTAGTTTCTCCTCTATAAATTTTAATAAGCATAGGGCAAACCATCTATGCTGTAGCTGTTAGCTTTCTCCTCATCTCATTATTACAGAAAAATCCATTTGGCATTTGTCAGCTTTCTCTGTATATCTTCAGAAGAAAATTGTACTCGGTATTCAGCAGCCTCCTTTTTAATACATTGTCATAAACAAAAGCATGCATTCATTGCTCCTCAGGTTTCTCCACAGAACCTGAGAAAAGGAAGTTTTGTCTGACAATTGTCATACTTCAGGATAGTTTTCATAAGAAAATCATTCACCGTTCATCAGCTTTATGTGGATCTACTAAAAAAAGGACGCGCTTGCTCCACTTTTCTTTGACACACAGATGCAACCTCATTATAGGTCCAAGGATGAGCAACTCTAGATACATAAACTCGTAACCAATTAGCATTATAGGGTGATCTTCTGTACTTTGAAAACGCAATTTGTGCAAGTAGCTAGGGAATACTTCCCCATGGTTATTAATTAGAGTGGGTAATTAATCTTACTGATTTTTTCCCTTCTAATTCAGAGTAATTTACTTGGGAATAAATAACTACAATCTTTTGGACAATTTTTGAATAAGTTGTTCCATTTCAGAAGAAGAATTAAGCATGGAAAATGCTTTCTGTCCACAAGTAACAGAGGAAAACAAAGCTCAATTCAAGCATCAAACACAAAGGAAGTAATTTAATTTGCACCTGCCACAGGTCAATAGGAACCTCTTCACTGCCCTCACGTACACATTTGTCTGCTCACCTGATTCCAGGCTAGACAAAAATGACAGGCAACAAGGCTGAGAAATTCCCTAATTTTGCAAGACAAGGAGTAATCTGATGTATAAGTACACTATACAATGCCTTTAGGTCTGTAACTGCTGCACTGGCATGGAGTTCCTGCTATTATGACAGTGACTGTCATGCAGCCCAGCTGCCAATTTTCCAAGAGGCCTACCACTGCCTTGTGTTACATATCTAAAGGAATATTGTAACATCCAAAGGCAAAATTCCTTTTGCCATCTGCATTTAGCAAAACCTTTGCATCTGATTTGTGATTTTTTTTTTCCATACAAGCCTTGCTTTTCTGTAGTGCTTAGCACCTTTCAGAAGCGCACAAAGCACTATCTGTCACAGCCAGCTGTTTCCTTCCTACGCCTTCCCAAGAGAACCCTGAATGGGGAGTTTATTAGCTGGTTCAAAATGCAATAGGCCAGGTGTGGAGAGTATATGACAGCAGACATTCACTTATGTAGTGAAACAAACAAACAAAATTTCTGTGATAATGCCAACTTCTGAATAGAACTTTACTGCTGCTACTGAACAGGCAGGAGGGGTGGCAGAAAAAGGCACATGGCTAGGATTCTATCATCCACTAAAAAAAGGACCAGGAAACAAGTTTGGGCACTGGACTCTGATCACCCAGACTGGCTGTTTCCTAGCTCTTTTGACTATTTCAAATATACCTCTCCTTCACACTGCCTAAGTACATCTAGGGATACAGTTCACTCCATGGGTGATATAGATGACATATAGATGGATTCTTTTCCCTACAGAGTTATTTATTACTAACTGAGAGGGTTCATGATGAAGGAAAACCACTCTTCTAGGCTGCTGCAAAATCTTGGATGAGATAGGAGAAGTTTCAGACTGAGAAAGCCACAAACTATTTTATAATAAAGCAGTCTTGGGGAAACTCAGAGGAATCCCAGGTTGAAGGACCACTTAAGCACAAGTCTGACCAATCTGTTCATGCTGTCTGGACATGAACTGGTGGATATCATAGAGTCTTGGTGTGTGGCATTTGTGTCATAGTAACATATAGACTCAAACAGCGCTAGGGTAGGTGATGATTACTCACCTGTAGGTATACTTGGTGCTTTACAGATACAAATTAAACCTGAGCTCCATCTCTCTCTGAAAAGCATTTGAAGTTTTGAAATACAATCCAAACAGCCCCAAGGCTATTTAATTTTCCTTTCAAGGTGTTGTGAATTTATACTTGGGCCCCTTTGTAAAAGACCATTTTTGACCCAATAGCAGTGATGGCTTCTTCAAAGCAAGCCACAGCCCATCAGTCAACTTCTGTTTAGTTCACAGATCATCGATGCAATGGAATTTAACAGCTGCTCAGGAGCTATTATACCCTTTCATGTCAATCTGGTTGTCAAGGGTGTAAAACAAATGTCAAAAATTTTCAAGAATAATTTTAATTGATATTTACTGACCATACACAAGTAGTAAGCCTTTCTGCCCTAGCTTTTCTCCAAAGGGTAAAGTCAAAATACCTTGTAACCTGGGAATTAGAGCTGCCAGAACAAATTGGTCAACACAGTAAACATCAGATATATTCTTAAGCTGTAGGAGCTTAACAGCACATTTACTCAATAAATCCCTGCTCTTTGTTTCACTCTCATAAAATAAAACTAGCTAAAGAATAAAAAGAAGCTAAAAAGGGGAATATTTTTTATTAAGGCTTCACATCTGCTAGAGTAAAGGGGTTTTTTTCCCCTAAAATTCAATCCTCAAAATGTCATGAATGTACGAAGCCTCAAACAAAACAAAATAAAGTTACTTTATGTAAAGGAACAGTCTTTATAGGGTAGGAAAAAAAATGATGTCAGATATATCTTTCAAACCATGAAATATAAACACAAATATAAGGTAATTACCAGGAAAGAAAAAGCCCTTATGAGCCAACTGGAAATTCAAAAAACAAAACAAAACAAAACAAAAAGCTCAAATTGCAGCCCTGAAATTTAGTTTTGAGAAATCATCTCAACTTGTAGACTTCTATATTACATAAAGATTATACTTTTAAAAATTTCCAAGCTTTTATTTTGCACTGAAATTAAAATATAGACAAAATAACTACTCCTTTTGAGGATGCTATTGCCAAGCAGCTCAGCAATGGCCTCTGTCGAAATGCATTAGGCCAGGGACTAAAATATTCACATAAGAAAGGGTCCTATGTCTTCCTTTCCTCAAAACAAAACAGAAAAATCCTGCTAGTTCCCTAAAAAGTACATTACTCTTTAGGTTCTTGGCTAGGAGTTTACTGAACCCAAGGCACCAGTTGAAATACAATGCTTGGAATCAAGGGGAAAAAGTTACAAATAAACAGTATGGTGTCTTGTAAGTCCAGGAATGGAGCTACGTGCATGTGTTCTGCAAGGGTAAGACCATTTGTACTCTGTAATGAAGAGAAAGACGATGGGCAATTTGTGTCCTTGGATGCTTTCTCAGAGGTGTTCTGTATGTCAGAGAATACACATCAAATTGCAAATAGCTGCTGACCAAAGGCCTAGGTTCTTCTTTCACTTTCACCCAGCATCACAGGGCTTTGGTTTTTGTCTTTTTACCCTGTTTCAATGGACTGAAGAGATGTGTGAAAAGGAATTAGAAAGGAAAACTTGTTACTAAAGCAGCATTCAGGTAAAGAGTAAGCATCCATTTTCATTCCATCAGGCAGAGGATGACCATACATGGTAAATTACTAAATAATAGGAAGTGATGCTACCCACCTCCTCCACACCTCTTCCAGCAGATGATTGTTAGGGAGCAGTCTTAGTCAAGAGCTGTAAACTAAAGGTTTTAGGAAGTGGGACTTGGTGGTTTGCATACAAATAGCTACTCTTGTTCCACGAGTTACAGAAGGGCCAAGACATAAGGGCTGATCACATCTGAGGTTTTCATTTGCTAATAAATGCAATTGTACATCCAGCAGGCCAATTTTAAGTGCCCATATAGTGCACAGCTGGCTCTGTCCACTCTTCTTGAAAGAAGGCAACCCTGCCTATGCAGCTATGGGCATCTACCACACAGCTCTAGATTATAAATTCAGAGTTGAGGAGAGAATTTGCTTAATTCTCAGGTATATAATTTACTTATTTGGTTTAGCCTTCACTTTCTTTGTAACTAAAAAGAAACACTAGAATTTCAAGTCATTGCTAGGAGAGACCATCCCTTGCAGAGAAAGTGAAAATTTCTTAGAAATATTTATACAAATTAATAACTGATATATTTGAACAAAAATAAATTCTTAAAGCCAATGTGGTGTGTTTTTTTTCCGTTTTCAAGGTCAGAATAAAATTTCCCTCACATCCAGAGGCAACACTAGGACAATGCAACAAAGTCCTGTTTAGGACTAGGAAAGAACAACTCCCTTCAAAACATGTCACTCTGAAGTAAAATAATATTAGCTATTAAAAAAAAATGGTGTGTTTCTATAAAAAGTTTTCAAAGTCTTTTTTCAAGTAGTTCATTTGCCACAGATGCATTACAAAAATGTTGTTCTAGATTAATTGTCTTGTTCCCTTTTGAAGGTGAGAAGAAGTGGGAAGTTTTACACAGAAATGTCCTTCTTTTGTGATGCTGTTATGTCTCTCAATCTAGGGGCAAGAAATCATTCCTGCTTAAAAAACTTTTGACTGCTTATTCCTGCATAAAATTTCACCCATATCTAAAATACCTGGACTCAAAAATAGAGATCTTCTGAGGTGTAGAAATGAGTGAAGTAGACTGATCTTTTCATTATCAAATCACAAGGAGAAATTAATAAGAAGGTAGATTGAAGCACTGAGTATCAATCTGCAGATAAAGCAGAGGAATCAGTAAGACACATAAAGAGAAATGACTGTTAGAAAGCTACATTTGCTTTCGACTCTCTGAAATTTTAACATTCAAAACAAGCTAGGCTCCTACTTTTGGCTTGGTAGTATTTTGAGAGATGAACTTTTGTATCCCTGCAAAATTAACAGGATTCTCTCACTGTCCCATGTTTACATCCTATTTTCCTGGAAGTAGCGACTGCCTGGGAGGAATCCAGGACTTTTGTGCCAGCCATTTGTTCCCCACTAGCCACTATACTTGTCAGGCAGGAAGCAGCCTTGATTAAGTTATTTGTATTCCTTAGAGGTTTACTACTGCCTGAGCTCACTCTGCAGTCCTCTAACCCTGACCAGGAACAGCTGAACAAATGAAAATAGTTCTGGCTGTTATATGCCATTAAGATATAATGACTGTCTCAGGAGCACAGAACACCAGCACACATTTAAGTTGTGAGCCCAAAGCTTTGCTGCTCTTTTCATTACACCAGTCTACCAGAAAGAGCTGAGTGGATTTACAGAGAGAACTCTGATGCACAGACAGAAATCCTCAACAGGACTCCAAGTCCTAAACTCCCGCAGTTTGTGTGTGCCTGTTGTTCCCTTTTAACTGGCTCTTGGCTTTCAGAGATGCCCCCCAACTGAAAACGTTTAATCAGTGTTTTATAGCATGAATCCATACCCAGATGTGTAAAACTGGAACTGGAGGAGACAGTGCATCAGAAAAATAAGTTTGTCTCCGAGCAAATGGAAGGAGGGCTGGGCATCATGTACTACAAAGAGACAAAATGTCCGTGCAGCTGCCTAGAACTGGCTGCAACTTCTAAAACTGATTTACCACTCTTCTCTTATAAGAAATCCCTGTTCGACTTAGCCAGGTTAAAAACATTTTTAGCTCAGCCTATTTCTGGTTTTTTTTTTTTGCATCCTGGCACATAATAAACATGTGCAACTGAGGAGGGGACTTTTTAAATAAAGAGCAGGGAAAGAACTTGCTCAGTGTTCTGATAAAAAAGTGTAGTACAAATGTGGCTTTCTCTGTGTCCTGTTAGTCAATTTATAGGTCTGTCTTGAGGGAATTTAAGTTAAATCAGAAAAACAAACAAATATAGTAATTGGATGAAGCAGATTAGTAAGAGCTTGGCACTTTTATGCAGTCCTGTGTTCAACTAGCTTGACAATACAAATCTAAAGTAATTTCCAAAGTGCTTTGACTTCCTCCTTTAATCATTTATTTCTTAAACAGGGAAAATAATGCACAAATATTATTTTAAACTCCAAATATATTGAGGGCAATAACTAATTCTGTAAACTGTTAAAGGAAACTCTGAGGCAGAGAGCAGGACTTAAGAATTGCTAACCACAACTTTAAATTTCCCTGCAATGCCTTTCAAAAGGATTTTCTCATGTGTCATTAGGCTCATTTCTTCTTAAACATGACAGATATTAGTATCACCATAATACCACCATTCATACATCTTCATTTTTTCGGTCTGTTCTTTCTCTAAACTTGCTATCCTCTTCAAAGTTCTGATACTTAAAAAAACACCCTTCTCTCTTGTCAGCAAAGCACTCTCATTCTCTTCCTCCAAATCCCTCCTTATAACCTACATTTCACTTAGATTGACAGTAGTGCTTTAAATGCTGTCAGTATCACACCCTATCTTACAATTTTACTCTTATCCTGTGTATCATATTCTTCTAAAATCAGATTCTAAATTGCTTGGGGCTCAAAGTTGCCTCTCTCCTCTTCTTTATCTTAAATCATCCAAAGGGCCAAGCTCTTCCTATTCCAACTGGTTAATTTGTAGGAGCTATGGGACCGTTTTGTGGCAGCTGGAAGTGCAGCTAACATTATTCTACCCACGAACTAGGAACCAGCTGAGCACATAATATTGCAGTTCCATGTTTTCCACTTCAGTGGACCATATCACTGGCATAGAACAGGTTACATGGTGTTTGGAATGTAGATCAAGGTCAGCTGGTGTTGCTCACTTTCAGAAAGCTAACTTGACAGAGTTTTGAATCTGTTTTGGTTTATTTCAATTTTTTCTAAGCTAACTTTAAAAAATCCGGTGACATTTAATTATGAATCTCACATATAATGTCCTTAAAATGATACAATATGCTCAAAAGTAGAGATGGTAATCATGAAATCCCAAAAGCAAAGGATCAAATCAAGGCAGGGGAACTGAGACTGGAAAACCAGATGTTCTCTGATAAATGGGGGGGGAGTGGATGCTAACTACAATAAAAGAGTACGGCAATGACTACACATTCAATATTCTAAATATAAAATGGATGTCTTCGGGAGAAAAAAATCAATTTTGATGTTGAGTGTGATAAAATATTAAGCTTTTTAATAAAGAAAGAAAAGCCTTTCTTTGGTGGCAATTATGTGGATTTAATGGAACTTCTCCCTGTCAAAATTAAACTCAACTCACCCCAGGAGTCCTGACTATCTAAAACATACATCTTTCTCTACTCCTTTTGAAGTATCACTACATACCAGTAAGCTTTTTAATTGACATTAAAAAAAAAAATAGAAAGCCTTCATAAACATAAAATGAGCCAATTTAAAACATTCATGGACTTTGTACTGAAATGCTGATGAAATAAAAAGCATATCTGAATTACAGAAAACACAATTTTTTAGAAAGTGTACCTCTAAGAAATTATTAAAATAATTTTTTGCTAGTGATTTCCTACTTCACAGACAGAAAAGCTGTTTTCCACTGGCTTACTGTTTCCATAAGCCAAGTATCACAGGGGCTTTGGTTATCTTGTGTGGCAAAATAGCCACATTCACCTGAAGCACAGGGGCAAGCAAGAGCACCTTTTGAATACTGCAGTGTTCTGGTCATGACAACGTGGAGACATCCTGTTGCAAGGGGCAACAGGCCCTTAACATATCCTCGTGAAGGATTGGCAGAAGTCTGTGATGCATGAGTGAGGCTTCTTTTCCTTTGTCTTCCTCTTAACTAGGTGCCTCCCACAGGGGTCTGCAGGAAAGGGACATGAAAGCCCTCTCATCAGTGCTGCTGGGAGTTGGTGTCTCACCCTGGGAGGATCCCAGGCCAGAGAGCCATAAACATTGCATGACACTGAGGTGGCACGGGTCAAATGGGAAGCAAAAGTCTGGTTCATAGTTTTCATAAATTGGAATTCACAAGAAAGAGTCCATTGTTTGGCATCAAAGGAAAAGTGCATATCTAGGTACAAATTAAAAAATAAAAGTCATAATTTATTTCAATTAAAAGACACAGCAGAAGTGATTAAAAAAATTATAAGAGATATAATTGGGACATGCTGTTTGGAGAGTGGCTGGAATGTTGTGCAGAGCAGCGAGGACAGATGTCTCAAAGCTACTGGGTAGCACAATGCACCAGCAGCCCTTTGCCAGACAAGCAGGGCATATACACCCCAATTTACAGCTCTGTTTTCAGCTCACACTGTGCCTCTTAGGAGACTTAAAGCCTTGACCCTCAAGAACTGCAGGCTCTGAATCCCAAATATATCTGCAGCTACTCTCCAAACAGGTTATCTGCCCTTTTGCAGCTGAGCATGCACTGGTAAACCTCAAGTGCAAAAATACTGGGATATCTTGGAAGTTTGTCCAAAGACACAAACTCTTTACCATTTTCCTACAGAATCCAACGCCTGAAAAGGACGCATTATGAAGTGTCTAAAGCATGGATCAATATTTGAAGCTCGATATGGTTTTGGGATTAGCTTGTTTTCCTGCACTCATCTGCTCTTTTTAATCATCTACTCCAAGCAAAGGTTCATTTCTACAGCATGGAGACTTCGGCTTCTTGCTGCATTGGGGAGTTCTGAATCTGTAAAAAAATTTTAGTAGAAATACTGTGGCACAGCATAAAGGCAAGAAAAAAGCTAATCAAGACACTACATCTGAGATGAAAAAGTTACTGATCCTAAAAGAGAAAGTGAGTCAAGAAAGTTACAGTTAACATTCTCTTTGATCTGTGTATGAATTCTCCATTTAATTTGCTTAAGCTTGAAAAGAGGTGGACAAGGAAGAGAAGGTTTTATGAGAGAAAAGGTTTCACAGTAATTCAACTGGTTTGAGACTTTTGAAAAAGCATTAACTTTAACGCTGTAAATCCACCTCTTTTAGACCTTCTCCCCCCACGGTCTAACACAAAGCAAAAAAAATAATTATTTTTTTTTTGGCTCTTTAGATCATCATGTTATAAACGACATATATCACACTAAAGGTAAAAACCTTTCAAATAAGAGTATTTATTTAGACCTTACAACTGCAAAATCTGCACTTAAAATTACCCCTGTATTTACGTCTTTTGAAACAAATAGATAATAGATGTGAGATGGACTGTTAGGCAAAAATAGTAATGTGGACTACTTGTCAGATGCTGAAAATGCTGTATAATAGATCTGGATAGTGTTTAATGCTGTCCAGATGCCACATTGAGAACATAGCCTCACAAAAAGCTGACGGGTAAGAGGATTTAAATATCTGTCTCTGAGGGTACTGGGGTAACCCTATTTTATTGCTGGCCCCCAACACTGTGCCACACAGCTTTGGGACTGATAGAGGGATTGGAGAATGAGAACAAGGTCCCTCCAGCTTCCCCAGCCCAGCACTCTCTTGCACACAAACCCTGGCAACAGCTGTCTTTCTCACTGCTTCACCACTGGCCCTGAGCATTTGGCAGCACCAGGGTGATTTTCTGCCCTAGAGATCCAGAAGACAGAGTGCTTGTGCTTTCTGCTGACCAGTTTCCTTCAACTTGTCTGATTCCTCAGGTGGAAAAAATGAGGTGTAACACAGGAGTGGGCCACCACTCAGTTGTGGGGCAGTCCAGTGATGCCATCCCAATATCATGTACCAACTTATCCCCAGTACATTGCAGAAGTAATAACTCACTCTCTGGCTGGGGTGCTTTGCTCTGTTTTACTCTGCATCTTTACAGAGGAAATTACTAATCTGATCTTGTCAATGGTTTCTTCAAATATCCTTTCGACAGCCTAATGTCAGCACAAATGCTACTACGAACATTAGAGAGGTGTAATTTGATCTCAAAGCCTCTTGATCCCTTTTCCTCCTTCAGCCTTCCAGATAAAGAGTGGATCATGAGGTGCATTGTGTGCAGGTTTTTTTGGAGGAGCCAGTAAAAGCTGGTCCCATGGTCACATTAAAAGTCCCAGGGTACCTCTTGTTAGAAGAGAATAAGGATTTTTTCTTCCACCAAGCTCTCCTCCCCGGGCAATGTACTAAGTGCCTGCCAGCTGTCTTCCATCTAGCAGAGGGAGCTGAATGCTTTTCCTTTTTTTTGTAATGAAGGCCACTACCTATATCTAAGCTATTAATTCAAAGACAAACAGGCCTTCTTTGATGGAAAAATGTGAAGTAGAAATGGGTTAATAAATGTGAAAATGAATCTTCTAAGGATAATGTGCCACTGTCAAGTAGCAAAACAGCTGAAGCACAGTTCTGACATCTCCTCAGGACACATGATATTCTCATAAAACATGGGCAGGGGAGAAACATTTGATGTCTGGCCCTACCATTTATATTTTTAGAAGGCTACACAACAATACTTTGACACCCCAAGGTATCTAATGGTTCAACAGTCCTGTACAGCTAGGTTCTGCCTCCTTTCTAAGCCACACAAATCCATAAACCTTCACTGACCTGTAGTGTCAGTATGTTCCTGCCTGCAGCTCTTTTTATCTGCTGTGTTAGAAAGCCTGACAAGACTGCTTATTGAATTTCATCCTTTCAACATCAAAAATACTAGCCATGCTCTCCAATTATTTAATAGATTCTGCTACAGTGGAGATCACTGATTCATTTTCACTAGACATATCCAGTCATTGTAAAGAGCAATTATATATAATAAAAGCCTAGCTGTTCTCAAACGTTCTTTTATCAAACACATAGTTCAGTGATTACCAAGATAGGCAATGATCTGATATTGATAATAAAACTTAATGTCTTTGGTGTTAGTTTTACCAAAATATCAGTGGTTTTGCTCTGCAAACCTCGGCACTCAAAATGCAGCAACTCTGTTTGGCCTGCCTTTTGCTTTAACTGTTATATTTATTTCATGGTCATGCTTTTTAAGCCTCACAGAAAGGTGTCTCTGATTCAGCTCTTTGCTGCTTGGCAGTGCTGTCTGGAGGAATGACACAGGGAGACGGGAGATGCTGACTTCTGAAGCCAGCGCTGTCACAGGGCAGCCTCGAGCAAGATGCTTTGTCTCAGTCTTCCCATCTGTAAAATGTTCCTACTTAACTACACACTGGGGGCCGAAAATCAATTTGTTAATGGCTGTGCATTAGCCCTATGCACAGCCTTTTGAACATACAATATGTCCTAAAAATACTAACCCTTTTTGCCCTTATTCACAGATTACTTTCCAGGCCAACAGATTAAGGTATTCTTTTTCTAAAACTTTCCCAGAAATAAAAACTCAGTGATAGCTACTTACTGAGCCTCATCTCGCAATGGCTGAGGTTGCAAGTCCTCTACTTGAAGTAAAAACTTTTTCTAACCCTTCTTTTTACAACTGAGATAAAACTAGAAGCAAAATTAGCATAGTGGGGTTCACAGTGCTTGCTTGACCTTGCAGTATAAATTGTGAAGAGCAAGATGAGACTATCCACCTTTTCCAGACTGGTTTTGAATCCAACCAGCTAACAAAGGCTCTAGTGATGAACATAATCATTGTCTTGAGCAGATGTTATATCCCCACTGATGGAAACCAGCAGTATGTGTAAAGTTCCCTGCTTTAGAAAGCTATTACGTCCCACAGGCAGTTTTCATGCATTTCAAAAGATTCTTATTTTAGCTAGACAACATGGTCCTCTATCTTTTATATCCTGTCATTTCTCATCTTTAGGGCTACACTGGATACAAGTTTCCCTTGACATGTTCTCTTTTTTCTGCCCTAAAAATCAGATTCAGGCTGACTGTGGCCATTTTGCCTGGTAGCTAGGATATGAGCACGGTTCCTGCTGGAACAGGGGTCGCAGCCATCACAGAGCCTGCCCACAGCTCACACACACAGGCAAACCGTAGGGACCACACACTATAAGGACAACGTGCTTGTACCTGAAATAAATTTACATAGGGCACTTCAACTCCCTATTTAATATTTACTTCATCCCCTGGATCTGGAAACTGCTAGACATCTCTCTTCAGGATTTACTGGAAGGAAGCCTCAAGACAAGTTTACTGGGTGCAAGGTACACATGCTAGGAGAGTAAAGAACAAATGCTCTCCTAGGAAGAGAGGGTGTGTGGATGCATTTATTCTGCCGCACGAATTCGGATCTTGCACTCAGATCAGAGCCCCACACAGTCTGCATGCCAAGTTATCCTGCTGCTTCAGGCTGAAGCAGGTCCAACCTTTCATGAAGCCAGGAAACCTTGTCACAGCACGGAGGGATAACTCTTAATATTTTGCTTCTAATGTCAGCAAGGGTATAGGAAGTATTCAAGAATGCAATATTGCTCTGCAATTTTTTTTTACAGAATTCAATCCCACAGACCAAGGAGACTATAGGTATGACCATCAGACTCAAATCCCTGCGTCAGGACTCTGCACAGAGCCATGGCCTCTGGGAATTCAGGGATCTGCAGCGCTGCCAGACGAAGCACAACTCGCTGCACCCTCCACTTTGCCACCCCCAGTTTCAGGAAAGTAGCTGGCCTAGTTTGCCTATTACTATCGACTGCTCCAGCTCTGCCTTATAATTGGAATTCATATCCTGCAAAAGCTAGAGCCTGCAGCTAACAGATACAGCAAATTATTCAGCATTAACCGTCATAATCTGCACTGGTTTTCATGGTTCCTGTTTCCCACTCCTCCCCAGTGACACACAGGCTGTCTCTGTGGGCACAGAGAAGCACATGTGGAGCAGCCACAGCAGCTGTGAGGGCAGCTGGAGGTGGGAAGGAATTTTGCTTGTGTGCATGGTCCCTCTACTTCATATTCTAGTGCCACATCCATTCTTTTTCCACGCCAGGCAGCTGTGAGGCTTTGGTAATATACCACCTGAAATCTATTTTCATCTAGCATTCAAAACATGACTGTAAATGCTTTATTGTTGTCGTACTTTTAGATTACTTTAACTTTAAGAGCACTGCTTTCCTGCTTTTCATTTTTCCTGGCAATACACAGTGCTTCTCTTCCCTGTAAGGTGAAAGATGTATAGACTGCTAGTTGTCAGTGCTTGCAAGTAGCCATTTAAAAGCAGATATTTTTTGTCAGCATTTTTATTTGTGAAGCTGCTATGACAGATTTGGAAATTGAAGCCCTTGATTTATCTCCAGGCTGAAAACTAGACAGAGGCAAGGACACCGTGAGCCTTAGGAATGAAATTACAAACATGTCATTACTTTCTTTAATCTTCTCTTGTTTCTGTGAAATTGCTCCAGACAACCCCAAAAATCCGTGTGATTTTATAACAAAAAATCCTCATTTCAAGCTATTTTCCACCCATATTATTTGAGGCCACTCACTGTTAACATGTGTAAAAACAAAGGCTAGTAAATATACTGCTTTTTAACATGTGCAGGGAATAAGCCAAGACACCCAACCAACATCCCAAACAGTCATGTTTAAAATCATCCCTTCCCTTTTTTTCTTTTCCTTTTTATATATATATATATATATATAAAATCTTGTTTGGCTTACAAGAGAAAACGGTTTGATAGTGAGTCACTCTAGCACTCAGTTCAGGCCACATTTGGTGTAATATAACATCACATTTGGCACATTGAAACCATGACTGACAGACTCTGATCAAGATTTGCGTGATGGGAGTAGCAGGGGTTATTGCAAAGCAGAAGTGAGAGGCATCAGAGGAGCTAGAGTGAGAAAGTGGCAAAAAGCCCAACTTCCATTTGCCTGCTGAAGAATTTCTATTAGCTTCTGTTTTTCTACTGCACTATAGTCCTATTCAGAAATTAAAAGAATGACTACATGTATTATTTTGTGTTGTTGCCATGGGACAACATCCATGGGCAACTGAAAAGGCTCTACTGCGACAACAAAGAGTAGGGGTGCAAATGATTGTATAAAGTATAGCCCCTTTCCTAAGCCAGTTCCCAAGTTGATGCTGGCACTCATGGGGCTACTCCCAACTGAGCAGTGCCAAGTAGAAAATTGCAGTTGCCTCAACTGTGTAGAAAACTCCTTTCCCATTGGGCTGGTGCATTTCCCATGTGAAAAGTATTCTGGTCATCCTTCAGCTATGCACCACTGAGACAGTCATCTAGTGCCAAGAGAATGGGTGGCCTTGTGTTTTGTACAATTTGCTGAGGTGGAAACAGTTGACAGGTCTCAGTTCACCTCAAAAATCAGACAGAAAACAGCAACAACCACGTATTCATATCTTACATAGGTCTAAGTGGGTAAAGAAGTCATCTACTGTGGAATTGTTCTCATTTTGCTTCAGATCCGGGAGAAGGTCACTTGGCCTGGGGTAATTCAAGCCTACATCTTCCAGCTCCTGGCTGCAGCCCCGGAGCTGACTGGGCTGGGAAGGAGGAGGAGTGTGTTTCTCCCCTCCTTGGTCAGGTGTTTGACTTTGCAGAAGAATGGGTTAGGTCCCTAGCTGTTAACCTCAAGAGTTATTCTCATCATCATTGACCCAGTAAAGTTGTGCTCTTATTATTATGAGAGTTGGCAGTAGTGACAAATAAACCCTCAAGCAAACGTGGGTGTCTGCAGCCATATCACTTTACAGAAAGCACTCATGCCAGAACTGAAAATGTTGGCACTGGGGACCATAAAAGCCCATTACCCTTCCTGGTAAATCTGCTGTTTGACCCGGTTTCTGGAAGAGGTTCAGGTAAAAGGTTCCAGTACTGAGCCCAAATGAATAGCTGATTTATTATATGCTTAGCTAATTTGACAAAGTTACAAAGAAGGGTGAAAGTTCAGGTATATCGCTTTTTCAAGCATCTCCTGCCATTCAACACTCCACATTGATTATAAATGCACCTGCTTCAGTGGGCTGAGGAGCCACATCCTAGGCACCTAAATCCACCCCTACAGATTTAATGCAGAGCTCTGGACTCTGCTCTGGCAGGTAGGCACTAAAGGTTACATATCACAACATATGACTGATCCTTAAACCCCTTTACCAATCCACCTCTTTGTCCTCAGATTCCTCGATGTGACATGAAATCATTACCTGCCCTTTATCACAGGCCTTTTCTGAGAATAAAACCAGTAATCTCCAAGAAAACTTGAACAAAAGAATCTTGAACAAAGATTATTTATTCTCACCACCATGCTGCTGAGCCACCGTTTTCTGTCTTCAGAAGTAAGAGCTGAAAGCTGTAATGAGCAGCACTTAAATAGGAACGAGCTGTAGGCAGAGGTAGGAAGTAGACAATCTCATCTCTTCCCTCCTCCCACACCTGCTCTCCCATACCTTTTGGAAGGAAGGGAGAACTGGGCCTTCCTGTTATCAGTAGATCAGGCTTCTTTTGGGAACTCAAATTTGTGATAGGATCGCCAGAGGAAAAAAAATCAAATATTAATCATCAAGGAGTAACAAAAGCCATGTTGTTATTAGCCAATGGGGCCACCTTAATGATGATTTCTATTGTTATATACTTAGGCTGCAAGATGTCTTCCCACATAAATTCTGTTATTGCAGTACCTCTGTGATAAATGTATAAATTTGCTTCATCACTTGACCCCAACAATGAATTCTAGCAATGAATTCTAGCTGTAAATTACTGTTCAAACCTTTCACTTATGGCATAAATACTCTTTGTTGCACAATGAGCGTAGTTTTGCATATCAACTATGTAGTGGCATTTTCCTATGTAATTTCACCATTTATATGGCATTTCACATTATTTGGGAACAGGTGAATTTAAAATATGTTGTTGCATAATCTCCATTTTGGAGGAGATCTTTTGAGATAAACACATCAGGCATCAGTGCTTGGTGCTAAAATTAAAACTTCATCTGCTTAAATGTATGGGTTGTGAGTGCAGCAGAACCATTTTCATGTCAGTGAGACGAGAATCAATTCCGTAGAATGGAAAGATTACTTAATCTGAGATATGTTTTCTTGTTTTAGAACTTGTGATTGACAGACTACCTTATTACTCTTCCTTTTTTTCTTAACTTTAAGAATATCTAATGAAATTAATCACAGCCTGGAGGAGACAGTTTGAAACCTGCTAAGAATTATATATGTCAGTGCAAGCTTTACAACTCACTTGGACTAATTTGCTGCTGGCAAATATATCATTGTCACACACTTCTGTAAACTTTGCATTTGCAATCTTTTGAACTAAGCATACAAACTAAAGCACTAGTTTTCAAGTCTTAGGGTCTGATAGAAAAGTTGATGCAAGGTTTCTAATTTGACAAAAGCTCCAATAAAAATTCGTTGTTATAATCCCTTGTCCTCTAGTAATGCTTATTATTTAGTCCGTATCAGAAGCACAGACAGAGCAGGAAAAAAATAATTTTGCTATATCTAAATAAAGCATGGAACAGCTAACATGGAAAGCAGAGAAATTAGTTTGTACAGAAACTTGTACTTTATGCAACGAAGTATCAGGCAGAATATTTAAATCATCAATATTATTATTGATTAACTCATACAATAATTTATCTTGCTTTAATGGACAAAGAGCACTGCATTATGCTACACCCAGACTATCCAAACAGTTTATAGAAGCAGCAAAAGCCAGAGGAAACTTGTCAGTAGTTTTTGCTGCTTCAGTACCTGTCACTACTGTCAGTTCCCTTTAAGTTACTGATTTCTATTTGAAACAAATACCAGGAACAATATCTCTGCTATTAAAACTCCTGTGCTAAAGCAAAACCTTAATTACAACCTCCTATTCTCTTGAGTCAAGATACAGGCACATCTGACTGTCACACAGCCCATCTGTTTCCAAACTTGTTTTGCTTTATGTTGCTGAAGACATGGTAGAAGTTGCAGCAGGAGATGAGTCTTCCTGCGGAGGAAATGCTTTTCCAGTGTCAGGATTCAGAGGTGTCTGCTTGTTTCCAGACTAGGTACTGCCATTCCAGCTCTGACAGCTATCTGAATTGGGATTATTAGCAAACGCGGTACATCCCGCTGAATTGAGTTCCTTTCTACATCAGTGGTTGTCACAGACGTTTGCTCTCCTGATACCACCTAACATAAGTGCAAATCTAATGAGATTTGTAAATATATGTTAAACTAACATATTAGCAAGAGAAAAAGGCAAATTTTTAACATGACAAGCTTTAGGTACTGTAAAAAAATGCCTTAAATGTTACCTCCATTTCACAAATGGAAAACATGGAATAATACAAGACTTGCTTAAAAACCAGTAAAACCTAGGCAACCTAATATTGATTTTGCTCCTGTTAGTTAAAGGGCTTCGGGGAAGTAGCTCCTCCCCACCCAAACATGTTCATAGCAAAATATATTTGCATAGACACAGAGTCAGAGACAAAAGGATTTTTCAATGATGCCTGGGGATTTGAATAAATATATTTAGACATATCAGTATATCCATCTCAAATATATTTTGAGATTAGATCAGATGTGGATCTGTATTCTCTAGTCACATTGTTATGGGACTTTTGCTTAACAAGAGAAACAGGCACATTAGAAAGTGAGGCAACCCTTGACTTCGTTTGTCAAGTCCCATCTGAGATGCTGGTTTGCAATATGTGTTTCATCCGTGTGGACAGACTTTCTAACTGATGCCAGTATGAGGCAGTAAGAAACCCAGGTACTTCCAGGCTCTATTTGTGTTTACAAAACAAGCAAATAAAGCAAAACCTTGAATACTGTTTAAACCCTTCTTTGTTACCATTTTTCTTGGGGGTTTTTTGGTTATCGGAGCTTTCCTAAAGTTACCTGGTACAAATAAATTTAGGAAAGAATTGGGAATATCAAGAACCTAAGGGATGACCTCAAAAATTTTTTACATTCTTATTAGTATTTTTTATCAATTTATGAGAAATTGTTTGTGAAGGGTCTTTTTACACAGGAATCTTGCAGAGATGCTCTTGCTTTTGTTTTAAAGCCTAGTTCTCCATCGAGGAAATGCTGTACCAGCCAGATGAAGATGTTAGATCAGTCCCCTTGAAAAAGATTTAGCTGGTTCTTGGTGCCAGCTCTATACCAGCAAGAGAGTTAGCTTTTCATAACAAACTGAGCATTAGAGTGGTTGTTTGGCCAGCAAGGAGCAAAGGGATGTGGGTTAATCACACCATACCAGGCTCTGCATTCTTTAGTAATCAGTCATTTGCATTTCTTCGAGCTTAGCACAGCTACTGAAACCAGCTGTGCCCAGAGAATTTCATGAGGACATTTAATTCCCAGACCTTTCCCTGCAGGAACATATTTCACTCACCCAAGTTCTTCTTAGGAATATCTTCTCATGGTTTTCTCCTGTCATATTTGCCAAATTCTCCTGCAGTTTATCATGAAAAAACTCCCCCTTGCTTTCCCATGACTTTTAGTGAATATATAGGCCTTCAGAGAAAACAAAGAAAGAAGCAAATACCAAGTCCCTCTATTATTTCCAGATTTACTTTTTTTTCTGTCCATCTGTAATTGCACATTTTCTAATTTGAAACATGGACAGTTCACTACCGGTACGTGACTATGCCAGACACTAATCCCTCTCAATATCCTCCTACTCCAATTTCTATGCATTAGCTTAGAAACAAGCTGTATTGTTGTCTCTGCTTCTTGTAGGAGGTCAGTGCATTAACAGGCTACTGATTTTTATGGAGGATAGATGAGATATGGGTCAGTACTGTAACACTTCATGCAATTTTTTTGGATGTATCTGATGCTGCCTAATAAAAACTTTGACATAGGAGGTCACTCAAAGCGGGGAAAGAAGAAAAGAGTCAAAAAAACCCAGCTGAACTAAACCTTTCTTTATTCCTTGCCCCAGAATGACACACATACCACACTTTGCAAAAACAATAATTGGGCCCTAAACTTAAGTACATCCAGATGAATTAAGACTAATTTTAGAGAGGTCTGGGGGAGTTAGGCTGATTTTAACCTGAGCTAGCTTTGGTATAACTCAGACTGATTTCTGTGGTTCTCCATTTCAACCTGTTTCATACACATGTGATGTCTGTCAAATCATTGCTAGTTATTTCAAAAACTAAATCAAACCATAAATTAGCTCACTTGTTAGAGATACAGGGCAGCAAGGGCTTTCCTTTATTTTCTTGTATAATAATCCCAGTTTCTACAGACTACTTCATTTCCATTTGCAAGAGAATTTCGTGACTCGTACAATGAACTGTGCAGCTCATGAAACTCTGACAATGGTCTTCACTCCTTTCTTCTGGTTAATTGTAACAAATTTCATTGGCTTGTTATAAAGGAGATTATTTCTGGGAAGGAAATTCCTGCCCCAGGTATATAAGAAGGTGAGAGATTTCCAAGTTTTTTCTCTTGAGCTTATTAATAGTGCATCAAGGTTTAGCCTCTTTCAGTATGAATTTAACAGAGGGGTTTTAGAGTTCCTTTTAGCCATGAAGAAGTGAGAATGCCTCTGCCATTGTCAGAGAGCAACTGCCTGTCATTCTTTTTGGCAAGCACCCGAGTAAGTGGGTGGCAGCTGGTGACAAAGGCTATGACTGCACTTGCCATTTTCTTGTAATAGCTGAAGCAGAACTTTGGCCTGAAGCAATCGCTGCTGAGTTCCTTATGTCTCCAGCACACTCTGAGAGGGGAGCTATGCAGATGTAAATATTTATATCAAATATGCTAGTTCCAATTGAAGCTCCTATTATACTTTTACCCCAAAAGAAAAGGGTATGCTTAAGATTGCATCCTCATTTCCCATTAGTTATGGGGAGAGGGTCTCTTGTGGCTACAGGGACTTCAAGCTATTGCTTTCTACTTTATTGTCTACTACAGATTTTATGCTCAAGGTGTTGCCTGTAGGCGACCTGCTCCCTCTTGGACTCCTGAAGTCAGTCCGGGTTTTTAGCAGTGCCCTTTGTTCAGTTTGAAGGCTGCTTGTGAGTGACAGTGGAAGTCTTTCTGTTGGGAACCTGACGTGATGCCTCCTCAGTCCCAGCTCTGGGGACTTTAGGGCATATCAGCACTGCCAAGTGACACTCTGTCAGTCTGCCATCATCTTTCAGAGACCTTTTTCTCTCTTTGCCTTTGCTTTGAAATTTCTTTCATTCCCTCCCTGAGCCCTTAACAGTTTTTGCAGTCTTATCTGAATCTTCAGTTATGCCCCCCTTCTTTAATTTTGAACCTCACATTTACAATTTAATTATGAGACTTTTGGTGCTGGAAGAAGTATTGCAGCATTTCCTCCTGCCAATAGCTTTCTTTTTCTCACTTTTGTTGTATTTCTTGTTCTTCTCCACCCCACATAGCCTATGTAATTCTCTTCCCCCTATTTCCAGTTCCTTACATGATGAGCATTTGTTAGTCTTGTGCATTAAAGGGAAATACCATTTTGTCTAGTTTTGCCCTACAGAAAGGCAGGATGATCATGATTCATCCCCTGAATTAAAATGTAGATTCAATGCCCCAGAGGCATTTAAACAAGCCTTGCTATTTCCCTCCCATTTTGAAAGAAATACAGAATGGTAATGGCAGAGGAAAGTATGTGATTTGGTGGTCCAATAATGCCCTGATCAGACACACACAATGCCAAAGTGCAGCAGAGCCAAAACCAGTGACATAACAACTTCCTTCCCATGCTTGGTTCAGCAATCGCCAGCTTTAGGTGCTGATGTTGAATTTCTCTCTCACTTCAGTTCATACTGCTTAGCTGTACTGGGTACAGTGGGAAAATTCAAAGTGTTTTGCCTACCCTCCTTTTCATGTATTATGGCCTCCTTTAGAAAGTCTGAATATGCCTCCTGCTGAAAAACTTTCAACCAAAATTCCTGATAATTGAGTAAACCTAGAGTTAGTTTACCTATGTCACACAAAAGATCACTAGCAACTGTTCAGGTACAAAATAAACATTAAAAAGAGAAAGTTATGTCTTGAGAGACTATGGTAGATATAAAATCATGAACTTGGAGTATTAGAGAACATAGAAGATATCTACTAGGGCAAAGAAAAGGGACAGAAAAATAAAGGAAGTGTTTTGCTTATATGTGTCAGTGTTTCTGTGCAGCTGTGCCTGTGTGTTAATGAGCTCATCAACTTGAAAAATTAAAACCCTAACCTAAAGCTCACCAATTCTGCATGCACGCTTCTGATTCACGTGGAAGCAGAAGAAGACCCTGCATTCAGATTTCGGTAACCCGGGATATTAAATGTGAACAGATTTCTTCTAATCCCAAACCACCCATCAGAGAAGTACATGACCTGGTCATCCTCTTCCCCTCCACCCCACGAAAGGATGCAGCTCTGAAAGATGTTTTTGAGTGCTGCACAAAGGTTCTATTAAAGGGGAAGCTATTGACATTGGCTTTTTACGGCACCCAAGGAGTAGTTACGGGAAACCATTCCTCCATCTTGCAGCTGACCAGTCGCACGGGATTAATGCTCTCATACATCACCTTTGGTTTCCCCATGCAGACAGGAAGCTGCTTGGTCAGATGCACCACAATCACGTGCTATCTGCACGAAGAGGGCACCAGGCTCGATTGTGTCCAGGTAAAAAAAAAAATTAGGTGTCAATCAGGCCCCAAACTGACCCAGAGGCATTGCTATTCTACCAACAGGAGTACTGCTACCCTTCTCTGCAGCAGCAGCTACAGCTTTTTACCACCCTTAGGTAATCAATTATTTTGAATGTGCTGGCAGCAATTCATCTATGCCTAACCTACCTCTCAGCAGGGTGACAGCCATGCAATGTAGCTGCCCATGAAGAATGTCTTCATGCACCTTCAAATGCATGCAAAACTTGGATTTATCTCCTCAGCAATAAACAAGCTCAGACTGCTTCCAACAACCTACATTAACTTCTTGTAGTTTTTGGAATTTAGTCCAAGGTCTTGGACTCTATTTTATAGGGAATATTTGAGTGTAGTTAAAGGGCTCACTACGGCTCATAAATGTAGATCGTCATCAATAACTTTATTCTTGTATCACGCTGAAGGTTTTACAGGGAGAATTTTCTAAAACTGGAGCACTGAATCTCACAGGAAGAAGAGATCGTCACAAATTGTATTGGTTTCATCTTCAAGCACAAAGCGCTTTTTAAATCTGAACTTCTTACATAAACATAGTGGAAATAAGAAAAAGATAAATAAATTAAAAAAACCCCACTCCATCACATTGGTTCATTGCACACACATTCCTTCATGGCATGTGAATGAGAAAACAAATATGACAGCTCTTAGTCATATTGCTTACTGTTGTTCGGGAGGGTAATCTCATACCATGTTAGTGAGTGATGTACTTGAACTGGATCTGCATGATATATGCATTTTGTCTCTGAGGTTAGCATTAGATGCTCTGGAAAGAGTGAAAATGCGCTGGAAAAATTACAGAATTATATAAAATATTTTATTTGTCCTGAGACAGGGCTGGCTAATGCCTTGATACAGAACTAAAAGCCTTTGCAAATGGTATTTGTTTTCATTTCAGTTGCTTGCACTTTCTGTTCAACTTTATCTGCCAAGTCCAAATTCTGATTTTCTTGTATCTTCTTATTTTCTTTATATTTTAAAAATTCCCACTTCTCTGTAAGTTCAATCAACTCAAAATCCTTGAAGATGGAAGCACTGCTTGTTTGCCAGGTGATGGCATCACTGTTTTGGAGGTGGTTTCTTGCTGTTCAGTTGCTTTGTGATTCTGGTGGTTGGATAATTTTCTTTTTGCACCTCATTTAGCTGAGTCTGAAGTAGTGAATATAGACTGAATAGAAGAGTAACAGGCTCCCCCTTTGGTCCTACACCTAGAGAGGGCCAAACCTGTCCCCCATGCTCCTGGCACGTGCACAACTTTGCCCTCTCTCTCTGCTCCCTCTTTCATCCATCCAGCTGGCACAGACAGGAGGATGTACTCCCCCTCAATGCTCCAAGCAGCGATAGTTGCTATCCTTACCAGCTGACATTAGTGCTAATTTCCTGTAAGTTGCCACAGAATAAAGGAGAGGCCTCTTTCTAAAAAATCTTTCCGGCTTGCTTAAAAACACTCTCTGTCTTCTTTTCTTCCTGTGTGCAGCTTGAAGAATCAATAAGGCCCCAGCCTCTTAGCCCTGAGAAGCAGGGAAGCTATTGCTACAAACTCAGCAGGAGGAAGAGTTAGGGTAACTAAGGAGCCCAGAGATAATCAAAAGTGCCCTCCTATGGCTCAGGATGCTGCCAAGTGCTTGGAGCAGAACCAGAAAGCAATATACAACAACTCTTTGTAAAGCAAGGAATCATCTTCATTATCCCCACTTAATTATCTCTGAATTCAACTAATTGCACTTACGTTTACCTTACACTTACCAAAAGGGCTTGGCCAAGTGTTGCTGTATAACATCACTTTTGAAAAACTCTGTATATTTTCATACAGGTGCTTCATGACTAATAGAAGGGGCAAGTGGCCTCTCTTACCCATCACTGTATAACGGCATGAAGGTCTGGTACAGAGACTACGTGTTCCACAAAATTATTCTCAGTATTCAATGAAACTTCAGGTAGCCTTTGTAGTTTAGAAGAAACCCTGTTTGTTTCCTTTTACAGAATTCTTATTGAAAGCAAACAAACAAAACTTCCCCACAGTCCCCCAAAAATCCCCAAACAAAAAGCCAACCAAACTAAACAAACACAAAGCAAATTAAGCCAAAAACCCGTGCAAAAAGGGACTCTTGTCATTTATTCCCATAGAAAACAAGGAAGAGGGCAGGTATTTTTTTTGGTTGTTGATCAAAAATCTGTTATTAGCATTTACAGATTTAAGATTGATTTTTTTTTTTTAAGGGAATCATGTGAGATACATACCAGGTTAGAGTGATGACTGTAAGACTCTACTCTCTACAAGAGAAAAGCACAGATCAAAGTGTAGTTACCTTTGGATAAAATTTCTGGCGGATTAAGAAAATCAGGACAGTAATAAAATTACAGCTTGAATGCAGAAAACTATTGATCCAGGGGTGGATTTCATAATTTGCTGGACTGTGTTATTTTGCTTGGGTGCAATGTAGATTTCCAGCATGCTTTGCCCTAAATCATGGGCAAGTGACTAAGGATCATATGAAAATCTGCATTGTTGCTATATTTAAAAAAGCTTGTTATCACACATTAAAAGATGCTTAAGAGGACATATTTTGGTATAGTGAAAAGATAATAAATAAAGATAAGAACAAATTCCCTGAATCCAACAGGGTCCTACAATGTGTGCTCAGTTAGGTCATAAGAAGATTCTGCCATCAGAGAGGCAAAACAGCACTGGTAGATCCTCAGAATGAAGTGTCTCCCTTGGTATCTGGGACTTGTTTCTTTTTCATTAACATGAACCTGATCAGAATTTCCTCTTGCCTGTGACATTTGCCTCTTTACCTTTGAGACCAGTGGCCTTCTTGCCCTTTACAACAGCAACTCAAGCACGATAAGTAGTGTAGAAAACCTTGCATGAATTCTCTAACTCCTTCAGGTGGGCTAATCCACCATTTAAATCCCACAGGCTTAAATGCTTTTTCGTCACTTGACCTCTTCATAAGGACGAATTTCTCCTACAGTGAGGATGGCATCCAACAGTTGTTACTTTGCCAGTCAGAAGAAACTATAAAGCAATACACAAGTAAATAGTGTATAAACATCAAATAAAATAATTGAATTTGTAATTATCCGTAAAATACCAGTGTCTCAGATTGTTTTCTTGGATTACTGTTTAAAATCTCAGAATTCATATTTTTGAGAAGAATATGATTGCAACAATTCAACTGGAAACAGCAAAATCTGCTTGTTGAACCGTCTGTGAGTACAGCCACTGGTCTAAATCAACTCCACTGCCAAACTGGCAAGCACCAGGCAATACATACAATGAATAGACAATTCAGAAATGTCCAACAGATAACTAAAATTGAAATTTTATTTTTTTCAATAATATTCATCAGACAATTTTCTGACAAGACTTTTCTGAAAGATGAAGTGCAAATGGGAACCCTGTAAGAATGTTTAGAAGAATTGTACATGACATTTTTAAGCGCCACCAAGTACACATTGAATACTTTGTAAGTATATAGGCATAGCAACATGCAAGTGTCATGTACCCAACATTACAATATGCATTTTGTCTGCCTAAAGTTATTTATGATGAAATAAAATGAAGTAAATGTGTCTTATCATCAGTGCAATATGTTTAATTCCCGTGGATTTTTTTTGTAAGTTAGCGGTTGTATTTCTGATCCGTTCAAATATATCCTTCCCAGGGCCATAAACTGCCAGTGCAAGAGCAGAGTATACTGGAGTTCCTAGGAGAATACACTTACACTGACCATGAATAGATGAAGTTGTTATAGTCCTTTCACAAATTATGCCTCTCTATTTATTCTAGGAAACTTCCTGCTGAACTGAAGGTTTTTTGTAGTTATAAAATATCTAGGCTAAAAGTAAAGGATGTACAAGGATTGCTTTATAATTCTTCTGAAAAAGAGTTAAATAGCAACTCAAATGTGCATTAAGGACTTGAGCCTTGTTCTTTTGGAATCAATAGGCATGTTGTATTCAATTTTAATGGAAGCAGGACATATATGGATCCAGTAATCCATGTGTTCACGCTCTTGGCTCCCTGTTTTGGCAGAAGCAGATGACTGTAGGTTATATTTGCATATTTTTATGGAAGCTATATAGGGGTATAAGAAAATCTGCTTTCACTGAAAAAGGACAACATGTGCAACTGCATATTTACTAACATTAATCAATATGCATAGAAAGGACAAAACCAGGAAATTATAAAGAAACCAGCCCAGCAATTAAAGATTATCCTCCACTTTTAAATCAATGTAAAGAGGTCATGATCATCCTTACCATTTTCTTTACAGGTTATTACTTTAAAATCTCTCCCTTTAAATCTAATATGAAAACGCTTACTGTAAAATAAAATATTTAAGATGGAGAAAACTAGTATGTTTAGAAGAAAACAGCATTGGTGATTTTCAGCACTGTGCATTAGGGCAGGCTGAGGCTGTCTGTAATTTGTGCTGAAATGTGGGATTAGAGCTCACACATGAAACATTACCGGCTTGACCCTGAACACAGGGAAAGTGCTAAAGTGCTGACCCCAACATGCTTGGCTTTGCACCTGAAATCTAAAAAAAGAGAAGAAACAAAAAAATCCTCGAACTTTTCTTTAATGGTAGCACAGACTGCTCCTTTTAGAGGAGACACTTTTTTTTTTCTTACCTCCTTTCCAATTAGACTTCTGCTTTTAGCCCAGCAGAGAATAAATGACTTAAGACACAGAACGTGGAGGGCAGATCTACACTAAACACAAGCCATGAAGAAAATTTTTAATTTTCTTTTTTTTTTT